>CM034147.1:858341354-858851354 GCA_019776745.2 Taxus chinensis
GTCCATTGTGAGCAGTTGCCAATACCTCACATTCCTTCGTTGTTGGTTTACTACCCCACCATAGTTTGTTGTGATATAATTACCTACAAAATCACACAATACCTTCCTGGATCTTTGTGGCAATATTAGCGATATCGAACTAATAAAAATGCTTATATCTACATATCAATTTAAACATCAAATATCATGACTACTACTAATTGCTAAGACCAAGTAATTGAACAATTACTCTCAATTTTCAACATTTCGATTTTGTTAATACATCAACTTGTAATTAACATCATAAACCAACTGAATCATCTAATTTAAGAAATACTTTCACGCGTTCACCATTTCATCCATTCTTCAATATCAAAGAAATCACAAACTAACTTTGAACATCGTAATAAAATCACTACAAAGAAAATTCATAATATATATATATATATATATATATATATATATATATAAGCTGACAAGACATCATTGTCTTTCCTACAGAGTGTCTATCCTTCAATCCCCATATCACAAATATGTTAATGTTGTTTGTCTATTAATATTTGTAGGTACAATGCACAATAATGTCTATCTCTCCATTCACAGAGATAAATCAAATACTGTAAGGTGATATCGAAGAGTGATGACATACGCAATTAATTTTTAACAAGGAAACTATTCTAGATGATCATCATATCCTTACATTCCCATCCAATCCACAATACAACCCATACATTCATAATAGTAACCAAAACACAATATTAATCATGATGTCCTGCACATTTTATTAGTATGCTAACTAAAATACAATAACCAGGTTTACAATTATAAACAATTTGGAAATGATAATCATGGTTCATATAGTGTTGAATAGAAGTTGGCATTACACCAATTCCG
Organism: Taxus chinensis; assembly: GCA_019776745.2. Lineage (NCBI taxonomy): Eukaryota > Viridiplantae > Streptophyta > Pinopsida > Cupressales > Taxaceae > Taxus > Taxus chinensis. The sequence goes on from CM034147.1 coordinate 858,342,228, forward strand.
ACCTGTCGAACCCCCATGGTTGTGCTTTGGCCTATTAGGTTGTTGAGCCAGTTTTCATGTGAGAAAGTGTTGAATACTATACACTAAGACTACTGTACACTTTCCACAGTTGTCTCGCCGGGGTGAATTTTATTGGTCTTAAAACGTGCCTGATATACAGGGAAACATATTTTTCTCATATGGGCAGGATTTTGACCCATAGGTTTATGTGATAGTTTTGGCCCATGGTTTTAATACCCATGGTTTTGTAAAATTTCTTAAGCAGCTGCCTACTTCTATGGTTTTATGTATATGGTACGTATTATGTAACATTACAGATGTGTTCTGAATTCATGTGTGAATTCTGTAGAGTTTGTTGAGCATAGCTCCAAATAGATCTGGGTATTATATTTAGAGAGCGGTGGCTTGTAATAAAATATGAGCAAGTGATTCTTGGTGGACATAGCCCAAATTGAGTGAACCACATTAAATGCTATCTATTTGTGTTGTGTTATTTTATTCTACACTTTTATTTGAGATTTGTAATATTTTCTATATATTAGTTTCTACAGTTGTGATTCTGTGAGGGATTATTCCACATATTTTATTCCTTATTTCCTAACAATTGGTATTAGAGCATGGTTTGGTTTACTAGAGTTTTGAATCAAAGGGAAAGTTTTATATTGAGTGGGGGCTATGGAAGATGATGGAAGATCTAGGGTTGATAAATTCAATGGGTAGAATTTCAGTCTTTGGAAGATGCAGATGGAAGATTATCTTTATCAGAACGATCTTTATATTCCGTTATCTGAAAAGGTGAACAAACCCTTGAGCATGACGGATGCGGAATGGAATTTTATTGATAGAAAGGAACTTGGACAATCCGGTTGTGTCTTGCATCTTTGGTGTTATTTAAAGTTTCAAAGGAAAAGACTACAAAATAATTGATGGATGCATTAGGAAAGTTGTATGAAAAACCCTCTGCTTTAAAAAAGATCTATTTAATGAAAAAATTGTTTAATATAAATATGTCTGAGAATGGTCTAGTAGAATATCATTTAAATGATTTTAATATTGCTGTAAATATGAAACCTTCAATTACAATAGAATTTAATGAAGAAGTTAGGGCTTTATTAGTTCTGTGCTCTTTTCCTAAGAGTTGGAATAGCCTAGTAATGGTGGTAAGTAACTCAGTTCCATCTAGCTCAAAGTTGAATTTTGAGGATGATGTAGGGGTGATTCTAAGTGAGGAAATGCAAAGAAAAATCTCTTGGGAAGCTTGTACTTCAGGGAATGTTTTGACAGTGGAAACTAGAGGGAGACAGAAGAATAGAGGAAGCCGTGGAAAATTAAAGGACTGGGCAAGGTCAAATCCAAAAGAGAGATAATATGCTGACACTATGGAAAGTCTAGACATGCAAAGAAGGATTGTTGGGAATTTTGGAAAAAGAAGAAACAACAGGAAGAAAACAAGGAGGCAAATTTGGCAACAAGTAATGTATGTTAGGATTCTTTGATTCTTTCTTTGCACAATATTACTGAATCTTGGGTTTTAGAATCGGGGGCTTCTTTCCATGCTACTCCACATAGGCATTATTTTGTTGACTATGTTTAAGGGGATTTTGTGCATGTCTTTCTTGGTGATGATGAGCCTTGTAGTATAGTTGGAAAAGTAACTGTCTGGGTTAAGATGAAAAATGGGAATACATGGCTATTGAAGGATGTCAGATATGTGCTTACTTTAAAATGAAATTTTATATCGACAGGTCAGTTGGGAAGTGATGGTTGTACTGTGATATTTAAAGTGGACTCTTGGAAGGTTACCAAGGGTGCTCTTTTGGTGGCAAGAGGTAAGAAGGTTGGAACCTTGTATTTAACAACTTATTGCACTAATGTTTGTAATCTTGTGGCTTCAGAAATAGATACAACATTGTGGCACTATAGACTCGGTCATATGAGCCATAAGGGCATGGAGATCAGAAAGAAGGATTTTCCTGGATATACAGAAACAAGTTTGGAGTTTTGTGAGGACTGTATATATGGGAAACATAAGCTAGTAAGGTTTCTCAAGGTTGGACCTACAAAGAAAGAGAGTAAGTTAGAGTTGGTGTATTCTGATGTATGGGGGCCGGTTCAGGGATCATCTCTTGGGGGTTTAAGTTATTATGTTACTTTTATTGATGATGCAACAAGGAAAGTTTGAGTTTATTGTATTAGAAACAAATATGATGTATTTGACACTTTTTTTAAATGGAAATCTTTGGTAGAGAATGAAACAAGTCTTAAGCTAAAATGTCTCAGGTCAGATAATGGAGGGGAGTATTGCAGCAATGAATTTGATGATTTTTGTTCTAAGGATGGAATCCATAGGAAAAATATGCTTCCAAGAACTTCTCAGCAGAATGGGGTGTCTGAAAGGAGAACAGAACAATAATGGAATGTGCTAGGAGAATGAGGTTACATACAGAACTACCTCTTTCTTTTTGGCGAGAAGCAGTGAGAAACATTTTGTACTTGATAAACAAAGGAACCTCAAGTGCCTTGGATGTAGGCATACCTGAGGAGGCTTTGTATGGTAAGAAAGTTGATTATTCATTTCTTGGAGTCTTTAGATGTGAGGTGTTTGTCGATATAGACAAGGATGATAGGACCAAGCTATAGGCTAAATTAGAAAAATGTACTTTAATTAGTTATGGTGGTGATGAATTTGGATATAAATGTTGGAGTATTAAGGAAAAGAAACTCATTCGATCTAGGGATGTGGTCTTTAATGAGAAAGTCATGTATAAGCAGCCGTTGTAGGAAAATAGGGAAGAATTAAAGAAATAATATGCAGTGATAGAGGATCTTCCAGATAGGAAAGTGACACATGAATCAATTCAAGAACCTCCTCAATAGGAACCCCAAACTCCTATATTGAGGAGGTCTTCTAGGGTAAGAAGAGAACCTATACATTTTTCTCCTTCTCTTTATTATTTATTAATAACTGATAGTGGAGTGCTAGAGAGCTTTGATGAAGTAATGCATGTAGATGTCAGGAAGAAGTGGGAGCAAGCCATAGATGAGGAGCATTAGGCTCTCAAGGATAACCAGACATGGGATTTGGTGGAGCTACTCGAAATTAAAATAGCATTACAAAACAAGTGGGTATTCATATTCAAAGGGGAAGAAGGAGGAAAGAAAATATATAGGAAAAATTTGTGGTCAAGGGGTTTGCACAGAAAAAAAGTATAGATTTCAATGATATTTTTTCTCCTGTAGTAAAAATAATTTCTATTAGAACTATTCTAGGAATAGTTGCAGCAAAAGACTTGTACTTAGAACAACTTGATGTAAAGACTGCATTTCTCCACGCTGATTTGGAGGAGGAACTATATATGTAAAAACCAAAGGGCTATGAGGTCAAAGGTAAAGAGGAGATGTTGTGTAAACTAAAGAAGAGCTTGTATGGCTTGAAACAAGCTCCACATAAATGGTATAATAAATTTGATAGCTTCATGATGGATTAAGGTTATATTAGATGTCATTATGACCATTGCCTGTATAAAAATAAATTTGAGGATGGCCGTTATATTACCCTGTGTCTATATGTGGATGACATGTTGGTTGTAGGGAAAAAAATGCATGAAATAAAAGTACTCAAGAAGCAGCTAAGTGAATCCTTTACTATGAAGGATTTTGGGGCATCCAAACAAATCCTTGGTACAAGGATATCTCGGGATAGGAAACAATGTAAGATGTATTTATCTTAAGAAGAGTACATTAATAAAGTCTTGAAGAGGTTTAATAAACAGGATGTTAAACCGGTTAGGACTCTTTTGGCAGGCCATTTCAAGTTATCAAAGGAGCAATGTCTAAAGACAGAGCAAGAGAGAAACCAGATGTACAAGGCACCTTACTCATCAGCGGTTGGTAGTTTGACGTATGTCTTGGTGCGCACCAGGCCTGATATTTCCTATATAGTGGAAGCGGTGAGTAGATTTATGAGTGATCCAAGTAGAGATAATTGACAGGGTGTAAAGTGGATCCTTCGGTATTTGAGAGGGACCATGGAGAAAGTTTTGTGCTATAGTGGATCAAACACCACTTTCTGTGGTTATGTAGATTCAAATATGGTTGGAGATGTAGACAATAGGAGGAGCATGAAAGGCTATGTTTACACTGTAGGTGGGACAACAATGACCTAGATTTCATGACTATAGAAGTTGGTGGCTCTGTTAACCACAGAGGCTGAGTATGTTGCTGCCACAGAGGAAATAAAAAAAACAATTTGGTTACAGCAATTGCTTATGGAGTTGGGGCATAAGGAGGAGGAAGGAAAGATGCATAGTGATAGTCAAAGTGCGATACACCTAGCTAAGAACTCTAGTTTCCACTCTAGGACGAAGTATATATAGTTAAGGTACCATTTCATCAGGATAACTTTGGAGAAAGAGAAGTTCAAGTTGGAGAAGATTCATACCAGTCAGAATCCTCTAGACATGAAGACCAAGGTGGTCACAAGGGAAAAACATAAGTTGTGTTCAGCTTTGGTTGGTCTTCATGGAAACTAGTGAAGGGTTGAGAAGCTTTCTCAAAGAAAAACTAGTCTCCAAGTGGGAGATTGTTAGGTTGTGGAGTCTATTTTCATGTGACCAAGTGTTCAATACTATACACTAAGTGTATTGTACATTTTCCACAATTATCTCGTCAGGGTAATTTTTTTGGCCTTAAAATGTGGCCGATATATCGGGAAACGTGTTTTTCTCATATGGGCGGGATTTTGAACCATAGGTTTATGGGACGGTTTTGGCCTATGGTTTTGATACCCATGGTTTTGTAAAACTGCTTAAGAAGTTTTCTACTTATATGGTTTTGTGCATATGGTAGGTATTATGTAACATTGCAGATGTGTTTTGAATTCGGTTGTGAATTCTGTAGAGTTTGTTGAGCATAGCTCCAAATAGATCTGAGTATTGTATTGAGAGAGTGGTGGCTTGTAATAAAATCTGAGCAAGTGATTCTTGGTGGACGTATCCCAAATTGGGTGAACCACATTAAATACTATCTCTTTGTGCTGTGTTATTTTATTCTACACTTTTATTTGAGATCTGTAATATTTTCTGCATATTATTTTCTACTATTGCAATTTTGTGAGGGATTATTACACACATTTTATTCCTTTATTTCCTAACATGGCCTGCTTAGGCTCACATTACATTCACATCCTTAAAATTCACCAAGCTCTTTTTGCTATGGTTGTTTCACACTTCTTGCTGAGAATTGTAGCCATGCTCAAGCTCCTGATCACACGTTGGCTCGGTCTCATTCATTCAAGCCGACCTGCTCTACTCCTACGCCATGTGCCAATGCCTTGACGATTCCCCCATGATTTATCTCATGTATTTTAGAATGTTTACTCACCTGTTGTGATGATTTAAGCCATTCATGGCCCTATATATGACCCTCCGTATTTTTTATTTTGGAGTACCTCACTCATGGCTCACCATTAAAAGCTATCCCAAGCACTAGCCACACATCCTTTCCCATGTATTTGGCTCATCACTCTGTGACCTAGAGCTCATGCTGAGTTGTGTTGATTCGGCCCCTTCAATTTTCTAAGCCTCACCATTCACCTTCATTCTTCAATATTTATCTCTCCTTATCGATGTCAATTCGAGCTCCTTGCGAATTTCAACCCCAACCTTCCTCCCGACCACACTTCTTCTTTCTTAGCTCGACCTCGAGCCTTCCTTTCTTCTCCACCTATGCACTCTAAATTCACCCGGTCTCAACTTGTTATTGAGTTCTTCAACCTATATTTTTATGCTGAATTGTCCCTTGGAAAAATTTATTCAACCTAACCCGATGGCATCATTTCATGAAGCTGATACTTTGAACTCAAACATCGTATTGATTCCTTTCTCACCATTTTTACCGACATGGCTCATTATCTGAGTCATCAACATCCAACTTGGTTTGACAGAGCTCAAATTATCAAACTCAGTTTTTTGAGTAGTTTTATGAGATACTTTGCGAGCCTTCCTTTAACTCACTACAGTTATCTAAAAGTATAGCTCACCAAGCATCTCCATGAGCTACTTTTGAGCTCGGTGGCCTCTCATAGGACCAATCGCAATTTTTTGATCTAGGAGCTCTATCCTTTGGACTTTTCAAAATATTTTTATGTTCAGAGGCCTCATTAAGAGTGCATGTAAAGGTTTATTAGAGCTCATCATGCTTTTCCAATTGATTTTTCTTGTTTTAGCTGGCTGTGGGCCCGCAAGGCCTGCATTTTATCATTTTCTAAGTTGATCTCAAGGGTCAAAACCCAGAAGAGGAAAAAATTTCTTGATCTGATTTTTAATCTTTAACTCCATGAATGTTCTCTTGAGACACTTGAATTTTCTATATAACCCCTAGGTTCAGCTTTGAGGTCCTGTTAGGTCCCCATTGTCCAATTTGGCCTGAGGGAAAAAATTCGATAACATCCACATGATCAAAATTAATAATCTATCTTTCGTTATGAAATATCATTATTTTTATAGATAATGATGAATTTTATTACTAGAGACCCTACCTAGGAATTAAAAAGGTAAAAATATAATGTAAAAATATGAAGACCGAAAGCTACAAGACAAAAAAAGGAAGTCTGATTGCGAAAAAAGAACAAGAAATGTGTATATGAAGACCAAAAAAATACATTAACTTATATTTTCTATGATAAACCAAATTCCAAAACTTTTACTTAATCAAATCTCTATGATTCATATGCTTACAAAAGGTCATGTGAATGTAATCACTATATCTAGAACCATCACAAAAATACTCAATGTTTCAAGTGAATTGGGAGCGATCGGAATTGGGGTCCAATTTTTGCTAGATATCATGAGTGACGTAACTAATTTTTCATAAACATGTTCTTTCAATATCCAAAACAACTTCTAATTTCCATTTTGAGAAATGATATTCTTCAACGTTCAACCTGTTTTCTTCAAAGGATACTTCATTCAGGGCCACTTCAACTAAACCTTCTACTAAAGAGAAATCATACATTTTAGTCCCTGTTGGAGATGTGCATACCTCAAAACTTTGTATTACATCTCTGACATCTTTCTTTTCTATGTTTCACTCCTCCATACTTATTTCCATAATAGGGAAGCTAGATATAATTAAGATAACCCCCGTATCTCACCATGTTCACGTACTATATATTAGGATCTCAATAAGAACCATCATTCTCTTCTCTGTACACATGGCATAAGTAGGGAAACCAAAGTGATTTTTTTACAAAACCATGAATAACATCCTCAAAAAACTATCCTCTGCTACCGCCGCACTACTCAAAGATTTATATATAGCCCGCCATCACAGTACCCCAACATATAGATTTTACATGTGATACCAAAGCCCCCTTATTTGAAACAATGGTATAGTCACCCACCTCTAATTCTACATAGACCGTGGAATACTTCTTCACCCAATCCATTGGAGAGACACAACTCCCAATTCAATCTCCATCTTCCATACATTTTTCACATAAAAATTAAGATCATTCATAAAAATAAAATTGGACCCAAAGACCATGGTTTGATGTAAACCAAATACAAGTAGGGGATTTACTAAAGGGTACACTAATGTAGACACAAGCATGTAGCATACATTTGTAGGATCTTGTGGTAGGATCAAAAGTAAGAAATACCCACAAATCAATAAAAATACGTAGAATCACATCAGACTCCAAAAACTTCAGAGGTATGGAAAACAACCTTACCCAAATAAGAAACACATTAGGAGAAGGGATACTAAGGGAATTACTAGGGACCCATTTAGAAAGGCTCAAAATATTCCTTCCTGAAAACCATGGGTCCTATTGTAAAACCTTAAGGATATCATCATTTAGTACAAAATGAAAACAAAAATAATCATGTGTTATGAGAACAAAATATAAGTTTCATCTTGGCATCCATTTTTGTTGATCCAAGTTTCTCACAAGCTTAATATTAGGGAGACTCTCCACAAATATTCCTTACAAAGAAAATTCCTAATTTTTTATCAGATCTATCAATTATCTCATCTGTAATGAAAAGTGAGGGGTCCTCAACATCCTAGGAAGGAGAGAGTGGGGAATAATGAGAATATTTATTATTTTTGGCTTTTGCTCTAGCTCTAGCAACATGGTCACCCCATGAAATAGAAACATAATTATAATAAGAATATTATATACTTAAAAATTACAAACAATTGATAGGTTCTGTTAATATTTGATGTTTGATCTTAGGTTTTAGTAAACAAATGTATTAGCGAGGATACTCATTATTATTGTTTGATTCCATTCATAATTGAGAATAAAAACTAGTGGGAGGGCAATGATAAAACTATTATTACAAAGTGAGGTGATTGTTGGAAACTTGATAAAAAATGAAAAATGCTAAATGATATTATTCTATAGTAAAAACGATATAAATATAAAGGAAATCAGGTATTTTAGATGGTTACGAATACGTAAATTGAGAAACTGAATAACTATGAGAATAAAAAATAAGGAAAATTTAATGCTCAATATTTTATGATAATGTTCCCCCTTATTGCATTGTTTTTACAAATGTACCTCATGCAAATCAAAAATAGTATCATTCATATATTCCATCAACAAGAAGACTTCAAAAACAACATTCTCCTTAGCTTTGGATTGAATCACAAATTTTTAGGATCCATTATGGATTAATTCTAGAATAAGAAAGTTTAAATTACATCTAAAAATAAAAATACCAATTCCTTTGTAAATTACCCTTCTAAACTAGCTCTTAACTGTGTGTTAACCATCCTCTTCTCGAACAGTCATAAAAATATAGAATTTTAACCCTTATTTCTTATAATTTATTTCATAATCCCCTTCTTTGGGTCCCTTAGAATCATATCTTAAGAGTTTCAAAAAAAATATAAGTTTTTTGGGTTGCTCAAAAAGGCCAACCCTAGCACATTCATAGTGAAACCCTCCTAACACATCCACTAGAGGTTATTTGACTATAAATTTCCTTGATCATCTATTCAAGACCTAAAAATTGACACACATTTTGGTATCAACATCCTCTACAATATTTTCTTACTAGTATGATCTCAGGGGGTCAAATCCACATGAATCCATTTTCTCTCTCCTTATCAAATTGCACATGTACAAATTCATGGTAAGTATTGCTTCACAACCTTTAACTAAAGAAATGTTTCCTTTAATTTGAGTTTATGATTCACCTTTGAACAATTCATGCAATGTAACTCTCACCCACCTCAATCTCAATGTTGTTACAAGGGTTCTTATTTTTAAAATTCAAACACTCAGACATGTATTGTCTCATAATAGAAAAATAACACTTATAGTCAAAAACAAAACACTGACACCCCTCAAATAGATGAAAATGCCTTAGTTTGAAGTACATACCATGATTTTACGAAGAATTAAACCTTCTAATAAATACACTCTTCTACCATGCATTGATTATCATGTTCCTCCACTAAGAAACTCACCATCACTGAATATCTATTACCATAATACCCTAGGCCTAAGATAGTATTTATAACATTCCAAATAGCGAATTTAGAGTACATGCAAGGTCTTAAGTACAATCCCCTCACTGATTCGTTCATAGAACGTGGATAGAAAACAATTTCCAACTAAGAAAATATGTCTCTAAGGAAAGATAAACCTATAACACTAAACATAGATATATATTAACACATTTCTTCATACAAGATCATTCAACACACACATGAAGTAGCGTATTTTTAATCAAACACTACTTACAAGGAATGCACGCTATATTATACCTCATCATAATAAAATAATATGTTATAAACTACCATATTATTAATGTACACACTCAAAAAGGGGTATGTGTATATTTCATTATAAATCTCATACAAAATACCTGTTTTTCTTCATTTCATGGCTCCTCTCATCCTCCATACGAGGAATCAATACCCACATTCACTAACTTAGCATCCTATATTTGAATTACTACTTCATATAGCTCTCACTTACACATGTTATCTAACCCACATGTCTCATGATGACTCCTAATTCTCATTTAGTGACCTTTGGACTTAGTTACATACCAAGACAATATTTCAGACATTGATAACTCATATCTACTCACATGATCACAATCTACACACCTTATGAATTGAATAGAAACATACAACACCTTACACACCTTTAGTAATCATTGGATATTCCTTTACAATTATAATTACATTTTCAAATGAAAATATCACATTTGATTTCTTAAAATCCCTCACTCTTACTCTTTCTCTCTCTTGAATTTTCATACATATTCGATGTCAAAGGTAGGAAAAATGGCATTTGAATGGATTATAAATGATGCTCCTACATCAGTATCCCCAAATCATCACCATATTATTTTGATTCATATATTTTTAGTCATGATGTGTTCTTTCTGCTTCATGTGGCGAGGACATTGTTTGGATTACTGTGAATCATTGTAGCCAGTTTAACATTGTGTCAAATTTTATGGATGAAGAGATGAGATTGGTATGATTATGTAATGAGACATGGATGCTCTAGAGAATTTTCAATCTCATAATATTCATCTACATCATATCATTCTATAATCTTGGCAAAAATATTCTTTGTTTCGACATTGAACAAGCCACTATTTCCTCAAATTGTAAGTTTGTGATACTTCTAAGTAAAATAGAGTAGATATCGGTACTCTCGTGGGATTTAATTAGATATCTCAAGAGTTTCATCTTTCTATGGTCTCTTACAATAATTCTAACATCTATGGACATGATTATTATGCTCTCAAATTCCTGTATCGGATCATATGCTTCTTGCATGCATTTATTGTTTATATATTTATAGTATATTTGATTAATAAAGTTTGTTTTTTAACTTTTGTTGTTCTAATTGATTCAAGAAACTTCCATACATCTCCTAATATTTTGTATCTTGCACACAGGTCTAGTTTGAATGTCAATGCATTCCTTGGTATATTAATAGATTATTCCATGAAAATGGTTTGTGGTGGCTTGTCACATATTTTGGTTGCACATCACGTCTATGGTTTATGGCTCAATAAGGAGGTGTATAAATTAGTGAAAAGATTTTTTAATTGATGTGTCATTCAACTCATTTAAAATATTAATGTTTAATTTTTTTGTAAGTCCTTGCAAAAGTCCAAAACAAATCAAAAACATGTCCTTTTAGAAGCATAACCACTAAGGGGGGTGAATAATTTGGAAATATAAATGTTTAGATTCCAAAATTTTACCATTCATCAATTTAACTAATAAACATGCATTCAATAACCATAACAGAAAATGAGAAAATGAAAACATATCAGCTCGTGAACACCGCATCTAAGTGGGAAATCGTCAAGGGAAAGAAAAATCATTGAAACAAATGTTTATATATATAAATGATTCAAATATATTTGAGAACTAACCTAATGAAGAGCACCAACCCAAATTTTTATTAAGACACTGGTGCCACAAGGAGCACCAACCCCTAGATTTAGTAGAGAACCAACCATGCGAGGAGACACCAATCCCACATAATACTCAACACCACCTGAAAAATTATGATTTTTTTTCACCTCTGAAATGTTGTACCAACAACTCATGATGACGCCAAGAATATCTCTTTCCTTCTATCTTCTCTAAATATATCCTTCTTGCTAACTCTCTCAAACATTTCTTCACCAATATGATGGGGCCTAGTGACCTATCTCTCCAAAAACTACACACATTATAATACATCATCACACCCTCTCTTCCCTCTCTTGATTTTCAAAAATACCTCTTTCATGTCTTCAATCATCCCTCTATCTTGCACTTTCACATTCATACCCAACAACACAAATAGACCTTATTACTTGCTTTTATACATGACTCATGATTATAAGACATATAAGTCAGCCATCATAGGGAAAATAATATTAAAAAAAATTAATGTAATCTTATAAACATGATACAAATGGCCATATAGTTATTTAGTATCATATTCACTCTCAAATCCTTCATTAGGACACAAGAAGGCCTAAAACACTAAATTGTCCCACTCACAAAAACCAATGTCACTTGTGCCAACAAGACCTTAACCAAAAATAAAATATCACGTATACATTTTTTTTAATCCTTCAGGAAACCTCCAACAATCCCCTACACCTCTAGATCATCATATCTTGCAATGACAACACCTTTTAGAGCTCTTCTTCTCTCTAGGTCTATGTCGTATAAATTTAGTCATTAAAGATAAAGATAAAACCCACATCAAATCACCTCAACCATGCAAGTGTGATATATCACTAGAAATATCATTACCTTAGGGTCATCACCAAATTCATAAGACACCATCACTTTTAAAATGTAATCCTATAAATACTTTTGATACCAAATCACTTAAAACTACCCAAACACACCCTAAAGCTAGTCTCGTAAGATAGACGATAATAGAAATCCTAAAAATTCAAACATGATCTAAAACCACTATTGACATGTACAATATGTTAACAAATTCCTCAAACAATAATTTATTTAGTAGGCATCGTGCAAAACTTTGGAGAAAACAAAATACTCTCTTAATCCTACATTTTTTATTAGGGTCCACACATAGCCATGACACCAAAATTGCACTAGGATAAATTTGAGAGGGTCCTATACAACATAAAATTATAATGCAGTACAAAAAAATCCATTACATGCATGAATGGGATAAATATTATCCATCACTTTTGACCTAGGATTTAAAAAGGGGTTAGAGATGGTTTACCTTCTAAACATTTGTTCATAAAGATTTTCCACACAATAAACAAACTAATTCATATAACTCATATTAAAACTATTACCCAACTATCATGAAGATATTGGACTACGATGGATATTTAACACGTTCCTATGAGCATTACAATTATTTTATTGACCTTGGTTGCTCAATTCTAACAACTTGTTAGAGGTAAAAATACAATATCTTGTTCAAACTTGAAAACCAAAATGTGAAACTTGGAAAATACCTCTATTAAAACTTGATTCACCTTCTCCAATTCTCACATTTACATCACTATTCTTAAATCACTCCAACCAATCTCATTTGGAAACCTACGTATTAGGAATACGTCTAGTGTAGACCTAGAAACATTATGTCACCTTATACCTACCCTCTGAGACAACTTGAGTGCCCATATACTTCATCCACATGATATTTTTGTTCTTAAAATTCTCAAATAGTTTCTAAATACCTATAATCCATCATGGCATACCTCATCCTAATGGTGAGGCATCAAAACTAAGAATCTAAACCATGATTACACCATCCATACTGGCCTCCTCATGAATTTTTAAAATTTCCACAGCTATAAGATACTTCAAAACTCATCATGACATTACCATAACATCACAATACCTATGCATCACTCCTATACCATCTAAATACACCATGTCACAAATTAAATCAACTACACCAAACAATCTCAACAAGACACTCCCAATAAACCTTCATGTATTTACTCTATTTGAAATAAATGATACTTCAAACATCAATGAAAACACGTACATCATCACTTTTTTGAAATAAATAACAACATAGTGAAAATAATATCCCCCTTTATCCTTTATGGATAACCCATTGATGACAAACAAAACTAGATGAGTCTCTCCCTAAGGTACTCAAATGTGTCATCAAATCATTCTCCCATAAAGGTACTTACATGTGCCATCATCTCATTCACCCAATTTTGAAATTAATGAAATAGAAACATTATTATTCCTCTTATTATGGCATCAATTTAGACTCACCTTTTGGTTTTAAACATCAAACAATGTCTGTTAGACCTTCTTAATCTCTGTTTTAATGCTTTAGTGCAACACATCCCCCCCTTTTTGATGCATTCCTTCCAAAAATAAATCAAAGCTTGACCAATCTCTTCTCCACACAAAACTAATGTCAAAATTCCCAAATTCAATGCTCAAATGTTACCAAAAAATAACCAATTATTTTTACCTTATATATCAACACCATTGTCACAACTTCCATCCTTGTCTTCATGAGCTTCACTAGGATATTTACCTATTAATGAGATTTCTCATATCAACCCTTCTACCATCTCCCCTTGACATCTACACATCACTATTATGAATTATTTCAAATGTGATCTCATACAAAAACTTACTTAGATGCCCTTGATAAGCCCTTTCAATCAACACTCATACTTCATGTACAAACTCAACATTCTTTACACATCTATAACAATTCATCACCATGACCTTAACCCTTTCAAGACATTATATCATGGCTTCTCAATCTCCAACCATAATCTTCAATCATGACATAACCTTTGTGAATCAATTATAACTTTATCATGGATAAATATACACCTAGACAACTACCTTGACTTTTGATACTTTTCATACACTTGATTGGCCTACATATCACTTTAAATCTCCCCATCAGACCTATAAACCAATGTCAAGACATATTTCTTACATTACTATGCTTCTTTATACCAGATCTACGTTACCTTGATACCCTTGCAATGTAACTTACTTTCGCATTCCTTCTCATCTATGACATAACCAAATTGTTCAAGCACGTACAATACATTTTCATACAAATATAAAAATACCTTCTTGGTGGTATATAAATATTTTACTAGACTAGATCAAACCATTTTATAATTTTCTTGAGATTCAAATGTATAAGATTGGATTTTATGAGAAGATCAAACATCATAAGCAAATAGAATATATTAAGATTCAACGCATAGAGCACACAATCTTCCCCTAAGGCCATTATTTTCTCTCATATTAACTTGAGTAACAAAATAAATCAATTGTTCTCCATAACATTTTACATACCCAGTGATCTCTTTGTTTATGCTAACCTTATTAGACAATATTAGTTGATCACATATACAATACCATACTAATAGTCATCTTTATGTCTTCATAACCCTCAAAACATTATAGTCTTATACACATCAAGATCATATTGATCTTAACATACTAATACCTCCTCATAGACCCAACTTTTCTCTCAAAACCTACTCTCAAGATCCAATCTGCACATCAAATTTTTCTTAGTTTTCCTTATCACTACCACACCTTCTAGATTCCTAAGAAACACTAGAAATATCTACATTAATTCTATGATATTTCCGACATAATATTTTCACAAACCAATTTGGGTGTTTAAAACACAATTATAGGCTTAACCATGTATATCAGTCCTAATTAAATAAAATTTAACTAATTATGTAGTGTGGGGATAGTTAATCTTAGATATTAAAAACTATAAATAAATCAAATAAATTCAATAAATAAGTATGAATGTAAGCTAAAAAATATGCAAAGGGAAATGTTATCCATAATATATAAGAAGGAAGAGGAAAGAGCTCACCTGCATAATAGATGTTTGTCAGAGAGTGTCACAGAGGTGACTAGAAAAGTCAGGAGTAAGAACGACTGTTTAGGAGTCCCAAAAAAGATAGATATCGAGGATCTAGCGAGATTTGAACGCCTAGAGGATGACTAGAGAATTACAAGAACTATGGTGTATAATATGGGTGCACTGGTCTTTGTAAAACCTCTAAAAATGGTCTTCACAGTGCTTAAAGATGAATTGGAACCTTTGATGTGTGTCACATCAACTTTGTTATCTTGCGCTAGATTTTGTAAGTACTCAAGGATAAAAGAAATACATGTTGTTGGTGCTCATTTCAATCTCACCCTGTTTGTTCAAAAAATTATTTAGTCTACATGGTTTGAAGTATTTTCTATATCTTTGTGTGGATGCATAAAATTTTTAACTTTGCCAGGGTGTTGTTGTAAATCCGTCTCTATGGTCATGGATCACGTTGAGCAGGGTATTGTTTACAGTTTCTCTATCCATGAGAAAAATATTGTTATTTGGGTGTGAATGTTTAGGTTTCCCCTTCCTTTTATTTGTTCACGGTCATGTTATCCTGGTAAAATTTTGTCCCAACACCCGCAGATACATGGTCTTATTTGATTGGACTCAACATGGCGGGTCTATTTGGCAAACTTGTCACTTTTTGTCAAATTTGTAAAAAATGCCAAATTCATCCTGTGGCTGCAATGAATTATAATTGGCTACTCAATGATATGAAGTGGCGGAGGAATTTCTTACTTTGACCCTGAAGATGTACACGTGTCATAAAATCAAGTAGTTGTTGAAAGGCAGGCCCTTTTTTTGTTTTGAGGCATTATGGCGAAAGGAATGAAAATATAAAAGGAATGCATAAGGCCTATAAAATAACACCCAACAATTTGAAAATTCAAATGAGGAGAGGTGAATCATTGGAGCATTTTGAAGATTTTGGCCTTTTTGTGAAATGGAGAAAAGTTATAAAGTGAGCCGTGACTCTGATGGGGATAAAATAATGTCACATGTTTGAGTCAGCATTGAAAAGTCAAAGTGAGGAAGCGGGTCGCCAGAGCACTTTGGGAATTTTGGATTTTTTGCAAAAAGGAGTAAAGTTATAAAGTAAGTCAATGCCCAGAAAAGCCACATGTAAATCATATATCAAAAGTGGATGGGTGGTCCAAATTGTCCAAAAAGGCACAATTTCTTTAAGTGATACAAAATGTGAAAAGCACCCCCAAGCCCACTTTAACTCAAATATTTTCCACGTGGAGGGCCCGTGCTTGTTTGGTGTTTCCACTTTTGGGGACCAAATCAAAATTTTGTTGAAGAGACATGTGGAGGCTTCTGCTGGCCCCTCTTTAAACTTAAAATTTTTCAACAACTGAGGAAACTTTCTTAGGCCTGATACACGTGGAGGTCCCATGCCTATTTCAGGACCTGCCCCTGAATTTTAGTTTTGAAAGAGCATCAAAGAGACACGTGGAGGTTTTCAGCATCCAATGGAACTTTCATGGGCCCATGGAACATGGAGAGCCTCCATTAATTTGAGGTCCTACGTCTACACTTGGGCCCTTTGAAGTTTTGTCGAATAGAAACATGGAACCTTCCACTAGTTCTTAAATTTTTTCAATGGCCGGTGCAACATTTCTAGGCCCAAGACAAATGCAAGGCCTGTGCTTGTTTGAAGTATTCACTTTTGATCATCATATCAAATGTGCACCGAAGAGACATGTAGAGGCTTCCACTAGATCCGATTTATAGTGAGACTTCTCAACGGCTGAGGAAAATTTCTTGGGCTTAAGACATGTTGAGAGCATGCACTCATTTGAGGTTCTACCTTTGGAATTCACCTTTGGAGTTGTGCCCAACAAAAACGTAGAGGGAATGTGCTCATTTAGGGACATTCCTCTAGGCCCAAGACAAATGCAAGGCCTGTGCTTGTTTGAAGTATTCACTTTTGATCACCATATCAAATGTGCACCGAAGAGACATGTAGAGGCTTCCACTAGATCCTATTTCATGGTTGAAGAACTGAGAAACGTGATCAGTTTATGATTTATCCACCTAGCAACAGAAAGTAAGATATTTTTAAGGGAATAAACTTGATTAAACAGTATGTTGTAAAGAGGAATATTCTCTTGAACATTTAGACTTTTGGGGGGGAAATTTGGGATGAGTGAGCGATTGAAATTGTATAAATGTGATGAGAATACTCTTGCATAAGGGGGGTTAATTTTTCTGAGAAATTTTGAGAAAAAACATTTTCCCGAGAGACTGTCAAAGAAACCTCTTTATTTTCCTATGTTTTAGATTTAATCATGTCAAGATGGTTGTAAGTGTATAGCCATTGACAAGATGTGAGATTGTTTAAGAAACTCTCCCCTGCTGATGAATCTAATGAACCTTGAAATGAATTTATGTTGATCATAAGAACAATTGTGTTTGCTCTTATTTCATAATGTTTTCAAATAGTTTTTCTTTTTCCTGTTGTAATCTTATGTTGAAATCCCTCTGTATCACACAAGATCTTATCCCTGTGGTAGTATTCTGGTGTTTGCAATTTCATTGTGAGAAGATATTTCATCTTGTAATGAAATAAACAATTTAAAATCACTTTCCTTTCACCAGGTTGATAAAGATTGTTTGTAAGTCTATGATTGTATCTTAGGAATGATGAATCAAGGACTTTCAACGTTTAATTGAGTTTTTAGCATGAGCCTTTATGTTTAATTCTTGAAGATTGTATGAAACTGTGCATCTCTGGTCCTCCTTTGATACACACCTTCTGGTTGAAGGAATATTTCAGCTATTTTGAAGCATTTTTCTGTGAGTTTTGCAATATTTGTAAAGGTTATCAAATATTTGGTATAAACAACTTTATCTTGCTTAACTTCCCACAAAAAATTCTCAAATGATAAATCCTACATGAACTACCTCTATTTGTACTGTGTATCCACAAAGCTTTAACAATTTCCACTTCCAAAATATGAAGAAACAAACATGATTCAATTATTATCTTTAGTAACCCAAACCTTCTCTAGGAAACATCTCCACTCTTTAGTGTGACAACTCGTGAGAGTTAGAATGTGTTGTATTGATCATATTTTCTCAAGGTTTTCATGAAAATTGTGTAAAAAAAGATCTCTTGAAATCCTTCACGAACACGGGTTACAGAACGTGTCCTCTCACCCTGGTTGAAGGCACAACCTAAAGTAGTGAGGGTAGATCAAACCCTTAGTAAGGTGTTATCCATTTCTTCAATGCCTAAGTGAAAAAGAGTTAGATGAATCCCCTCCCTGGCTACAAAATGACTCATATCATGATTCTAATGTTTCTAAGCATCCTGTCAGTTTCATGATGCTGCTCAGCCCTAACAGGAGAATCAATTTGGATACCAACACCCAAGTGGTGTCATTTCCGAGGATTATTTTGAACATAAGGAGCTATTTGTACAACAAAAACACCTAAGTGGCACCATTTTCGGGGATTATTTGTATAAATGCATACACATACCAACCTTGGTAATGTTTTTACATAATTTAAATGCAAATACATTGTTTAAATGTCATCCTTTGTTGATATTTTTAAGATTTGTGCAAGATTACAAGTTCATTGTGTAGTATTTCCATTTTCTAGTGGTTATTGCACTAAATTTGCATCAATAGTGATAAATGTGGGTAATGGAAGGTCAGGTCTATTAAGCTTTGCACAAATTAAGCATTGATAGACACTTGTCAAGTTACTGATAGTGCATCTGCATAACTAAGGTGAAAATCCCTAATAGCTACTCTATGTTGAATTGAAATTTTGATGATTACTAGTGTCTTAACCTGTGTCAATTTAAATTAGTCATCGATATTTTCAAAGCTAGAGGGAAGAAGGTATTTCTTCACCAGGGATCCTACTACAAAATTATTTCTAGAATTAGGAAAAGAAAATTCAGAAGGAAAACAAGAATCAAGAAAGGAGATATGAGTTCTAAAAGGTGATCAATTTTTGGTTGAAGATTACCATACATATTCAAGTGATTCTGAACCAAGTAATCTTTATATAAATTTGAATTCTCAAACTGGAGAGGGGCCATCATTTGTGTCTGAAAAGTGTGCCTCTTAGTTTTCCCCTGTTTCTTCCAAGGTTGATAGCGTTTTCCAAGAAACTGAATCATTAGAGGATATTTAATTTGAGATTTATACTCTTGTGTCCCAGAGACCCCTCATCCCTTATCATTTTAATTCTCCTATAAGATCACCTCCTCAAGGCAATATGGATTAGCCTCCACCTAGACCTCCTTTTGTCGTAAATACTTTTGGACCTATAGATTTCAGAGGTATGGATGGATATCCTAATATGGTACCACAAGATGTTAGAAATAGGTTTCCAAAGTTTCAAGGGAATAATGACATCACTGGTGAGCAGCATTTAAAACTCTTTGTCAACATGATGGAAGATTTTGAACTTAAGTTTGAAGACATGTATGTAAAACTGTTTATTCATACTCTTGAGGAGGATGCACATGACTAGTACAAGGATTTACCAGATAATTCAATAGATTCATGGACTAAGATGAAAAATGCCTTTATATTTCAATATGGGGACAAGACAGACCCCAGGTTCCTTTTATCTGAGTTTGAAAATATAACGAATAATATAAATGAATCTATCCATGATTTCAATACTAGGTTCAATAAAACATTAAAAATACTACCTAAAATCCTAAGGCCAAGTGATGATTCATATTTGATAAAATATTCTAACACTTTTTATAAAAATGCTACTTATTACTTAAGGGATAAGAACCCAGGAAAATTGAGGCAGGCTTTCACCATGGCCTTCCAAATAGAAAATAACATCAAAGTAGTTGGAAAGCCTCCTAAGAGAGAGGGTGTCAAGTTAATTAATCCAGAGATGCCTCAATAAAACAAAGCTGTGGATCTAGAAGAGGTTGTGAAAACTTTGGTTAGGGAAGTTAAAGAGATATCCTATAAACTGGATAGATCAGAAAAAGGGATTAGACAGAGCTTCCAGGATCAGCACAAGCCACAAGGTCAAGAGATATTTGGAAATCATCCTAGAGGTGATCACAGAGAAAATGACAAAGGGAAGGGGCCCATGGGATCAAAAAATAAATAGGCTCAACCTAGGGAGAATAGATTGGGTCCTGATCCTTTGACTACTAGGGTTTCTACCATGGAAGAGGCCAATGTTATCGAGTGGTGTGATAGGTTTTTCTTACCACACTCCCCATGTGATCTAGATCATGAATTTGAGGAAGCAGATGATGATGTATGCATGATGGAATACCCTATGAACTCATGGCAGGGGGAAACGTCAACTAAATTGATAAGTTATAGAACTATTGAAAACTTTTGGGATTGTGTTCATCAGGTATTACCTCTTCCTCATATTAATACTTTTGAAATTGATATGGTGTAATCATTTGATCTTCCTAATCATGATTTTGAATAATTAATGGCCTTGATGATTAAAAATTATGCTGAAGGAATCACTTCCGAAGAGGAAAGACAACTGCTGATGAATGTAGTAGTTTCTCAAGAGAAAGAATATAACACCAGAAGTAAGGTTATCAAAGGGGGAGGGCCACAAAACAAGACAAAAGTTACAGTTCTTACCAATGTCGTGAAGGAAACCAATAAAAAGATACATCTAGCCAAGGCCTAGTTTACCCAAATAGAGCTAGTACTTCTGTCGATGCCCAGACTGTGAAGACTACCATATTATTAGATGAAGTTGTGAATCTCCCTTCTAACACTTCCCTACCCAAATATGTTTCTTGTTACATAGCCCAAATCTTGAGTTAGATCCATTTTACTATTCCTATTGTTGAATTACTTAGAATCCTTGAGCATAGGAAAAGGGAATTTGAATATTTGCAATGTAAAGAAGAGAAAATAACCAAGGGCAAAAGTGTTAATAATGTAGATATTCTTCCTATTATTGAAGAATCAGAAATACCAAAGGAATGGGAGGAACTGGGTGAATCATCTGAGGTTTATTTGGGAACTTCTCTGGTTAAATCTCACCTTAACATGGATCCATTTTTTACCACTTTGAGTATTAAAGATAGGTTGGTACATAACTACATGTTTGATTCAGGAGCCTCATGTAATGTACTGCCTCTTGAGGTCATGAATGAGTTAAATATCAAGGTAACAACAGATTTTGGGAAATGTACTACTATGGATTCAAGAGAAGTGCTAGTAATTGGATATGTCAAAGGATTAGTAGTGCAACTAGAAGCTTATCCAAGAAAGTGCTTAACCATGACTGTGGTTATTGTGGACTATCCTGCCAAATGTAGGATGTTGTTATTTAGAAATTGGGCAGCTAGTTTGGGTGGAAGTGTGTAAATGGACATGTCATATGCCACCATACCAATTGAGGGAAATATTGTAAAGTTATATGGTGAGAAGAAAATGCTGCATCTGATTGAGGATCTTAATAATGCTTCTTATGAAGTATTGTACGTACATATTTATGTCAATAACTTCGAGGGCTATGCTGCTTACAAAGAGTGTCGAATTGATCATTGCAAGTGTTCTGAGAAGATTAGTTCTCCCTAGACTCTGATGTTTGAGGGGTTTTGTTCTACATTTGGTAAAGGCACAAAAGATAAACCTTAGAAAATATGGCTAGGTAGTAACTTGAATAGAGAAGAAAAACAAGCATATCTCCAGTTGTTAAAAAATTATCAAGACTTATTGGCTTGGTCATACTCAGAATGGCAGGCACTTGAAACATTTACTTGATTGATTTATCATAATAAAGGAACGCATCATTGTACAGTGTATAGTCTTTTGTTTTTGTTCTATTTTCACGTTTTTCTGTTTCAATTTCTCCTAGTCCCTAGTGACCAGTTCCTGTTGGTTTCTCAGTTTCGAGCTTGGGAGGTTGGTTGTTGTTTCTTTGTTTTGGAGGTTAGTTCTTGACTCTATTTCTCAATGGATTTTTGGCACATGGTCTACTATGTTGTTCTTGTGGAACTCGTTGGGAGTGCCCACCCCTGAGTTGGAGTAGATGTTGGTGCTTGTTTCAATATCACCCTATTTGTTCAAAAAAATCTTCAGTCTGCATGGTTTCAAGTATTTTTTATTTCCTTGTGTGGATGTGTAAATTTTTTATCTTTACCAGGGTGTTGTTGTAATTCCATCTCTATGGTCATGGATCACATTGAGCTAGGTATTGTTTACAGTTTCTTTTTCTATGATAAAATTTTTGTTATTTGGGAATGAATGTTGGGGTTTCCCCTTCCTTTAATTTTTCCATGGTCATGTTATCCTTATCAAATTTTGTCCCAACGCCTGCGGATACGTGGTTTTCTTTGATTGGACTTGGTATGGCGAATCAATTTGGTAAACTTGTCACTCTTTGTCACTTGTGTAAAAAATGCCAAATTCATCCTATGGATGCGATGAATTCTAATTGGCTACTCAACGATATGAAGCGATAGAGAAATTTCTTACTTTGACCCCGAAGATGTACACGTGTTATAAAGTCAAGTGGTTGCGGAAAGGCAGGCCATTTTGTGTTTTGAGGCATTATGCTGGAAGGAATGAAAATATAAAAGGAATGCCTAAGGCCCACATAAGAACATGTGGCGGTTTTAAAAGTCAAAGGAGGAAAGGTGGATCGTCAGAGAATTTTGAATATTTTGGCCTTTTTGTGAAAAGGAGAAAAGTTATAAAGTGAGTCGCGACTCCGCCGGGGACCAAATAATGTCACATGTTTGATTCAACATTGAAAATTCAAAGTGGGGAGGCGGGTCGCCGAAGCATTTTGGGAATTTTGGATTTTTTGTGAAAAGGAGTAAAGTTATAAAGTAAGTTGCAGCCCTATCGATGCCCAGGAAAGCCACATGTAAAGCCTATATCAAAATCGGATGGGCGGACCAAATTTTCCAAAAATGCACAATTTCCTTTAAGTGATACAAAATGTGAAAAGCACCCCGAGGTCCACTTCAACTCAAATATTTTCCATGTGGAGGGCCCATGCTTGTTTAGGGTCTCTGCTTTTGGGCACCATATCAAAAGTGCACCAAAGAGACATGTGGAAGCTTCCGATGGATCCTCTTTACACTAATATGTTTTCAACAGCTGAGGAAAATTTCTTAGGCCCGGAACACATGGAGTGCTCGTGCCTATTTTGGGACCTTCCCTTGAATTTTACTTTTGAAAGAGCACCGGAGAGACACCTGGAGGTTTCCGCTGGATCTTCTCATATTTAGACTTTTCAAGTGTTTGATGCACCTTTCTTGGGCCCAAGGCACCTGGAGTACCTACGCTTGTTTGAGATCCCACCTCTAGACTTCATCTTTTAATTTATGCCAAACAGACACGTGACACCTTCTACTAGTTCTTAAAAAATTTCAACAGCTGGTACAACTTTTCCAAGCCTGAGACACGTGGAGAGCCTACGATTGTTTGGGGTCTCTACATTTTGGCACCATATCAAAAGTGTGCTGAAGAGACATGGGGAGGATTTTGTTGGCTCCTCTTTAAACTGAAAAAACATTTTCCAAAGAGACTGTCTAAGAAACTTCTTTATTTTCCTATGTTTCAGATTTAATCACATTAAGATGGTTGTAAGTGTATAGATATAATCCATGCGAGGAAACTCATTTCTAAGAGGCAAGAATGCAGGTATCTATTCTCAAGGTATGTTCTCAAAGACGAAAAGGATTTATTTTCAGATAAAGTGAGATGGAGCCACCCTGAGAATTATTCAAAAATGAATTTCTTGCTCAACAAAATAAAATAATGATTAAAAATACTATCAAAATTTATGACATGACATCCTAGTCATGGTTGAAGAAATGAGAAACGTGATCAGTTCATGATTGATCCACCTAGCAACAGAAAGTAAGATTATTTTCAAGGGAATAAACTTGATTAAATGATATGTTGTAAAGAGGAATATTCTCTTGAACATTTACACTTTTGGGGGGAAAATTTCGGGATGAGTGAGCAATTGAAATTGTAATAAATGCATGGAGAATACTTTTGCATAAGGGGGGTTAATTTTTCTGAGAAATTTTGAGAAAAAACATTTTCCAAAGAGACTGTCTAAGAAACTTCTTTATTCTCCTATGTTTCAGATTTAATCACATCTAAGATGGGTTGTAAGTGTATAGCCATTGACAATCTATGAGATTGTTTAAGAAACTCTCCCTGCTAATGAATCTAATGAACCTTGAAATGAATCTGTGTTGATCATGAGCACAATTGTGTTTGCTCTTATATAGAATGTTTTCAAATAGTTTTTCTTTTTCTTCTTGCAATCTTATGTTGAAATCCCTCTATATCACACAATATCTTATCTTTGTGGTAGTATTCTGGTGTTCACAATTTCATTGTGAGAAGATATTTCATCTTGTAATGAAGTAAACAATTTAAAATCACTTTCCTTTCACTAGGCTGAAAAATATTATTTGTAAGTCTATGAGTGTATCTTAGGCATTACGAATCGAGGACTTTCAATGTTTAATTGATTCTTTAGCATGATCCTTTATGTTTAATTTGAAGATTGTATGAAACTGTGCATCTCTGGGCCTCCATTGATACATACCTTCTGGTTGAAGGAATATTTTGGCTATTTTCAACTTTATCTTTCTTAACTTCCCACCAAAAACTTCTCAAATGATAAATCCTACATGACCTACCCCTATTTGTAATATGTATCCATAAAGGTTTAACAATTTACACTGCCAAAATATGCAGAAACAATCAAGATTCAATTATTGTCTTTGGTAACCCAAACCTTATCTAGGAAACATCTCTACCCTCCAGTGTGATAACTCATGAGAGTTAGATTGTGTTGTATTGATCATATTTTCTTAAGTTTTTCATGAAAATTATGAAAAGAAGGATCTCTTGATATGCTTCACCAACATGGGTTACAGAATGGGTCCTCTCACCCTAGTTGAAGGCACTACCTAAAGTAATGAGAGTAGATCAAACCCTTAGTAAGGTGCTATCCATTTCTCCAACACTTGAGTGACAAAGAGTTAGTTGAATCCCCTCCCCAGCTACAAAATGACTTATATAATGATTTTTCTATCTCTAAGCATCTTGTCAGTTTTGTGATGTTTCTCAACCCTCGCAGGAGAATCAACTTGGATTCCAACAATTGCAAGACCCAAAACATTCATCAAACCCTAAAAATGAATAATGCATATGAACAGGTCAGACTGACCTCTACTTCAACAATGGTGGACTTACTTATCAAGCAATGCACTACATATTTGACCTGATATAGTTCTATCTGAGAGTGTGTGTGATCATGCCCTAGGTTAGTCTTGTGTCAGTCACACTTTGTGACATAATGAGCAATAACTATGTGTAGAAAATGTAGTAGATTGTATGCATGGAATAGAATAGAATCCCCCGTATAAAGTGTGATGTAGATGTTCTAGCATTGTAACTTGATGATAAAGTTATATGTATGTAAGTGATCTCCAATGCAATAGATGGATGCAACTCTAGATGGAGTGATAGTAGTATGTGATGCTAGGTACCTCATTATAGTCTCATAACTTTATATTTATAGGGTTATCTTGATATAATTTTATAATTAACCCCGAAAAGGCTGTCCAAAAGAAAGATAAATATCTAAAATAGCTACAAACAACCCAAAAAGTCACTTGAAAGTGTAAAAATGACCGAGGTGCACCTTGTGGGACCAGGGCAGCCACGGGCACCCTAGTTCTACTTGCCCATGTGACCCATTTGAGGCTAAAATTATGGGAAATAAATTAAATAGACTGGGTATGTGGGTGTAAGAGGTTGGTAATGAAGAAATAAAATAAAACAAGAAGGCCAAAAAATGGGGGTTAATTGGTACTTTCTTTACTCAAGAACCTTCTAAATAGTATTTTGAGACCAAGATAAATAATGTCTAAAGTGCATGATTTTGTGACTACATTTTTCCTCCACTTTATGTGGGTGAGCGGAAATATCAGTGACATAAAGTAGATAGAGATATGTAATTGATGTCCCTGGAGAGTGTAGTATAAATGCACCAAATGACTACATAAAATGTTAAATGAAAAAAAGATGGAGGAGCGTGGAAACTAAATATGAAAAATGTGCAAAGAAAAAGTGATGAAAGTGATCCTAGGGTAGAATGTGCATGTTGTTGTTGTAGTGTGTGATGTACCTACATGGTTAGTAAAGCATGTGCTATCACAAATTGTTTTTTTTACGTTGTTGTTGTTTTTGCCCCCAATTTTACAACTTGTTTCTCATACAGCCAGATCTACAAGGAGAAAATGGTCAAGTATTCAAATATGTATGTATGTATATGTAAAAATACTATGTAAAAGACAAGTGTAAATTTAAAATATGAAAATGTAAATAGAAAACGTAAATGGAACATGTGCACCTGATCCATTTCACAAGAAAGAGTGTAGCATGATATCCTATACTACGAGTTTTTAGGGCGATCTAACACCACCCTGGCCGAAGCAGTGTAAAAAGGAAATGATTGGTGTGCTCCAAGCTTTAATTGATTCCCTGAATGTGAAGAGATCTCTATATCATCCTTGTTTCTTGGGAAATATGACACCATTGGCCAATGTAGTGTAGGGAGGCACACCCATGGTAACCTCTAAGCCTGTAACAACTTCCCAGAATGCTAAGGACACCATGTCCTATAAAATGCATTATGTATGGTGTTTGCAGACTAGTTTGAACCCAATTGCTATCTATAACTGAACCAAACCGGTGTATAATATCTATGTTACTATGTATAAAAACCCCAAATGATGTGCCCCCTATTTGGGGGTACATGCGACATCTCTGATAGGAGAATTCAACCCCAAAAGAGAACCAACCACCTATACTCTGTAACTCTACCCTACAAGGGGAGGGAATACACTTGGTAGAAACCATGGCACACACAAAAACAAATTGCTAGACAAAGACAAGTGTAAAGTATGGAAACAATGTAAAAACTACAAAGCATAGTAGTATAAACATAGAATAAGATAAGTAAGTCACAAAAAGTGGGTCATAAACATGGGACATCACTCACAATGTCACAAGACATGCAAGCCCATTATGGATACAAACAATAAACAAGTGTGCACACCAAACATAGGGCATGACCCACATACATGAAACAAATAATGATAGACAAGCATAAACAAGAGAAGTAGTCAAGAAAACATGTAATCCTGTAAAACAATTTTTAGACATGGAACACTTGATATCATGCTAGAGAAATAGTCAATATGTCAAATCCTTGATAAATAAGTAATGTAAAGTGCTAAGTACAAAATAAAACAATAGCACTTGTGAGATTCAGATTTGGATGCCCCAAACGACCAGTGTAGGAAGGGTAGAAAGAAAGCATCCATGTTGCATGAAAAATATATGTATTTATGATCATAACTAGATAAAGGAATGGGCATGCATGTTGAGATGGTATAGATACTAATATGTAGGAAATCAATATAACATGTGTAGTAAAGTGATCATGTTAAACAATAGAAAATAAGAGTGAATGCACCCAAGAAAATGTAATATGCTATAGATGGATGGAATGGAATACAATATGGATTGATATGAGTCAAGTGCCCCCAAGTGAATGGAATTGTATGCAATGAGGTTCATTCTATTTTCCCCCTCAGTATTTAAGAATGAACCCTAAAGGAAAGTGCGTCATCAAGAAATGGTCAAAGTGTATGTTGTGTCTAATGCATTGTGATGAATATGTAAGTGTAGTGATGAGAGACAACCTAGAAAGGACATGCACATGAAACCTATAGAAAAAGAAAATCTGAAAAGTAGATGAATGTATAAGTTATGATTTATCCTAAGTGTATATCACTATAAGATGAATGGAGGAGTGATGATTTATCCCTAAGAGGATATCACTATAAGATGAAACAAGGGATTGGTGATGTAACCTAAGTTGTATAACACTAAAAAATGAAAAAATAGGTAACGATTTAGCCTAAAGCATATGTCAATATCCTTGGATTATCGCATGTGCAGTGAGTATGTGTTCCATTTGATTAGTAAACCCTAGGTACTCAATTATGGACCGAGAAACTAAAGTGCATCATAGGGTGGTGAGTGTAATGTGTAAAACAAAATCTAGTATATGAAATGATAAAATGTGATCATGCAATGAATATAATATGTGAAAATGCAATGTGTAGAATGTATAAAATGTAATGTATAACACATAGAATAATACATGTAGATAGATGATAAATGGAGTATGTAGGGATGAATGAAATTTTATACTCATATGCGATGAAGAGTAGTGTAATTCATAGAAAATGTATGAAATGAAAATGCACAGTGTATGATGTATGGTATATGACTATGTATATGATGTGAGGCAATAAGCCCAAATATCCTAATATTGTACGATTTAAAACATGTAAGGTGAGGGCTGGTATATAGTATTATGTATGAATGTTAAAATGGAACAATGTTGTATATGAACGTGGAGAATGTAGGGTGTATGGTGTGTGACATGAAATGTGTGACTAGATGTGGCATGTATTTCCTAGACTGCATTGTGTGGGGTTCAATGTAGTAGTAATTCCTTAACAGTCCAGTGTGAATCGAATCACAAGAGTGCGTAAACAGGTAATAAAGATGCTAAAACGTGTGATGAAAATACCTATGAAGAGATAATAGATTATATGATTAAATAAGGGGGGTATCGGGTGTTATGCTCGCCAGTGGAAGTATGGTGAAATAAGCTATCATGTAATTTCATCTTGAAGATCATTGCTTTCAGGTTTATAGTCAAATGGGTAAACATTAGTGACTTGATAAGCTATAGTGTCGGGTAGGTCACATAATGATAAATTAAGGCATAAGTTATACATGTTCATAACATAATCCTCATCGGTAAATGGAGGAAGTGGAGAACTAAGTGCATACCAATGAGTGATATTTTTAGTATGTCCTACGAAAGATCTATTGCAAATAAAAACACATCCAAAGGGCATAGGAAATGAAATATCTATATGATCCAGATCTAGTGTACCTATAATATAATCAAGCCATGATTGTCTCAATGTAAGTGATGGTGAGTGAGTAATACACAAGAGATAAACTTTAAGATGAAAGGTAATAAAACCATAGGCAACTGTATTATGAACAAA
This sequence comes from Taxus chinensis, assembly GCA_019776745.2. Classification (NCBI taxonomy): domain Eukaryota; kingdom Viridiplantae; phylum Streptophyta; class Pinopsida; order Cupressales; family Taxaceae; genus Taxus; species Taxus chinensis. The sequence continues at coordinate 858,371,729 of CM034147.1, forward strand.
TCCATAATAAATATGAGAAGCACATGATGCAGGATAGAGGTTTTTAAATTCAAACCCTAAGTGATCAAGACCCTCATGTGTACATATATTGTCATCACATGACGGATAAAATAGAATGTATTCCTAATATCAGTCATTCGTGAAGCTTATGGAAGTGAATGGTGGAATTGCTAAAGTAGGTGATGTGTGTGGTGGTGGATGTGATAGTACGACGTCCATAGACTTGACATGCCCATGAAAAGTAATTATAGTAGTCATAGTAGAAAGTGGCATAGAAGATATTGCATCTATCACAAAAATGGTTTCGTTAAGTGGTGGCAAGTGAGTTTGTTCTTCCCTAGGCTAGGGATCATTTGTAATATCGATTCGTGGGATAGGAAGACCAGTATTAGGAGCCCAATCACAATACTAGAATGGATCACGGTCATGAAAAACAATTTATTCAATTATCTCATGTATTAATTTCACACAATTATGAAATTATAGAAGCGACAACCTACATGGCATGAAGCCATGGCCTACTAAGTAGACAGTTAACAGAAACTGGGAAATCAATAATTAAAAATATGGATAGTCTTAAGAGCAAAAATGATGGGAAATGTGATGTGACCAAAACATGGATGGATGGAACCATCATAAGCACATATTAAAACACTAGAGGGACTAATGTCATGAGTGGTAAGAACCAAAACTTTGAGAAATGCCAAAGGACACAGGTTAAGTTCATATCCATTATCAATCAAATTACACTTAAAAATGACATTATAAATGAGATAGATGATATGAAAAGGTAGATCATTGTTTAAAGTGTGATCATTATAGTGAAGGTTGTAATTAAATACTAAGTGTGTAAATAATGCATCAACAAAGACCTAATAAACTAAGTTGGGATGCATGTCAGCAAGAAAATGAGTAGTACAAAGAAAATGTTGGACTCTATGGAGTAAATCAAGATTTTCAAGAAAATAATAATTAATAGAGATACACATGATGACTTAACCATAGGATGACAAGAAATGGATAAAGAAGCTAAAAGCGTGAATGATCAAGTCGGGTTCACCAAAATTATTAACTAAAAATGAACAAACTATATAATATGCAGATAGATAATCTAAGCTATGAACAACTATAAATAAATAAAATAAATGCAATAAAGAAGTATGCAAGTAAGCTAAATAGATATGAAAAGGTCAATTCTAATCCCAATATGCAAGAAGGAAGAGGAAAGAACTCAGTTAAATAATAGATTATTATCAGAGAGTGTCGTAGAGGTGAATTGCAAAAATCAGGAGTACGAATGACTGTGCAGGAGTCCCTAAAATAATGGATCTGGAGGATCTATCTTTACAAGAGTGGCTGGAGGAGGACTAGAGCAGCTGTGGGTGCTATGGTCTGTAATCTGGGTACCTCGATTTGTCCAAAATATCTAAAATTGGTATTCACATAGCTTGAAGATGACCAGGAACCTTGGATGTGTGTTGCATCCAATTCATTGTCTTGCGATAGATGTCTCCAATACTCCAAGATGAAAAGACCCTCAAGAACCCAAAATAAAAATCAAACCCTAAAAAATAATAAGACATATGAAGGGGTCAGACTAATCTCATCTTGAAAAATGGTTGAATTAGTAACTAATAAGTAAAGTACATCTCATACTTGATGTAGTTCTATGTATAAGTATGTGTGAACATGCCCTAGGTTTCCCTTTTTCCAGCCGAATTCTGTGAAGTAGTAAGTAATAACTATGTGTCTAAAATGTCTTAGAATGTGTGCATGGAATAAAATAAAATCCCCCCTGCTATGAAGTGTGATGTAGATGTCCTAGCCTTGTGCCTTGATGGTGGGGATATATAGATGCAAGTGATCTCCAATGAAATAGATGGATGCAACTCTAGATGGAGTGATAGTAGTAAGTGATGTTAGGTCCCTCATTATGGTCTCATAACTTTATATGTATAGGGTTATCTTGATCTAATTTTTTAATTGACCCCGAAAAGGCCAACCACAAGAAACATAAAGATCTAAAATGGCTAGAAATATCCCAAAATGTTGCAGGAAAGTGGAAAAAGAACAGGGGCACCACAAGTGGGACTAGGGAACTCACGGGTGCCCTAAGTACTAGCCAGGGTACCCCAATCGAGGATAAAATGACAACAAATGACCAAAATGTACTGAACATGTGGGTGCAAGAGGTTGGTAATGACAAAATAAAATAAACCAATATGGCCAAAATACATGGGTTAATTATTACTTTCTTTAATAAAGAACCTTCTAAATAGTAGTATAAGAATGGGATAAATAAATTCTAAAGTGCATGATTTTATGAGTACAAGTCCTAATTCAAAGTATTAAAACAACTTTAAGATGTTATCCTAGGCTCAAACATGTGTGATAAGCTTCTCAAATAGCCTACCTTGACTTATCAAGCCTTCATACATAAAACACTCTTTAGATCTCAAGACACAATCTTATACAATAATATATTTACCTCACTTCTTGATACTGAATGTCTACCTGCTAGGTATGCATAGTAGTATTTCACCATCTTCTTGAAACTCATATACATCTTTCTTTGAGTCTCCAATGTGATTATATGACTGTGATTATCAATACTATCATGCAAACATACCTATGATGATTAAAATTAATGAACATGTATAATCATACTTAATAATATTCTTTCCATATTGATTCTTTCTTCCCAAGACTGTCACATACCTGAATAAGTCCACGTAGTGTATATATTCAACCTAACACATGCATTTCTTATCCTTTAATATTGTTAAAATCTTCTTGCAAGACTTCATTCTCATTTGATGTACTTATCAAGACATTAAAACATTATGATAAGACTAAATCAATAAAGAAAATACCTTTGAAAAATTTCATGCAACTTTTATCTATAATAAGTCATCAAAATATCTCAACCTATGTTAACACCTATTGGGAATTCATTCTTCTTTTAGAAGCTCATAGAAAATTGCAATATTCTTGATGGTGCTAGTTGTGACAATAACACATTCTTAAGCTGAAGCATGCTTACCAGATTTCTCAAACAGGGTATCTTTTCCTACGAACCTTCATACATTCTTGACACCCATTTATTGGGAAACACAAGTTAGAACAAGGAATGTTCCTGCACTAAGACCTTCAAAAAACACTCTATGACCATGTATATCATTCATCCATATTGTTCTTATAAACCAATCATCAACACTTCTATGTCACAAACATAGTTTAGGTTTTAAGACATAATCCAAAGCTCAAAAAAGTAGCCCACTACCTAACCTAGGTCATACACCTTCTTGCATAGATGTCATAGGACTCAGGAATAGGATAAGGAGTTTTGGTCAACATTACCTAATTTACTTTTATCATCGATATTATAAACCAAAATCTATAGAGTTGTATAAATTATAATTATAAGATAAATTTTAATAAATAATAAATAAACTTGAAAGACTCAAGGAATTGGAAAAACCTTATACCCATGTTATAGATAATTAGTTTGAAAATGCAATAGATTCATTTATAATCACATGGGAAATCATTAGTTGGAAAATTTCAATGGAAATTAAATCAAGTTCCTTTAAAAGAAAAGAGTACTATTGATAATATAAATTCCATTTTTAATCTTAATTCTCTTGGTTGCAAAGAGAGTTATCATAATCTGTAGCTAACTTAATTAGTGTAAATCATGTATAAGATGATGGGAACGATAAATTGTGATTCAAATAGAAGTAATTGTGATAATGATTCAATTAATTAATTTGGGAAAATGAAAGGGGAATAAATTGATAATTAATTTTATAAAATAAGGGATAATGTAGAGATTAATATTCAATTAGTGATTAAGAGAATAAAAGGGAAGTAAATAATAGCAATGAAGAGAAGAATTTAGTTTTGTAATTTAAACAGAGAGGAGTGACATAGAGTGAAGGGAGTGGAGAAAATCAAGAGAATGAGAATTTGAGAATAAATAATTATATTAGAGAATCAAAATAGAAGAAAGGATGAGTCAAATAAGCATAAAGAAACAAAAAATGGGGGTTTCAACAAGCTTTGTGCCTATGGAAGTTGAAACATGCAACTCACTGACCCTTTAGCTAAGAATTAAAGAAGAGTAATCAATATAAGTAGTTAGCATTGTATAATAAATAGATAAGAATGCTCTAGAGTAGAATAAATTAAAATCGTGAGAGTTTAAAAAGAAGGAATTAGATTAAAAGAGGTGAAAGATATCTTGAGAGAAAGAATTAAAATAAGAGACTAGAAATAGAAGAAAGGATTATTGAAGTAAGCATAAAGAAATACTAAAGGGGGTGTTAAATTTTATCATCCCTATGTACCTGGAAATAAGGAACTCACATACCCTTAAGGTAAGAAACCTAGAAGTAAATTTACTCTTAGATCAAGTTATCTCTAATTTACCTTATAGATAGAAAAAAATATGTTCTTTTAAAGAATAACCAAATCATGTTCTCAATGCCTTTTTTTTCTACACAAGCTCTCCATGCCACTTAAAAATATTAATGTTATGCATATATTTCCTTCATATCATTGAACCCCAAAAATTCCACATGCATCTCACTCGATAAGATATATCTTCTACTTAGTGCATTTATTGATGTATTCAACTTTACACTTATGTGATTCGAAAAAATGAGTAACTCTGCTAGAATTCAACCCATTTCATGTATCTATAATTCAATAAAATTTTAAATATCTCTTTAATTTAGTAATTTATGGTTTGCAGATTGATTAACTAAAAATATGGAATATGGGTAGTTAATCTAATCTAGAATGACATTTAAATGTATTAAATAAATATAATAAATGACTATGGAAAATGACCAAAGTGGCTATTCTAATGAAAGTAGAAACCCTAATAAGCAAGAAGATCAAGGAAAATACTTAGTTGAATTGGAGGTAGATCTTAATTGTGTTGCTGAAATGACTTGAGGAGCGGGAAGCAAGAACGACTATAGAGGTCCCAAAGAGGATGAATCTACATTTATTCTTTGTACTAAAGCACTTGGAAAGGGACAGGTGCACCTGTGGGTGTTTTGTTCTAAAAAGTGGGCACCCTGGTATGTGTAATAGGTTCAGAATAGAGCATCATAGGTTTGGTAGGTGGTCTGGGACCCTCACTATGGGTCGCATCAGATTTGATGCAGTGTGCCATGTGTTGTTGATAATCCAAGATGTATAAAAGACATGAAAAATAATGAAAATGAGTATCAAATGCGTTAAAAAATAATAATGCAAATAAATGTAGTTCTCATGAGTGTGCACATCGTGTGTCCTAGGTTATCTTTTGTAAGTCACACTTTGTGAAGTAACAAACAATAACTAGATGTAGAAAATGTAATAGAATGTGTGCATCGAATAGAATATAATCCCTCCCCCTATGCTTTTTTGAAGCAAATGAACCAACCTTGTTCTTGTGATGGAGCTAATGGATGCAAGTCTAGATGGATGATAGTAGTGACTATTGCTTGGTCCCTCATTATGGTCTCATAAATTTATATTTATAGGGTTCTCTTGATCTAGTTTCATAATTTACCCCAAAATGGTCGACCACTAAAAGGATAAAGATCTCAAATAGCTAGAAAGAGTTAAAAAACGGTGAGAAATTTCAAAAACGATCAAGGTACCGTCGATAGGAACAAGACACCCATGGGAACCCTATTTGAGGATAAAATAATGCAAAGTGATGAAAGGTTAATTAGAATTTGGGTGTAAGAGGTTGGGAATGAAGAAATAAAATAAAACAAGATGGCCAAAAGAAGGGGGTTAATTAGTACTTTTTTCACTCAAAAACCTTCTTAATAGTAGTATGAGATCGGGACTAAATAATATCTTACGTGAATTATTATTTGACTACATTTTCCATTACTTTATGTTGGTGAGAAAAAATCTCTGTAACCTTAAGTAGATAGAGATGTCTACCTGATGTCCTTGAAGATTATAGTAGGAAATTCACCGAAGTACTAGAGAAACCATTGAATGACAACAATATGATGGAACGTCGAAAATATAGAACAAAAAGTGCCAAAAGTGATGAGAGTGAACTGACACTAGAAACACGTGTGTAGTTGTTGATGTGTATGATGTACCTACATGGTTAGTGTTGACATTTTTGCACTCATGCAAAAATGGAAACTCACAACTTTGTTTTAGATTTAAGACATTGATGAGATGGACCTAACTAGGGGGAAGTCATATAGTTTTCATTGTTGTTTTAGTTGTAGTAATTGATTAAAAACATGCAATTTGTAGTTATGTGTGTTGTTATAGAATATAACACCCTACTTATGTCTCCATTCCATGTTTAACTTTAGAAAGGAAACACAAAATCCCTGAAGAACCAATGCAATACCTTGATGAAGGCAGGAATCATAGGATATGTGGGATTTTACATACAATAACAACACACGTAGTTATTGATTGTAGGCTGTAGATGTTCATTATTAAGTTACAGGTATTTTAAATTTGATCATATCCTATGATTAAGTGTTATTAATTATGGTATTGAGTTGTTTAATTCATTATACAATCATTACATATCATAAGAGTTGAAACTAAAATGAAGTACACAGCTCAATTACAGAAATAATAACATTTATTCATGAGAAAATTCATTGTTTCCCCCAAAATTCATTAGATGTAACTTATAACTAGTGAAATAAGAGATACATGTTGCATAAAGATAAACGTAAGAAAATATAGGAGAAACCCATCATTTCCTTTGGTTCTTATCTCATTATTTATTGCTCCAGTTCCATTTCCATCTTCATATTTTTCATCATCAAGTAGCTACAATGAATGTGAAAAGAAAGAGAAAAAGGATGTCAGTTAATGAGATAGGGGTTTTAACTTGTATTCTTGTGCTATCTAGCTTCAAGAAAATGAATCTCCTAAAATTAAGAGGCATAAGGCACATCAATGTAACAAATGTAGAATTGAGAAAGTAGTATCTTGGAGAATCACATATGATTCTCAGAACCATGACAAACAAGATAAAAGAAAGAAAATAAAATCACAATGGAATGGAAGAGAGGAAAAAGCCGTTTTTTTCATAACCAGTTTGACTAAATGTGCAAGTATAGGTAGCAAAAGAAAAGGAAGTACATACTATTGTATCCATGTGAACAAAAACAACTCCCCAAGAAACTAAGTATTAATGAGATCATAAAAAAGTCAATCATGGTGTGGCACATCCTAAAACATTTAGATTAGAAAGTACTACATGTTGTAAGATAGATCAAAGTAATGCTTAAAGTATAATGATCAAGTGCAGTAAGTTGTATATTTAATGACAAATTATATTGAAAAGTTAAATAATTGAATGAAGAGTACTTATGTAGATTAAACATGCATTAAATAACAACATGAAATGAATCAATTACAGTCCATTACATTGTTCAAGAAACAAACATTTAAGCTGGATATCTGAATACAAAATATGATCAAGTAGAGCTATTTCTTAAAGCCAATGCTCATCATGTCAAATAAAAAAAGTACATCTATACAGTGCAACAAAGAAGATTGTAGTTTCAGACTATCTCCTAAGCATGACGAGATAATAATATCATCGTAGTTACAAATTGACAAAAACAGAGTAGTTTTCAAGGACATAGTAAAGGGAATGTACTAGAACAATGCATAGAGGATGCGTTTAGTTGATTCAGGAGAGATAAATACAAATGTCATATAAAATACATCAGGGAGATTCTTTCTAGAACAACATCTACTGATCAAGTTTGTTAGCAACTAAATTCTAATGATCATATTTGTAGGAGTCATGAATGAGTCATCACATAATGATTTAAGAGAAAAAAATAGTAAAAAAAGCAACAACTATACATTTATGTGAAATTCAAGGTCCAACAAAGGAAAGTTAAATTGTATCTTCATATCTTCCATGACATATCTACAGACTTACAAAGAACAATTGATAGATTTAAAAGTGTGAATGCATTTTCAAAGTAACTTGTGATCTATGCCCTCACAACTCATGATTTGTGAGGGAAATGTATGTAGGTATGACCAAAACCACTGTCGTAAGCACATTTTTAGAGAAGTAAACTGAGAGCTTAGATTTACATTTAAGCTCAGATACCCCTGGAATATGTTTCAAGAAACAGTTACAGACAAGTAAAAATTTCTCACAGGGGTCTATTTCGAGCACAATAATTTTTTTCACAAGTCTCAACAATGAAATTGACATATACAGACTAAAAAGAGATTGTCAAATTCAGATCCATAGAATAATCCATCAACATGTTATGAGAGACGACTTAAAAATGACCAAACCCTTGTCATCTTTTTGAAGAAATAAAAAAAAGGGTAGCAAAATGGCCTAGATTTTCATGGCCATTACAATTTTCTTAGTAAAATTTCAAGACATAAAGAGATCCTACCATTGTTTTGAGCTTCTTCAAACCCTCCAAGGTTCCATTGAAATAATAACTAATTACGATACTAAGAATGAGCTTTAGAATCAACAATTCCAGAGAATGCGAGAAAACAGAGACAAAACGAACATTTCAAGCTTTTAGTGTTTAAATCTATAATGACAAGAAAAAGGAATTTACAATGCTCAAGAATAAAATGAAGGAGTCACAAATTACAGATCTTTTTGAATAAATCAAAATGGGAGAAAATTGTTGCCATTTTTAAAAAACAAAGAAATCAAAGATTTACGTCCATGGCCAAGGCGTTACCTCTCAGGAGAGCAGGTCAAATGAGGAATTGATTAGGGTTTAATTTTTTTAACTCACCGACTAAACTCTATATTAACCCAACTCATCATTGAGTTACAAATCCAATGGTCAAGATACTAAAGTACTAGATCAAATGATGTAGAATGAAAACCCCATTCCAATAACATTTACTTGTACCCTAAATATTGTGCTACCATGGTTCAAGGAAATCAATGACAGAGCTACAAAAGTACAATGATCAATGGATTAGATCCAAATCACCCCATTCTCCAATGTAAAACATAGTTGGGTCACTGAAATACTTGAGGGTTGTAGCATCATGGAAAGGGGGCCAACCCATTTACTTAAATTATTGTCATTTGACCTTTGATAAGGTCCAAAAAACAATAATATGTGCCAGGTCAACAATGGCACTAGATGTCAAGTCATCATAGCCAAATCATCAAGCGGAGGTGATCAACCATTCAATGACCAGGTCAAGGGTGATGGAGATAAAATAATTAAAGGTAGGTGCTATCCAATTTTTTCCCTCACAAAAAATTGATCAAACACGACCCTACATAGCAGAAAATTAAAGGGTTGGTTAAGTCGTGTGAGCTCACATTTGATCCCCAAAATTAAGTTATGGGTAGGCTCAACAATGGAGAAGCAAGGTAGGAAAATGAGTCTAGACAGTGTTGAGGGATATTAGAGTTTGAGAAGAAGAAAAATGGATAAAATATCGAAGTCTTCAAACTTCACATATGATTCCAATCGAAGAAAAAGTAACGAACTCATGGAGGGTGCCATGTGTCATCTCTGTTGTGAATGGAAAAGGAACCACAGAAGGTGCCACATTTCTCTTCGGCACACTTTTGGTATGGTGCAAAAAATTGGAGACCCCAAACAATCACATGCTCTCCATGTGGTTAGAACCCAAGAAAGGCAGTGTTCACTTGAGACCTGAATAGACTAAGTATAAAAGAGTTAGCAAAAGCCTCCACATGTCTCATCAACACACCTTCAAAGGTAAAGTCCAAAGCGGGGTCCCCAAATGAGCGCAAGTTCTCCATGTGTCTCGGGCCCAAAAAAATTTCACCGGTCATTGAAAAATTCTAAGAGGAAGCGGAAGCCTCCACATGTCTCATCGGTGTAACTTCAAAGGTAAAATTAAAAGGAATTCCCCAAACGAGCGCAGGCTCGCCACATGGTTAGAGCCTAAGAAAGGTAGAACCAACCATTAAAAAGTCAAAGGAAAGCATTAGAGCCAATGAAATCCTCCACATGTCTCAGCGGTGCAACTTCAAAGGAAATACCCGGAGGTAATTTCCCAAATGTGCACTGACCCTCCACGTATCTAGGGTCTAACATAGTGCTCTTCCAAATAGAAGGGACTTAGCCAAAACACAAAGAAAGTAGATCAGGCCTGCAGACGATGCTAAGGTGTCTCATCGGTGCAACTTCAAGAGTGAATGGAAGGGGGGAATCTTAAGATGCACAGGGCTGCCACGTGGATCTTGAACATATAGACTCTTTTAAATATTGTGAGCCCGTGTTAAATGCCCAACCCTCACCTTCAGAAAGCCATAACATTTGACAGGAAGCTCATATTTGAGCAAGAGAGGACATTTTGGAAAACCTCTCGACGTCTACTACTCACCTACCACAATTAGTGAATGATGAATAATGAAGCCCACCAAGAATTTTAAATACAATCTGCTAATTTTGAGGGTGTCATGATTCTCACCTACCACCATAATGAAATATGGTCTTCTTTTCTTGCCTAAGAAGGACCAATAATGGAGGCACAGGTTGTTTCATGGAACCCATCAATTTTACAGGTGAGTTCAATGAATTTTGAGGTGGTTAGAGTAGGTGAATTCAATGCAATCTTGGGGTGGTTGAAGCAGGATTCAAATTCTTCTTTACTTTCCCTCTAATTATTCCTATATATTATAAAGGAGGGGCATTTTTCTAAAAGTTGGTCATCTTTTCTCTCCTCCCCCCCTTTCCTTTTTCTTCTCTAGGGTCGAATGTGGAGTTTAATCCCCATCTCATCACTTTATGATGACATTTTCTTACCTCTTGCCCACTGATGATGTACTGTGTGAACTCACGGAGCAATAAAATATGTTTTGTGATGCATTTCATCCATCCTTCCTTATTTTATTGTCTATTCTTGCCTCTCATCATTGCAGGGTATATTGTGCATACTTTCTGATGTCTATTATAGGTTTTGAGAGCTATGTTTAATGGGTTTGAAGTGGTGTTCTATGTGAACTCTATCTTTGGTATGTGATGCATCTTGTCCATCCTCTCCATTGCTCACCTCTCTCCATTTCAGGATGTTGGATTTTTGACCATAAACTTCCTTTTTTGGTGTATCATCGCTTTAGTGTAGGCTCTGTTTTTATGCATTTCTCTCTCTCCCTGGTACCTTGGAAGGTTAGATTAGGATTATATAGTTTTACTGCATTAGAGTAACTTGTGGCAGGTAGGTTACGAAGAAGAAGCCAGCTTTCTCTGAAGGACCATATCAATCCCATAAGTCCCACAACTTGAGAGATGTTGCAATGTTATGTAGATTACATTGAATGCCCCACTCAAATTTGAGGCCATTCGAGGGGTGCTTGTATTTTTAATCAGAAATAGTCAAGCCTAAGATTATTCTCACCAAAAATCAAACAACCCAATGCCACCAAAAACTATAGTTCTTTCCTTGAAAATAAAAAATATATATGCCATGTTACGAAGGAGTTCAAAGATGTGTGCTAAGAATAGAATTAGAAGGGGTTAAATGGTAAATAAATACATGCAAAAGGGTCAACATCATATCCATCACATGCATTAGGGAAAAATTGGCAAGCGTTCTCAATTACCTTATTTGTTTCCAGAAAAAGGATATTATTATTGTGCACATGCCTACAAGTGGTCCCTGAAGATGGAGTTGAATAATTTTTGCTAAGTACTTGGGATTAAAGGAATTATTTTTACACATAATGTAATTTTTTACATGCCTTCACAAGAGGATAGATCAGGGAAGAAGACAAATTACCAATGCAAGTGCATCAATATTGTAGATGTCACATCATGGAAAAGAACACAAAGATCATGCACTTACAAAATAAGACTTATACATCAAGCAAGGGCTATTATACGCTAGATTATTCACCCAAATTTTCTATTGTAATAGAACTAAAGCAATCAACTAAACTTTGATAAAAATGAATTTTTAGAACCAAGGATATAATTTTTTCATTGTAAATTGTACATCTATTTTTATTCCTTTATTTATTGATGATAAAGCCTAAAAATATCATGCATAGGCGAGTTCAAACTGCATCCTATTTTTAGGAGGGTTGGGTGAATTGTTTTTCTATATATTATGTTCATTGGCAAAGCATGAAAGAAGGACGTTTTGGATGTAGGATCACCGAAGAAAATGTTTTCCAGTTTTTCCCTTGAGTTATAACTACTTATTGACTTTCTAATTATTTGGAGTAGTGTTTATCTTTCTATTAGCTCTTGTGAATATTAATTCTCTGAAATAATTATCTTACCTTGATGCAAATTATGTGTTTTTCTGTATAGTCTTAGTGTGCATGTTTTTTTATATGTTGTTTTGATTTATCCCTCAACACATAATTGTTTTTCCTTAGGTTTCTGCTGAAACCCATTGGTTCATGCTTCTGTAATCTGTTCTCAAATTTTGTGCATATACTCAGTTAAATCACTCAATAATTTTTGTGTATCACCCACATTTCATTTTAGTTTCAGCCATATTTTTACCCTTAAAAGCAAGAAAATTTATTTTAGGATACATATATAAGGAACCAACATTGTAATCTCGGAAACTCACCTCAACATAGAGATACCCCACAATGTTGAGGTGTTTCCATTGTATCTGTGAGAAGTTAGGGAAGAGAAATCTTATAACCCCTATTGTTATCCCTCAACAAGGGTGTACTTCTAAGAGATAAAAGTTAGTATGGTGTGTATTGCTGTGAAATGTTGTTATTTTTTCCTCCATTTGACTGCTTGTTTCTCATACGGCCAGAATTGCAAGGAGAAAACGATCAACTAGTTAAATATGCATGTATGTGTAAAAATTCAATGTAAAATATGGAAACGAAAAATATAAATGGAAAATTTTCTACCTAATCCATGTTGAGAAAGAGAGTGTATAAGGATATCTTGTACTACGCATTTTTTAGGTGATTTCATGCCACCCGGGAAGAAGAAGTGTAGGGAGAAAGTTAAATTATTCTTGTTCTTGTAATATTTGACCTGAATGTGCTTGAAGATATCTCTATACATCCTTGATTTTTTGGATGATCCGATGCCACTAGACAAAGAAGTGTAGGGAGGAAAACCCACTATTACTTCTTCCCAGAATGATATGGACACCATGTTGTGTAAAAATTGTTGTCTATTAGGCTCATAGACTGATCTGAACCTACTTGTTATATGCAAACAACAATGCCAAGGGCAAAACATGAATTGAATACAACTGGTGTAAAACGTATTGTGTACTATGTAAAAACCCAAATGATTCCCCCCTCTTAGGGGGCACATGTGACATCGCTGATACGAGAATACATCCTCAAAAGAGGACCAACTGCATGAACTCGGTAAACACAAATAAAGAAACGTAGAAACTACGTAAACAGTGCATGAGCTATCAAGTTAATGCAGTAATGGAAAGATGTAAAAAGATAAAGTAAGATGCAAAATGAGGGTTGCAAACATGGTTCATCACTCACGATGTCGTAAGACATGTAAGGCTATCATGCATGCATATAACAAACAAGTATGCACACCAAACATAGGGCAAGACCCGCAAACAATATCAGACAATATAAAAAATAAATATGGAAATAAATATTTGTGCATAACAAATGTTGCACAGGAAGCACCTGTTAGCATGTTAAAAATATAACTAGTATGTCAAAATTTTGTATAGCCCAAGTAATGTACAGTTCTAGTTACAAAATGAAACAATAACACCTGGAAGAAATGAATTTGGATGCCCCCAATGACTAGTGTAGGAAGGGTAGAAGGCGAGCATCCATGCTACATGTAAGAGACCTTTATCTATGATCACAACTAGAAAAATATGTGAATGCACATGTGTGGATGGTACAGATAAATGATATATAATTAATCTAACTAGAATGTGTAATAAGTGACCATGAACAAACAAAAGTAAGCAAGAGTAAATAAAACCATAAAACGCAGTATGTTGTGGATGGATGGAATGGAAAGAAAAATGGAGTTATAGGATCCACGTGCCCCCCGAGGGAATGGAAATGTTTGCAGTGGGGTTAATTTGGTTTTCCCCCTCAGTTGTCAAGAATGAACTATAACTGAGAGTGTGTCATCAGAAATTGGTCGAATAGATTTTTTTGGTCTAGGGCATTGTGATGAGCATGCATATTTTTTGTGATGATATGCGACCTAGAGATGATGTGTGCATGACCCTTTTATACAATGTGTATATCATGAAAATATAAATGTAGGAGTGATGATGTATCCTAAAGTGTATATAACTACTAGATGGATAAAAGGGGGTGGTGATGTATCCTAAAGTGTATATCGATAGACACCAAATTTGGATCACACTCCCCTTACTCACATTTAATTAATTAATGTGATGTATTCACCCAACCATGACCACCTATCCCACATTCATATTAATTTAATTATTTAAAATTGAATTAATGTTCATCCAAACATTAATAATTAATTTAATTACTTTAATTAAGTTAATTTACACCTCACCTATCCACATCACCTATATACTTTAGAATGAAATTATTCCTATCCTATTAATTAACTAAGATGGAGTCTCAACTTATCTTAACAAACTAGGACTCTTTAAAACCCTAAAATTAATGTCATATTCCTACTCCAACAATAATCCCACTTATCTAAGTGTCAACCCTCACTTCATACCTAGATAAGCAATCAAGATCACTCCAAACATAGTAAAGATCAAGATATTCTTGTTAACTTAGACTAATTCACCGTAACTGACACCCGGTTTATCCTTGACCGATGTCGGCCACCTAAACCTCCATTGGTCCTTTATATACAATTTTAAAACTCTTTATACATGTGGGTCATTGAATTTTAGGAATTCTATTGTAATCAAGCATGAGTCTGAAATCCATTAATGCATATAAATGACAATGACACACCATCAAAGTGTAGCACAAGCCACAGGTTCTCTTCCAGAGCATTGGAGTATTCATGGGAACACACATAGCTACACTACTACACCACTGAAGCAGCCATCACCTTGCCAATAAACCACCAACCACCTTCATTCATGAGATATTCATGGAAATAAATAAGTAACATGGTTTTCATCATCTCTACTTACTTTACTATAGATATTTTACTTCTTTTAGTATTTCAATTTCTACTATTACCCAGATATCTCCATTTTCCCACCAATCCACCTACACAACCATTTCAAGATTTTCAACCTTTCTTAGAATCTTCCTTTGCATTCATGAGTCTTCTAATCAATATTACGAGCCTAACCCACACCTTCCTCACTCTTTGTGTAATCATAGAGAGGCTAAAAATCCATTTTTTATTAAGTTATCACCCATTTCCCCTACCAATTGTTAGTTTACCTTACTAGATTCAGTCATTTGACTGATACCAGTCTCTTTGCTATTTTATATTCATAGACCCAACAAGCCTTCTATTCAACCAAAACCAACCCATACCTCACCTAATTAGTCCCAAACCTTTCCCAGACCTCTAACAAACCTACCCATTCCGAAAAAAACCTTTGGATTCATTAGATTTAGTGATACATTTAGTATTTAAGATTAAATCAAGCATATTATTTTGTATTGATGAACCCAAATCATTGCATTACAATAGGACCTTTTTGTTTCAGTTTCTTATTTACGTTACATTAAACAATGGATTGATAGCCTCTCTAAGAAGCATCACACTTCACAAATCTAACATATGCTAGATAGTCCACTATCATACGATATTTAAATATATTTTGTGGTCTTATTTTGTAATTACAGGTAGTATTTCTTATTATTTGATTTGGTCTCTAAGGAAAAATCAGACAAACATGACCCCACACAGAGAAAATAAGAGGATTGAGTCAGTTAATCCGGAGCTCCCATTTTGGGCTTGAGTTGAGTAAGTTGAAGTGGGCCAAACACATTGCAAAGGAGCTTGGGAGTTTGAGATCACTCGGGGAATGAAGGAGCTCTGAGGTCTAAAAATGCGAGACTTCAGAGGTGAGGTCATCTCGGTGGTAGGCCGAGGTGAATTTCAGGAACTCGGTGGAAAGAAGCATGAAAAAAAGAGAAAAATTCTTAAAACCTGAACTCTAAATTTTAGAGTTCAGAGTTTTGGAGATTCAGAGGTTTCATGAGCTTAGGTGGGTGAAAAACACCATGAGTCTGAAGTCACACAGGTATAAATCCCAAAGTTTGAATTTTGTACTTCAGGATTTCTGGAATTTAGAGAAATACGTCACCTAAATGGATGAAAACCCCCTAAACCCGAACTCTCAACAACCCCAAAACCTGAACCCCCGAAACCCAAATTCCCAAAACCATGAAACCCAAACCCCCAAAACCTTGAAAACACAAAGGTATGAAAACCCAAGTTGGAATTTCAAAATTCGAGGTTTTGGCGTTTTGGAACATTCGAGCCAACTTGCCAGATAAATAGTGACAACAAACTCCAAAGTGCAAATACCTGAAGCTTTGAATCTTGAAAGTCCAGAATTTTTTATTTTGGAGGATGCGATGCATGGTCAAAGCTTAGAAAGGGAAGATCAACCACTCACATTTATTTTAGTATAGCACCCTCATCTTTAGATGGCCATAACTTTTGACTGCGAGTTTGGATTTGCACAAAATAGGACTTTTTGGAAATCTCAGATTACAAAATTAGGAATACTATCTGCCATTCTAGAGGAATGTCTCTAAACTTTTCACCTATCAAAATGGTAAAGGTATGGGCTTCCTTTCTTCCTGAACAAGGCAAGGTACATGGAGGTATGGGTTTTGCATTCACACTCATTAATGTTGCAGGTGATTTTAATGCATTTTAGGGTGGTTGAATAAAGATTTTCTAATTCCCTCCTCTCTTCCTTTCTCTTATTATTTGTATACATTGAAAGGAGGGCCTCATTTAAAAATGTTGGACACCTTGTATATACCCCTTTATTCTTTTTTATATGTAAGAGATTTATGGAGATTTCAAACCTCCCTACTGGACATTGTAATGCAAAATATGTGTCTTTGGTACTTAATGTGATGTATTGCATCAACTTCAAGAGCAATAAAAATAAGATTTTTTGATGGTTTCACACCCTCTTATATTTTCTATTGCGTCTTTCTAATCTTTCATTGCATGTCCGGTTATTTTGTATTGTTATTTTTTGTATTTGCATGGTTTTGGAATTGTTGTATTTATTGTGCAAGTTGTTCAAAATCCTTATTTGTGCATCACCTTCCCTTAGAGTAGGTTTTATTTTCATGCATTTTTTCTATCTGTCTCCTTAGAAATATTAGATTATGGTTAGATCTAAAACTCTTTGCACTTTGGAATAGTTAGCACTAGGATAGGACAGGAAGACACCCTTCTCCAGAGGGTTATCTTGATTTCAAAGTCCCACACTTTGCAATAACTCCATGTCTGATAAATCAGATTGACTTCCTCAACCAATCACTTGCAAGCAATCAAGGAGTGTTGTGAGTTTTCCATAACACTTCCAGGATAAAAAGGAGTTCTCTATAATGATCTTAGATAAATTAAATAACGCATGCGCATTTGAGATTCCACCTTCAATTTTATAGGTATTCCTCCTAACCCTCTTACCTTATCTATTTTACTCAACTTATTGGTGAAACATTTTGGCACGCTCAGTGGAACCCATTTTCATTCTTTTTATTATTCATTGTTACATGAATCATTGTGTGTTTATTTCTATTTGAAAGAGAGTTCACATTAAATATTCTCCTTTGGAAACATTCTTATTCTCCTACTTTTATCAGTTATACTTGTATTCTGGATTAAACAAAACACTTCTATTTATTCTATATGGCATTAGTGAAAGACATACTCTTTCCTATTCATTATTTCTCTCATCGAATTTCATTGTGGGTTTGGGGTTTAAAATCTTTGTGTCTTATTTTTGTATGCTACATTATAGCTCATTTAAATTATGGGCAACCTATATGCTAGAAGTCATGACCAACTAATGGTTGACAAATTGAACCGTAGTTCACATTTTGCACACTCTCGCTACCATACCAAACTACTAAAATTAAACTACACATTTCTTAAACAACATCATTCACATAAGAATTTATCAATGATCACATGATCTACGAGGATTGAACAGTGGGCTCCAGCTATTTTTATAGCTAGTCATCATATCAAAGTAGAGCCTCGTGTACTACAAAGTATATATTGGGGACACCACGTAAAAATTTGTATGAAACCAGCCATAGTTGTTAGTTTTCTGTAGGGCACCTTCGGTAACCAAAAAATATATTTTATTCATAAGTCAATCCTAAATGGCATAAGCCACAACATAAAATCTACAACATAGGATTTATGTGTTTGCTAGATTTTTCTTTATTTGTGTTTTCAGGTATGATTTTGTTTTCTCCATTTTTCTCTCCCTACATACTCAACAATCATAGTTGGCATATTTTGATTTTTTCTAAGTATCTTAGGATTAATCATTTCCATACTCAGCTTCGAAGTTGGTCCTTTTATTTGATCTAAATTAGAAAAACTAACTTTTTCCTTCTTTTCATAGATTTCATAGTAACTGGTATCGGTACAGAGACCGCCATTAGTTATATCATCTCACCACTATTGGTTTACTGGTCACCATTGGTTTTATGTTGTTTTATGACTTGTTCTATAACATTATCATCTCTTATGTGTTTTTTTATCACCTACAGAGTTCAGATACATTGTATTCATACCTTTTCATCTCCATATTTTAATTTGTTATTTATTCATAGTAACCAATATCGGTTTAGCAAACATCATCGATTATTCATCATATTGCCATCCTTGTTAGTTCAGAGTTGTTTTGGTTGTTTTACCAAACAGTTTTTTGTTCAAATCTATGACATTCTGTGACTTCCTCTATCACTTCAATATAATTCTGAGTCTTTGATATAGCCTTCAGTATCCACTTTCACTTCATTTTCATGACTTATTACCAAATTTGCAAGCCTTTCATTTCTCCCCAATAACCAGCATCGGTCTAGTGACTGGTCGAAATTACCCTCTCATATTGACATTGGTTACCGAACTGGCATCGGTCTTTGTGTTCTAATTTTTCAATCAAAACAATTATCAAATCACACCTTTTAGATACTTTTTTCTCTAATTTTTGGTGTTTTTGCATCTTCATCAGAACTCATATCACTAGTTCTATTGTCAGTCACATGGTTTTGACTCGTAGAAAAGACAACACTCTCATGTTTCATGCTAGCCTTCATCCTCTCCCACGTAGCTCATCACCCCCTTCCATCTCATCACCTATGGACCCTAATCAGTCTCTTACCATACCCACTAGTGATGAGGAGTTTGCGAGACTACCTAATTATAACCCCGTCACTCTACAATATTACCACGCTCGTTCCTCTACCCATGATTCATCAGGGTAGCTTATATATGGTATGCATGTGTCCATTCATCCTACTTTCACACCCACTTGTGCAGAATTTACTACCATTTTAGCCATATCCTCTTCCACCTCACCACCTATTGTTTCCCAACTTGACCCTCCATCATCGATATCTGCTACACCTATGACATCTATTTTACCTTTGAATTTTGTTGCCCATATGATCTACATTATTCCTTCTTCAAATTCCCTTAGTATAGTTCTATCCATTTCCTCCACTTCTCATATACCTATTGCATCTCATCCACCACTGGTGTCAGAAGCTAACACTCCCTTCAAAAACCTTGTCCTCTCCATCCTACAGTCTCTTCCTCTGACCGCTATGACATTATTTACGTCTACCCTACCTACTTAAACCTATAACCAATAGCCCCCTATTTCATCTACCACTTATCAAGGGTAATTTCCATCCACATCTATTTTGTCCTATGTTCCTTCATCAAAATTTTTATACTATTGGAATGTCTTCCACATCATACCGACCATATCTTCCACCTTATACTATAGAGGGTGCTCTGTCATCACAACCCATAAATAATCTTATCACTAATATGATGAACAAGATGTATACCTTAGAAGCATCTGTCTCTAGCTCACACAACTTTATGACATACAACGATATTTTCAATGATCCTATTCATTTTTCCGTTGTGATTCGTTCATACCCTATGCATTGGTAAATGTAAAAATTCAACCGATTTAGTAGCAAAGAAGACCTACAACAACATTTTCCATATTTTTAACATGTGTGTTATCTCATCACTGACAATGATGCTTTGCTCTTCCATACATTCCCAATGTCTTTGATGGAACCCTCTTTAGATTGGTATAATGCCTTACCTAGGTACTCCATATTTTCGTTTATTTAGGTAGCTTAGGATTTTCTAGAGCACTTTTTAATCAACATTATTAAAAAGGTCACCATGACCAAATTATTCATAACATGCCAATATGAAGGAAAATCTATCATAGACTTTGTCACTTGTTGGCGTAGCCCGATCAACCAACTCACATTCCAATTACATCAGACGGAGTTAATATATTTTTTCACTAGAGATTGTGCTAGAAACATCTCACAAACTCTTCAAATTCAAAATTTTTTACACATTTGATGATACATTCACCATGGCCTAAAAACTTGAAATTTGTGCCATTTAAGAGAAAAATATAATATTGCGTAACAAAAATGTTGCGTTTAAATCAAATGATACCTCGTCTTCTTCTAAACCACAAAATAATTATTCTAAAGAAAATGGGTCTAATAAAGAAATGGTTTTGAAAGACAACCCATCTCATCCATACAACCAATCAAAGTCTTATTTCAACCTTTCTCCTGTTCAGGATTTTCATTTCAAGTGGGAGAAACAAAAATATACTCCCATAGAAGTTTCTCCTATTATCCAGTTTTAGAAAAAAATGTAAAAGCCAGAGAAATCACTCTTCCACCCGTCAAACCACATATTGGTTTTGACCCTTCTCATCCTGTTCTTTGTGGTATAAAGAAAATTATTATTGCAACTACAGTCGCGTTAGAGGTCATAGCGATGGTGATTGAATAAATTTCACAAACATCATCAAAAAAATGTTAGATAATGAAGATATCATCTTGGTTAACCCTCACACACTAGCTAATCAGAACCATCACATCTTGAAAAATTCATTCCCAAATCACACCATGTCTTCTAACCAAACTGATGAAACCTCAACCAATGATAATAACATTCATGAGGTTCATGTCATTTTTGACATCATACTAGCTCCTTCTTCTCAATTTCATCTCATTATATCTATCAAGTAAATTCTTCCACAAGCTCTTTCATCCATGGAAGGACCTTCTTCATCCACTCCTCTACCAAGAGAGGAGTCCCCCTTATCTTCTCCTCTACCCACAGAGGATTCCACCATATCGACCAATGAATTTTCCCCACTTAGCTCTCAACCTAATGAAAAACCTGCAATACTTATTCTTTTGCTCACTCGCGATTCATACCTACCTTGTTCTTCACCAAAAGAATAACCTACCTCATCCACCTTGCCTTCTCCCCTACCAACAAAGGACCCACTAGTGGCATCTCTTCCTATTGGTGAAAATTCCCCACTGATTTCTAAAGACCCTGTCATTTTATTATCATCTCTTCTACCCAAAAATTCTAAAGCAAACCATTTCCATATCTCACAGACATTCTATATAGGGATTACTACCAAATAAAAATAATCCTCCTCTACATTGGTGTCATTCTATACATGGGTTATTTTGACAATTCCATGCTTTAGGGATGACTTCAACTATCTGTCTCAACTCAAATGCATATGTTGTCTATTGATAATTCCATGATCCATCCAAAGGTGTATCAAATAACAAAACCCATCGTGTCCATGCTAGTTGTAGCTACCACTTCTTCATCACCCAAACCCACACCTAAAATATTACTATGAAACAAAATTTTCCTATGCCTAAAACCTTACCTGTACCCATATCTTCCTTTACGTCCAAACCCATTACCAAATTGGGATTCATTCCGACATCAATCCTAGTCAGTCTACCTATCAAACTAGATTTAGCCACATCTTTACAAGTCGTCACAAAGACTATTCCCCCACCGAGGAGGAGGACCCAACCTATTAGGCTACATAAAAAAACTTCATCCACTACCCCTATGTCACCTTCACCCCTTCCATCTATCCTAGGTCCGCACCCATCAACCTTGGTTAAACAGCCTCCTAGCCAAGGTAAACCAAAAACACATTAACCCACCTCCTCGTCACGATCCTCTGTTCCACAAATATTACCTAAATAATCTATGAGTTCACTGTTACCTACATCATTTCTACCTCCTATACCTACACAACATCTTGTATCCTCATCATTACCCATGCCATTCCCTTCTCCTCAACTAGTCCCTTCCACATTTCCTCTTATTGACGTCTTCACCACACCTCCATTATCACCTTGGATAACCCATCTCCTTCCACCATCTTCCTTCTATTCTACATCATGCACTCCTTCTTCACCTTTACCCAAGAAGGTTCAACCCAAGCCCAAAACCCCACTACCTCCAATAACCAACTCACTAGCTATAGCGTTACCCAAGAAGGTACAAGATAAACCCAAAACCATACTATCTATCAAATAGGTAGTTAAACTTACTCAACCTTCAATTCCACCTCTAGTGATGCCTCTCCCCCTGTAGTCACCCAAACTTCCATCTAGACCCACACTCACTTCACATTGTTATCCATTGGCATTATCTTACGCCAACATCCTAGTTAACCTTTTAAAAAGGTCTCTAATCACATTTCCATCTCTTATACCTTACGACCCACTCAAATATAAACTATAAGGGTATAATGATAAGAAAATTTGTACTTACCATCATGTGTCAGGGCATGATGTATAAAATCGTAAGGATTTTAAGACTATTCTTCTCCAACTATGTTCTCCAAAAGAGAAATTTGACAATTATGATCTATTGGATGAAGAATCCATTCCACCTTCATTTTTCGCCACACAACCTCACCCCATATTTATTTAATAGTGTCCATCTCCACCTCAAAAATAATCTTTTCCTCTAATTTTTTAAATAGACATGGCTCATATAGCCACTCAGTCACAATATCCAAAAGACAAAGTAAAAGAGAAAATTGGTAGCCCATCTATTTCACCTTTACCCACTATCCAACCTCCACCTTCCCCCAAGGTAACATTTCATGGGTTTTCATATCCTATTTCTGATAGAGTCACACATTGCTCCATGTTTCAACAACTGCATCAATCTCCTCAATGATTTTACTGTCCTGACTAAGGATTTTTCCCCATCTTTATACACATTGCCCAAACTATGTCCAATCTTACACAATGTTACATGTCATCACTGTTGATGCATAATCACAGCACCCCTAAATGTCTACAACTTGATGGGTTGAGACTATTAGTTTGATTGCATAACATGGACCATATCTCAAAGTTACGAATTTAAAATTGAGAGAGATCTTAAGATGAAAGCCAGTTCCTATTCCTCTATTTAGGTGCACACATTCCTATTGCAAAAGATATAATCTAAGATCTAATCTAACTTTCCAAGGAGATATGGTTAAGGAGATGTAAGAAAATAAACCTAAACTATCAAAGGTGATGCACCCAAGGAATGTTGAACACTTGCTTTTCCATTAAACAAAATTCATTGAAATGTAATACAACCACCAATGCAGAGGTAACAAAAATTGCAATGAGAGATAAAATGAAGGAAATGAAAAAAATATAGGGTTGAAAACATCCACAGACATGTATTATTGCTTCAAAAATTTTGATATAGTACACTACAATGGCCAAGAGGCACAAGCTTGCATTACAGTTTTAATGGGAGATTTGAACTCCACAAATTCATTTGCAGACTAGCGAAGAATAGAGGGGCAAAGACAAAATTTCCATCCTTTAGAAAAAACCCCCTCCTTACAATATATAGGAAGAATTAGAGGAGGATAGAGGAGAAATCTGAAATCTAGCTCCTACCACCCAAAAAATGCATTGTGCTAGTGCTCAATTGTAATCTCGCCCTTTTTTGTTTAAAATTTTTCAATCCACCTAGCTTGATGTAAATTTTTTCTTCCTATGTGGATGTGCGTAACTTTTTTTCCTTCAATAAGGTATCATTGTCAGTCCTCTCCTTGGGTCATGGATAATGTTGAGTCTTGGTATTATTTAAAGTTTTCTATCTGTGGTGAAACTTTTGTAGTTGGGAGTGTTCCATGATCATGTCTCCTTTGTTTGGCTCTTTTTTGAAAAGGGAGTAAAGATGTAGAAGTAAGCCACTACCCCGACGATGCCTAGGTAAAGCCACATGTTGACCAAGCATCAAAAGTGGATTTGTAACTTTCTTGAACCCTAGACATGTGGAGGGCATATGCTTGTTTGGTGACCTACCCCCGAATTTTACCTTTGAAGTTACATCGAAGAGACACACAGAGACTTACGCTAGATCTTCCCATGCTTAGACGTTTCAATGGCAGAGTGTAACTCTCTCAGACCGTAGATATGTGGAGATGCTACACTCATTTAAGAGTATTTCTTTTAAGCTTTCTACCAAAAGTGCATGGAAGATACATGTGGAGCCTTCCGCTCGCTCTTCTAATGCTTATAATTTTTAATGGCTGATGTAACTTTCTCAGACCCTAGACATGTGGAGAGTCTACTCTTTTTTGGGAGTATTTCTTTTAAGCTTCATACAAAAATTATGCAAACAAGACATGTGGAGGATTCCACTGGCCTTTTTTATACTTAGCTGATTCAGGCCTCGAGTGAAAAAATCAAAATAATAAGGGAATGTTTCAGATGACCTACCAAAAGTGAAGATCAGATCTCCTAGTCAGACGCAGATGAGATACATCGAAAAGAATCACAATTCCTACACCTAGACGTATGGGATGATATTAATAAATATCATAGGATAGAGCACATGATCAGCAGTTGGGAAGAGAGTGTAGGGAAAAGAGAAAAGGGACAAGCTAGTTTTAGACCCAAACACTCAATCATTGATCATTGTGTCACACTCATACATCTAGTGGAAAATGGGTGGGATGAAAAGAAGGAGGCTTACTGTTGTTTTGAGGACTTCAACAAATATTTTGACAAGGTTCAAAGGAACAAAATGTGGAACAAAATCGAGGAGTTAGGGGTTCTAGCACATTATAGGGATGTCATTCATAGACTGTATGAGCAAGTGAAAGCTTAAATCAAAACACATGCAAGGTTATCTAAAGGGTTTGGGAGTGATATAGGGGTTAAGCAAGGCTGCCCTCTCTCTCTAACTTTATTTGGAATGTACATAGAAAAATTGGAGGAGTGGATTAAAAACCTTTGGAGGTAATGGAGTACCCATGGCTAAGTATATATTGAAACTCATGTTATATACAGATGATCTAATTCTAATGGAAAAAACAATAAAAGGCTGGAGGATCCACCTTCTATCTTTAGATATTTTCTACAAAGAAGTAGGAATTCAAGATGAAATGAATAAAAGGTGGATGGAACACCCTCTTTGTGCTCCAAAATAGGTGTAGAAACGCTGAATTATGGGATTGGAATACCACTAAGGTTATATTTGAGTTTCTTGTCATTTTAGTCTTTTTGTATGGCTACGAGATATTGGCAAGTGGAATGACAAATATATATTGGAGATAACTAGAGAGAATCCAGAAAAGGTTATAACACACTAGTTCAAAATCAAGGCTGCAATTGCCGTATGAAATCATCTTGGCTGAAACAATTTCTTTCCCCCCTGGAGGAAACTACCATGACCAGGCTCATAGGTTACCTAAAAAATGCTTGGAATCATGCAAGCAGGTAGATGAACTAAGGCTACAATGGCTGAAGAGTTACATAGAAGAAAGAACAAGTGGATGAAGCAGAACTACAAATGGATTTAAAAAATGGGATATCAACTTAAGTGAATTCCCAAAGATTTAAGAGACATCAAAAACTATGTAAATCAAAATTTCAAATTGATGACGTGGCAGAAGAAAACAAGGAGGAAGAATGTCAGCATTACATTATTGATTTTAACCCAACATGTGACCATAGAGGAGAAAGATTATATAGGGGCTGAAATAAAATGGCGAGATAAGATCCTCATTTCTCAACTAAGGACAAGCTCTCACAATCTTAGGTGTGAAATAGGGAGGTGGACAATAACCAAGGAGCATTTTGGGAAGAGAGAACTTGTATAATGTGCAATACATGGGAAATTGAGATGGAAACACACTTTATTATCCAATGTCCTAAGTTAACTGGTATTTGATCCAAATACGAAGAAATCCTAGCCAGTAGGTCCATGGTAGAACTATTTGAGAAAAATAGAATAAAGAGATTGGGGGAATGTTGTCACAAATCATTTGGCATAGGAGGAGCCTCCTAAAGAGAGTTTAAAAATCCCACTTTTGTCTAAGGTGGTTTGGTACTATTTTATGGTCCCAGTAGACCTGTTGGTCTCATGGACGTAATTAAAATATTTCATTTCATAAAATTTTTGTAACAAACAAAGTATTACTTGGAATATTAATGTGTTTTGAGGGAAATAGATATGTTAGTAAAGGGAGTAGTATAAAATTATGAAAAGGCCATGCAAAAGAGGGGGGGTTAATCTTTCTGAAATTTAGTCAGAGAGAAAAAAGGAGAGAAGAGCCGAGAGAAGCCATTTTTATGGGGAATTTTTTTTGAGAAACCAGTTATTTCCTATGTGCCTTTACAAATTGATCTTTTCAAGTTGGTTGCAGATGTATAACCATTGACAAAACTTTGAGATTGTAAGCAAAATTTCCCTTGTTGATCATATTTGATAAACCTTAAGTAATTTGTGTAGATCAATGAACTGTGTTATGTCCATTTTCATCTTGAGATATTTTTAAATAGTTATTTATGTGCCTGTTGCAGTATTATATTAGAAATCCTTTGAAATCACACAAAATATTTTTCTCATGACAAGTATTTTGGCATTTGCAATTACATTATGAAGAGAGATTTCATTTCATAATGCAATAAGTGATTTAAATTCACTTTACTTTCATTTCATTGATACATATTGCTTGTTCAGTTTATGAGTGTATCATGAGCATGATGTAAACAGCGGTTTTATAAAGTTTAATTGAGTATTTAACATTAGTACTTGTGTTAAAACCTTGAAGAATGTGTGAATCTATGTGTCTTTGACCTTTCATAGATGCACAATTTTCTATTTAAAGGTTCGTCTTTACTATTTGAAGCTATTCATATTTTTTCCTTGTGGATATGTTAACATTTGTTTAAAGTTCTTAGATATTTGGTATAATCTACTTTTTCCTGCTTAACTTCCCAACCATAACATACATATCCAGGAAATGAACCATACAGGAACCACCCCTTCCTACACTTCCGTTTCATAAATGTTGAGGGAATTCATTGATTTACCTATCACTTACCTCAATATGCAAGAGTAATGAGTTTTTACCACTGCCTTTAGTATCCCAGAATCTTGTCTAGAAGGTTTCTTCATTCTCTAAAGTGACAACTCCTGAGAGTTAGACTACGATGTTTTGACCATAACTTCGAAATATCTCCTATGAATTTTGAGAAAGGAAAGAAAAATACTATGAATCTATAGATGTCATCCACCAATATTGGTTACAAAATGGGTCTTCTCAGCTTGGTTGAAGGAACAACCTAAAGTAGTCAGGGTAGGTCAAACCCTGTTCACGGTGCTATAAATTTCTCCCATGCCTAAGTGAATGAAGAGTTCAGCTAAATCCCTATCTAGCTATAAAATGACTCACACTTTGATTTATCTGCCTCCAAGCATCTTGTTCAAACTAGGGTGCTACTCAGTCGTAAAGGGAGAATAAATTTTGGTACCAACACTGATCTGGCCATTTTCGAGGAGTATTTCTACAAATGCATACACATACCGACCATGGTAATGTTTCATACATGATTTAAGTACAATTATTTTGTTTAAACATCATCCTTTGCTAAGATTTGTAATATTTGTGCAAGATCACAAGTTCATTTTACAATATTTCTAGTTTCTAGTGGTTATTGTACTAAATTTGCATCTAAAGTGATAAATGTGGGTAAAGGAAGGTCAGATCTACTAAGCTTTTCAGAAATAAAGTATTGATAGACATTTAAAAAACTACTTATAGTGCATTTACACATCTAAGGTGAGAATCCTTGGTGGAAACTCTGAATTGGTTTAAAATTTTGATTATTACCAATGTCTTAACCTGTGTCAAGTTAATTTTGTCATTAATATTTGCAAAGCTGGAGGGAAGAAGGTCTTTCTTCACTAGGGATCCTACTAGAAAGTTATTTCCAAAACTAGGAAAAAGTGAATTCATAAGGGAAAAATAGTTTGGAAAGTAATTGGAAATCGAGAATAAAGAAAGGAGATATCAATTTAGAAAGGAGATCAATATATGGTTGAAGATTACCATACGTCTGTCAAGTGATTCTTAAACCAAGTAGTCCTCGTGTAAATTTAAATTCCCTTACTAGAGAGGGGCCATCATTTGTTTTTGAAAATTGTCTCTAAGTTTTTCCTTGCTTCTTCCAAGGTTGATAGGGTTTTCCAATAAACTGAGTCATTAGAGGATATCTACTTTGAGAGTTATACTCTTGTGCCCTAGAGACCCCTCATCCCTTATCATTTTGATTCTCCTACAAGATCACCTCCTCAAGGAAATATAGCTCAGCCTCCACATATAACTCCTTTTGTTGTCAATACTTTTGGAACAATAAATTTCAGAGGTATGGTTGGATATCCTAATATGGTGCCAAAAGATGTCAGAAATAGGTTGCCAAATTTTCAAGGGAATAATACCATCACTAGTGACCAACATTTAAGAATCTTTGTCAATATGATGGAATATTTTAAAATTCAGTTTGAAGATGTGTATATAAATTTGTTCATTCATACTCTTGAAGAGGATGCACGTAAGTGGTACAAGGCTTTACCAAGTAATTCAATAGATTCATGGACCAAGATGAAAAATAATTTTAGACTGTAATATGGGGATAAGACTGATATGAGGTTCCTTCTATTTGAGTTTGATAAATATAAAGAAGAACCCAAATGAATCTATCTAGGATTTTAATACTAGGTTCAAAAAAAGCTTGAATAGGTTACCTATAGTCCTAAGTCCAAGTGATGAGTCTTGTTTGATAAAATATTCTGACACTTTAGATAAGAAGGATGCTTATTACTTGAGAGATAATAACCCAGGAAAATTGAGGCAATATTTCACC
This sequence comes from Taxus chinensis, assembly GCA_019776745.2. Taxonomy (NCBI): domain Eukaryota; kingdom Viridiplantae; phylum Streptophyta; class Pinopsida; order Cupressales; family Taxaceae; genus Taxus; species Taxus chinensis. The sequence goes on from CM034147.1 coordinate 858,400,914, forward strand.
ATGGCCTTACAAATAGAAAATAACATCAAAGCAGTTGGAAAGCCTTCTAAGAGAGAGGGTGTTAATTTGATCAATCCTTGAGAGACCACAATCAAATAAAGTTGTGGACCTGCAAGAGGTTGTGAAGACTTTGGTCTGAATCGATTAAAGAGATATCCTACAAACTAGCGAGATTAGAAAAATGGATAGGACGGAGTTCCCAAGGTCAGCACAAGCCACATGGTCATGAGAGATTTGGAAATCATCCCAAAGGTGATCATAGACCAGATGATAGAGGGAAAGTGTCCCATGGGATCATGAAATAAACAGTATCAAGCCAGGGATAATAGATTAGTTCCTGAACCTTTGACTGCTAGGATTGGTACCATAGAAGAGGCTAATGTTATTGAGTTGTGTGATAGGTGTTTCTTACCACATTCCCCATGTGATGTAGATAAGGAAGTTGAAGAAACAAATGATGATGAGGCATATGGTGACGTGTGTATGATGGAGTTCCTTGGGAACTCACAGCAAGGGGGAACATCAACTAAATTGATAAGTGCTAGAATTGTTGAAAAATTTATGGGATTGTGTTCATCAAGTATTACCTCTTTCTCCTATTAATACTTTTGAAATTGATATGGGGCAAGAATTTGATTTACCTTATCATGATTTTGACTACTTAAGGGCCTTGATGATAAAAAAGTATGACTGGAGGAATCCCTTCTCGAAGAGGATAGGAAACTATTGACGGATGCAGTAGTTTCTCACGAGAAAGAATATAATAGTAGAAGTAAGGTGGTCAAAGGTAGAGGGCCATAAACTAAGCCAAAAATTCTAGTTCTTACCAATTTCCTCAAGGAAACCCCTAAGAAAGATATAGCTTGCAAAGGCCTAATTACCCAAAATAAAACATGTGCTCCTACCCATGCCCAGACTTTGAAAACTCCTATACTATCAGATTAAATTGTGAATCTTCCTCCTAATATTGTCCTACCCAAATATATTCCTTGTGACATAGCCCAAATCTTAAGTTAGATCAATGTTACTATTCCCATTGTTGAATTACTCAGGATCCCCGAGCATAGGAAAAGGGCATTCGAATATTTGTGATTTAAGGAAGAAAATATTACTCAAGGAAAAAGAGATTCCTCCTATTATTTGCAGAATTAGAAGTACCAAAATCATTGGAGGAACTAGGTGAATCACCTAAGATATGTTTGGGAACATCTCTGGTTGAATCTCAACTTGATGTGGATCCATTTTATACCACTTTAATTAGTAAGTATAGGCTGGTGCATAACTATATGTTTGATTTAGGAGCCTCATGTAATGTAATGCCTCTTGAGGTGATGAACGAGTTAAATATAAAATTAACAACAATATTTTGGGAAGTGTAATGCTATGGATTCAAGATAAGTGACCAGTAATTGGATATGTCAAAGTATTGGTAGTGCAACTAGTAACTTATCCAGGAAAATGCCTAACCATGAATGTAGTTATTGTGGACTGTCCTACTATGTGGGGAATGTTGTTGTATAGAAAATGGGCACCAAGTGTTGGTGAAAGCGTACAAATGGACATGTCATTTGCAACCATACCAATTGATGGAAACCTTGTGAATTTGTATGGTGAGAAGAAAATGTTACACCTCATTAAGGATCCTAATAATGCTTCTTATGAAGTATTCTACACAAACGTTGATGTTGATAACTTTGTGGGTTATGATGATTTTAAGGAGCATCAAATTCATGAGTGTAAATATCTTGAGTAGGTTGGTTTTCCCTGGACTCTGATGTTTTATAGGGCTTGTGCTTGATCTAGTAATGGTGTTGGTCTTGTCCTGATATCTCCAAGCCATGAGGAGTTTAAGTTTTCTTTTAAACTTAATTTTGACTCCACAAATAACATTGCAGAGTATGAAGCACTTCCCTTGGGTTTAAGGATTGCTTGGAAGTATGTTTTTAGAGACATTATTGTTAAAGGGGATTCATATTTGATAGTCAAACAAGTTAGAAAGATCTATGCAACAAAAAATCAAAGAATGAAGCAACACAAGAATGCAGTTTGGGAATTAATTGAAATGTTTGATTCTTTAAATATAATAGACCATAATAGGAAATACAATACTGTAGTATAAAAATTGGTAGTGTTGGGATCAAAGTTTGAGAATTGTACAATATCCCCCTATTGTGAATATGATATTGAAATATTGAGTAGGCTGTATGTCCCTAATAATATCAAGAATTCACAAGTTTTTTAAGATGATGGCCTATGTCCAAAGGATTTTGCAAAATAAAGGAGAATTTACCAATCAAATTATGGAATGGGAACCAATGGTTTGTTAAAATGACGGAAAAGAGACCCTCTTTGGTAAATACATTACTCAGTTGAAAACCAATACTATTCCTAGAGGTTTGGTTGAACTGGAATCAAATTTTGATAATGCTAACTGCATTGTTAACATACACATGTCAATCTCAAGATATGTTGAAGAACATAACTTAGGCAGAAAGGATGAACCTCGAAAAATATGGTTAGGTAGAAACTTGGATAGAGTTGAAAAGCAATCATATGTCCAGCTGTTAAAAAAGTTACTGGGACTTCTTGGCATGGTCGTATTCAAAACTGAAATCATATAGGGAAGACCTTTTTCAGCACTGAGATACCCCTATAGGCTAATGCCAAGACCATTTAGGCAAAGGAAAATATTAATTAATCCACTCCATTCCCTAAAAATGCAGGAAGAGTTGAAAAATGTTAAGGGATGGAGGAATCATACAACCTACAAGGTAATCTTCATGGGTGGACAAACTTGGTAACCTGTTCAGAAAGAAGAACAGAGACATAAAATTGTGTATTGACTTTAGAAATTTAAATAAGGCATTAATTAAGGAAAAATGCCCCTTGCCAAATATGGATAACATGTTGCAATTGGTTACATGATCATAATTTTTATGTACTTTGGATGGTTTTTCTGGGTATAACCAAGTGGTTGTGAAGCAATCAAAGATAATAAAAATTGCTTTCACTACTCCATGGGGTACCTATGTATACATGAAAATTCCATTTGGCCTGACGAATGCTGGATCCACATTTCGAAGAGAAATGGATGTAGCATTCTCATGATATATAAATGAATTCATTGCTGTGTATCAGGATGCTGTGACAGTTTTTCCAAGGAAGACAAGTGATCACCTACAACATTTAGAAAATATTTTGTTAAGGTGCAGGGAATATGGTATCTCAATGAACCCTAAAAAATGTCATTTTCGGGTTCAAAAGGATAAGTTTCTCAGACATATTGTATCAAAAGAAGGGGTCATGAGTGATCCTGAGAGAGTGGAAGCCATTAGCAAATTCTACTATTCTAAGAACCAAAAATGTAATTCAATCCTTTTTTCAGGCAGATAAATTTTATCAGGAGATTTATTTCCAACTTTGTTGAATTGGACTATCCCAATCACTAGTATGTTGAAAAAAGACCAGAGTATCAAATGAGAAGAAGAAATTATTCAAGCCTTTACTGGGATCAAGGAAGCATTGAAAAATGCCCCTATTTTAGCACCTCCTGATTAAAAAATGGCCTTCCAAATGTTTTCCTTTGCTTATGAGAATACCATTGTATCTTTGTTGCTAGAAAAGGATGATGAAGGAGATGAAAGGCCAATTTATTTCATTAGTAAAGCATTAAAAGGGGTAGAGTTGAAGCATACTATTATGGAGAAACATTCATTTTCTTTGGTCAAAGCCACAAAAATATTTAGGCCCCATATTTTAAGTTCTAAAGTCATAGCTTATGTCCCTCATACTGTGGTGAAAGATATCCTGTCAAAAATGGAAATTTCTAGTAAGAGATGCCGAAGGGAAAATAAGTTGCAAGAATATGATATGGACATCCAAAATACTAAATTGGTTAGAGGTTTGATATTTTCAAAGTTAATGACAGAAAGTAATCTGAAGATAGTTGAGATAAATGAGGTTGATGAAGAAAGGCTGAATATTCTTTAGAAATAACTAAATTCTAACTGGTACAGGGATATTATTTTTTATCTCAAACATCTGCAATTCCCTAAGTATTTAAGAAAAAATCAAAAGAGAGCACTTAGACTGGCTTCCCAAAAATATATCATCATTGATTATGGGTTGTCTTGGAAAAAACCCTAAGGGAGTTATCTTAAGGTGTATCACTGAGGATGAAGCCCCAAAGTTAATTTCTGACTTCCATGGAGGAGTTTGTGAGGCACATTTTACTTGAAGAGTGACAACCCATAAGATATTAAGGGCTGGTTACTAGTGGCCAACACTTTTTAAGGATACAAATTTATTGGTAAGAAAATGTGAGAGATGTCAACGTTTCTCAGGAAGATTGAAAGATTTGGGATCTCTCCCATTACAACATGTATCAATTGAAGCCAATTTTAAGCACTGGGGGATGGACTTCATTGGGGAGATTTCAGAATCTTTAAGTGCCTACCATAAATGGATATTGGTAGCCACTGACTATTTCACCAAATGGCTAGAGGCAATCCTCACTAAGAAAGCAACCCACAAAATTGTCGTTGACTTCATTTCAAATCATATGATTTGTAGGTTTGGAGTTCCTACTAAAATAGTTACTGATAATGCTATGAATTTTCGAGCTAAACCTTTTGTAGCCATGTGTCAGGAGTATGGGATAAAATTATCATATGCTTTCGACTACAATCCCCAAGGTAATGGACAAGCAAAATCAAGTAACAAAAATATGTTGACGATAATTAGGACCTTTGAATTAAATAAATGAAAGTGGGGTGAGAAGATGAATTTTGTTGTTTGGGATAACAAAATTACTATTAAAAGAGCTACTGGAAATTTCCCATTTGAATTGTTATATGAAACTCAGGCTCTCCTCCCCCTGCGTATGCAATTATATTCTTATCAATTTATCCAACAATTGGAGGATCAATACATTAGTTCCTATAATGCTCGTGTAAATCAAATTATTTAATTAGATGAAGAGAGAAGAAATCCCATCAAAGACATGTGAAGTTTAGGGAAAAATTGAATAAATTATTTGATAAAAAGGTAACCCCAAGAGTTTTCAAATTGGGGGATCTTCTGCTTCTATGGAATAGTAGACATGAGGATAAGGGAAAACATGGAAAGTTCAACGCATTGTTGATGGGACCTTATTCTATTGACATTAGAATTGGTTAGCATACCTTTTTCCTAAAATATTTAGCTGGATAAATGCTTAAGTTTCTATTAATGGTAGAAACTTGCAAAATTGCCATGATTGATTTCTCATAACTAAGGTACGCATCATTGTATAATGCACAATTTTTGGTTTTGTTCTGTTTTATGCATTTTTCTGTTTCAGTTTGTCTCAGTCCTTGGTGACATGTTTTTGTTGGTTTCTCGGTTTGTTCTTGGATGGTTGGATATTGTTACTTTGCTTTGAAGGTCAATTCTTGGCTCCGTGGCCCAATGGATTTTTGGCACATGGTCTGTTGTTGTTGCATTATGTTTGTTCTTGCGACACTTGTAGGGACAGCCCATCTCCGAGTCGGAGCTGGTTTTGGTGCTCAATTGTAATCTCACCCTTTTTCATTTTAAAATTTTCAGTCCACCTGGCTTGATGTAATTTTTGTCTTCTCGTATGGATGTGCATAAATTTTTCACCTTCACTAAGGTGTCGTTATAATTCCTTTTGTTGGGTCGTGGATCATGTTGAGTCTTGGTATTATTTATAGTTTTTTATCTCTGGTGAAAATTTTGTAGTTGGGATTGTTCCACGATAGTGTATCCTTTGTGTGGCTATTTTTTGGAAATGGAGTAAAGTTGTAGAAGTAAGATGCTACCCCGTTGACACCTAGGTAAAGCCACATGCTGAGCCAACATCAAAAGTGGATGTGTAACTTTCTCAGAACCTAGACACTTAGAGGGCATGTGCTTGTTTAGGGACCTTCCTGGGAATTTTACCTTTGAAGTTATGATGAAGAGACACGTCGATACTTCCACTAGCTCTTTCCATGCGTAGACTTTTTAACGGCTACTGTAACTTTCTCGAACCCTAGACACATGGAGATCTTGTGCTCGTTTGGGAGTCTTTATTTTAAGCTTCATACCAAAAGTGCACCAAAGAGACACATGGAGGATTCTGCTAGCTCTTCCCATGCTTATAATTTTGAATGGATGGTGAAACTTTCTCAGACCCTAGACACGTGGAAATCCTGCACTCGTTTGGGAGTCTTTCTTTTAAGATTCATACCAAAAGTGAGCCAAAGAGACACGTAGAGGCTTCCGCTAGAATTTTTTATACTTAACCAATTCGGGCCTCAAGTGAACAAATAAAAATTAGAAGGGAACATTTCAGTTGACCTATCAAAAGTGAAGACTAGATCTCCCAGTTAGACACAGATGAGATACATTGAAAAGACTCACATTTAATACACCTGTCCATTTGGGATGATGTTCATAAATATCACATGACAGAGCACAAGATCAGAAGATGGGTAGAGAGTGGAGGGAAAAGAAAAAAGGGACAAGATGGTGTTAGACCCAAACACTCAATCATTGGTCATTATGTCCCACTCAGACATCTAGTGGAAAATGAGTGGGATCAAAAGAAGGATACTTACTGCTATTTTGTTGACTTCAAAAATATTTTGACATGGTTCAAAGGAACAAAATTTGGAACATAATGGAGGAGTTACAACTTCCATCAAAATACAGGTCTATCATTCATAGAATGTATGAGCAAATGAAAGCTAAAATAAAAATGCATACAGGGTTATCTGAAGGGTTTGGGAGTGATATAAGGGTTAAGAAAGGCTGCCCTCTCTCTCCAACCTTATTTAGACTGTACATAGACAAATTGGAAGAGTGGATAATTTTTTTTTTAGGTAATCGAGTGCCCCTTGCTAAGTATATGGTGAAACTCATTTCATATACAAATGATCTAATTCTAATGGTAGAAACAATCCAAGACCTGAGGATCCACCTTCACTCTTTAGAGTTTTTCTGCCAAGAAGTAGGAATGCAAGATGAAACAAATATAAGGTGGATGGAAATCCCTCTTTGCTCTCCAAAACAGGTGCAAAAATGTTGAATTATGGGAATGGAAGACCAGTAAGGTTCTATTTGGGTTTCTTTTCATTCCAATGTTGTTGTATGGTTGTGAGGTATGGGCTAGTGGAATGAAAAATATATTTTGGAGACAACTATAGAGAATACAAAAAAGGATTATAACACATGAGTTTAGAATCAAGTCAACAGTTCCCTATGAAATCATCTCGGCTGAAATAGGTTCTTTCCAGCTAGAGGAAAATGCCATGACCAGGCTCATAGGTTACCTAAAAAGAGGTTGGAAACATTCAGGCAGGTAGATGGCCTAAGGCTGCAATGGACAAAGAGTTACATAGAAGAAAGAACACGTGGAGGAAGAAGAACTACAAATGGATTAAATAAATGGGATATCGACTTAAGTGAATGCCCAAATATTAACAGAGACATCAAAAACTATGTAAATGATAAGTTCAAATTGATGATGTGGCAGAAGAAAACAAACAGAAAGCGTCAGCATTTCATTACTGAGTTTAACCCACTCTGTGACCATGGGGAGAAAGCTTATATAGGGGCTGAAATAAAATGGTGAGAGAAGATCCTCATTGCTCATCTAAAGACTAGCTCTCAAAATCTTAGGTGTGAAATAGGCATGTGGACAATACCCAAGGAGTAGTGGGAAGAGATAATTTGTATATTGTGCAATACATGGGCAATTGAGACGGAAGCACACTTTATTCTCCAATGTCCTAAGTTCACTAGTATTCGATCCAAATACAAAGAAATCCTAGCAAGCAGGTCCATGGTGGAAGTATTTGAGAAAAATAGAATAAAGAGCTTGGGGGAAATGTTTTCACATATAAGTTGGCAGAGGAGAAGCCTCCTAAAAGAGGTCAAAAATCTCACTTTGGTCTAAGGCGGTTTGGTACTATTTTATGGTCCCATAGACCTGTTGGTCTCGTGGACATAATTAAAATCTTTCATTTCATAACATTTTTGTAACGAAAGAAGTATTCCTTGGAATATTCTTTTTTTCGGGGGGAAATTATTTGAAGTAAATTGAGTGGTATAAAAGTATGAAAATGACATGCAAAAGAGGGGGGTTTAATCTTTCTAAAATTTATTCTGAAAGAAAATAGGAGAGAAGAGCTAATAGAAGCCATTTTTCTGGGAAATTTTTTTGAGAAACCAATTATTTCTTGTGTGCCTTTCAAAATTGATCTTTCCAAGTTAGTTGTAGATGTATTTCCATTGACAAAACTTTGAGATTGTAAGCAAACTTTCCCTTGTCGATCAAATTTGAGAAACCTAGAGTAATTCATGTAGGTCAATGAATTGTGTTATGTCCATTTTCATCTTGAGATATTTTCAAATAGTTATCTATGTGCCTATTGCATTCTTACATTATAAATACTTTGAAATCACACAACTTCTCATCCTCATGACAAGTATTCTGGAATTTTCAATTACATTATGAAGATAGCTTTCATTTCATAATGCAATAAGTGATTTAAGCTCACTTTAATTTCATTTCAGTGATACATATTATTTGTCAGTTTATGAGTGTATCATGAGTGTGATATAACAGGGGCTTTCTAAGGTTCAATTGAGTCTTTAACATGAGTTCTTGTGTCAAAAACTTGATGAATGTGTGAATCCGTGTGTCTTCGAGATTTCATAGATGCACAATTTTCTAGTTGAAGGTTCGTATTTACTATTTGTAAGCTATTCATATTTTTTCTTGTGTATATGTTAACATTTGTTTAAAGTTCTCATATATTTGGTATAATCAAACTTGTCTTACTTAACTTCCCAACCATTAAATACATATCCATAAATGAACCATACATGAAATACCCCTACTTGCACTACCTTTTCATAAATGCCGAGGGAATTCATTGATTTACTCATCCCTTACCTCAATATGCAAGAGAAATCATTTTTTACCACTACCTTTAGTAGCTTGGGTCTTGCCTAGAAGGTTTCTTCATCCTCTAAAGTAACAACTCATGAGAGTTAGACTATGTTGTATTGACCATACCTTCTAAAGATCTTCTATCAATTTTGTGAAAGGAAATTAAAATACTATGAATCCGTAGATTTCATCCACTAATATGGTTACAAAATGGGTCTTCTCACCTTGGTTGAAGGAAAAACCTAAAGTAGTCAGGGTAGGTCAAACCATGCTCATGGTGCTATCCACTTCTCCCATGCCTGAGTGAATGATGAGTCAGCTAAATCCCTTCCTAGCTAAAAATGACTCACACTGTCATTTATCTACCTCGAAGCATCTTGTCAAAATATGGTGCTGCTCAGTCGCAAAGGGTGAATCAATTTTGGTACTAACACATTAAATTCACATGTAACAGTGATGAGAGCCACTCAAAAACCCATACCTCCATGTACCATGCTTCAATGTGTAAGAAGGAAGCCCATACCTCCATTATGGTGGTAGGTGGGAAACCTGGGGCACCCTAAAAAATTGCAAACTGTAATTTGCAATTTTCAGGAACTTAGTCTCAAACAAATCAAGATACTAAGTCTTCTCTTTCTCAAATCTAAGCTTCCAGTCAAAATATATGACCATCTGTAGCAGACATTGAGAGATTTCAGAAATTCCTCTCTGGCTCAAATCCAAGCTTCCAATCCAAAGATATGGCCATCCAATGGTCTAATTGTCATTCTACAACTGTTGCTCCTGCTTCAGAGTTCGAAAATCATGTGCCTCTGAAATTCCAAAATTCTAACTTTCAAAAATTTTCACTTCAGAGATTAAAATACTGTTCCTCCAGAAAAATTGCTTAAAATTTCTAAAAGTCTGAAACCCAAAAGTCTAAAATTTTGGACTTTTAGAATTCAGAATTTTGGACATTTCATGCGATTTTCATGTTTTGGGGCTCGAGATTTCTGAAACTCCAAATTCCAAAATCAGAAAGTCCGAAGTCCAAAAATTCAAAACTTCAGAGTTTCAGACATTTTCTTGTCCTTTTCCATTTTTCTCGCCCACAAACTCCAAAATTTTGAATGCCAAAATATTAATAATCTGAAGTCTGAAAATTCAGACATTCAGACTTCAGGAATTTGGACCTTTTCTCTTCTCTTCTAGGACATCCAAAGTCCCCAAAACCCTGAAAATCTAAAATTTAGACTTCAGAGTTCGAGAATTTAGACATTTTCTTCTCCTTTCTAGCATGATTCCCAAGCTCCCTGAAATTCCAAAATTCAGACTTTTGAACTTCGGGAATTCATACTTTTACGGCCATTTTTCCATTTTTTCACCTAAGATTTCCGTAATCCCAAAACCCGAAAGTCTGAAAATTTGGACTTTCTGAGTTTCAGAATTGGGATATTTTTATTTTAATTTCCAACTCCATGCTCTAAGAGTTCTGAAATCCTGAAACTCGAAAGTCTGAAAATTCTTACTTTCAGAGTTTCAGACTTCAAACGTTTGGTGACCATTTTTTCCCTAGTTTTCCGAAATGCCAATAATGCGAATTTCAAAACCTTCGAGCCTTTTCCATTCTTTTTCCTCTTGATCTTTGATCTTCTTCTTTTGTTACATTACCATGATGATCTCAACTGTAACTTGATCTTTGAAATTTAAAGTGAGCTTGCATGACTGAACCATCCTCTCATTTTCCTCCTTTGCAAGGTCGTGTTGTAGAATTTTTCGTAAGGGGATAAAATTGGACAACAATCACCTTATTTAAATTTATCCCATGGGGGACTCAACATTCCCTCTTCTTCTATTTTGCACATCTCATTCAAACCATACCTTCGTTATCAACCTTACCTAGTCTAACCACCACCTACCTCAACCTTTCCTAAAATTTTCCTAACCTTGCTCATGTTTTCCCAATCTACCTTACCTAATCCACCCACCACTTGCCTCATCACACTCAACCTTGCCCAATCTTGAACAATGATATCTATCATCACCTTATTCTTCCTTATCCTATGGGGCACTTGGCACTCCCTTCTTTTCTATTACACCTCCCTTTAAAACAAGACCTTCTTCATATACCTTACCCTACCTTGCCCAAATTAACCCAACCTTACCCCGTCTACCTTACCCAAATTTAATCACCCTTGCCTAATCTTACCCAACATCACCTACCACCATCTCATTATTCCTTATACACATGGGGGACTTGTCACTTCCCCTTATTTTATTGAATGTTTAAATAAAACTATACCTTTTACATCCTATATTTCCTTCTACCAAAACATTCAAGATCATCAACCTTACCTTTAAGGAAAATTAACATGTAAAAAAGTGTATAAAAATAAACGAGGTGAATTTTCTGCTAATTTTCTTGGACCCTATATCGTTACTCATGCCTATACATCAGGTGCTTGTAATTTATCTTCCCTCAAAGGTAAACCTTAACCTGATCCCGTCAATTCTTTACATCTTCGACCATTATATTACTGAATCAAGTACTATATCACCTTTCATCTATTACACACTTGTCCCTTGAGTACCCATTCCTTTCATCTACCACTTTTAAGGACCAATGACTATCAAGAATCATGTGATTATTAGTCACCTTTTATCCTTATCCTCAATATGAGTATCACAGCTCTACTCATGGCATGATTCTCATGGATAATTTTCATCCTTTTTCATGATGGAATATCATGCTCGTTATTCACTTAAATCCTCTATCACATAGTTAACCTTTATGTTCTTGGTTTTTCCTTCATAAAATACACCTATACTCCTCTATATTCTTGTCCATGACCTAAAATTCTAGTGAAATGCAATAATATTATATGGGATATTCAAACTCCACTCCTTGAGTTAAACTTCTTATAATTAAATGAATCCCTCAAGAAGGACATATACCTATATATCTTACTACTATAAATAGAATTCTCCCTCAAAGGAGAGCTATACACGCTAGCCATAGTGTACATAGTCTATCCAAAAATAAGACTATTTCTACAAAATAAAAAATAAAAAATCCTGAAGCTTCCCACATTGATCAACTTCATAAATACCTCAACGATTCATTATATTCATCCCACATAGACTTCCCACATCGATCAGTCTATCAAACAAAAACAAAAACAAAATACAAAAAAAATCAAGAAAAATACAAATTTTTTGTCATGTACTTGCCTATTTTTGTATTGGGTATCTTGCAGAAGAGGCATGCTATCTCATAACAACGATACGCTAAACATCCTATTTCAGCTCATCTTCCTTCCTTTCTAATCTTCTACCTACTCAAGGTACATGCTGCAAATGTGACATTTCAAGATCATGTAGCCTCCTTCACCGTTAGAACATTCAATCATGCACTACCTTTATGGGTTTAAGTTCATCAACCCGTCGTTGGTATGCTCTTTATGGTCCTTTCCACTTGTGAAGCATTCCACATATTTTATCATTCTTCTCTTTTCTTACTTATTTATTCTATTACACAGGACTAGACCTTTGACACCTACATTCTTGTATTTCTTATCCTTAAACCATTCCTATTAAACCTACACTCAACCATGCCTAAATGATCTAGAATCAATCATGCCTAAAACCTCCCGACCCTTTCATCTATGCCATCATATTATTTGCTATATTATGGGATAATTACATCGTCCTGAGGCCCATTTTCACCGCAGCTATGTAGGCATCACTCATAGTGCATGGGGCCCTTGGAGGTTACCTCAACCACTTTCACCCCTAACCAAATTTTCCCTTTTACATTCACATTCTAATATAATTAGTTTCTATTTACACAATAAATTGGAGATTGATATATCACCAAAAAATAAATTATTTCATCATAGCTACCATTTTATAACTTCAACTATATTATACCTAAATCATTTAACATTTCCATGATATCAATTACTTGGAATTTAAACAAAATAGACATACAATACATCATTTCCGTAAAACAGATAACCAAGAAATTTTTAACTCAACCATGCCTATACCTAGACTCCACCATGCCTACACCTAAACTCCATCGTGCCTATACTTGACTCCATCATGCATATACCTAACTCAAGCATGCCTAAATGACCGATATTTAACCATGTCTAACTCACCTAGTTTCCATAGTAAACATAAAAATAGAAATAAAACCAAGTACATTATAAATCAAATATCATCATCAACTATATAAAAGGGAGTGTTTATGTATCAATATATATATACACAGTGATAAATAATAAAAGTATCTCAAAATTCTCATGTACAACCTCACAATAAGTTGGGGAATTTTTTTCTCCCCTAACATGGCCTTACCTACAACCTTTCCCAAATCATCCAACCCAACCTCGCCCATTGTGACACTTGGATTCGTTTACTATTTATACCTTGTGATGATGTTACTTGTGTTGTTTATCCTCATGACATTACCTTGCCCAATACTATGTTTTTTATCCCAACCAAACCTTTGGTGCCCTAGAACAAACTTATTGCCCATTCCTACACCTTTCCTGGTTATGTTTCAGGACTGTATCCTATACCTTGGATACCTAAACCACTTCAACCTTGTTTGGATAAACCTATCGACATTTGACGAAGAATATTTTATAAGCTCTTCAACCTAGTACCTTATCACATTCTATACGTGTGTGTGTGTTACATTGCTACACCTATTACCTGAACTGAAATAACGCTCACCTAAAACCCACTTACCTTTTTTTTCATCACTTACCTATTTATCAAAACCACTCACTTACTCCATTTAACACCTCATGATTTCCTATTTTGAAGGGGAGCACCTCCACCCATAGTAACCTAACCTCCACACATGGGGAAACTTAATCTTCACTCATACCTAGGAAACCAAATTCCTATTTTTATCAGCTTCACTTATCAATATAATTTATGTGACAGAAGGGGGAAAATATAGAAACCAAATTTGGGTCACACTCCCCTTATTCCCCTTTAATTAATTAACTTAGCGTATTCACCTAACCATGACCCCTTATCCCACATTCATATTAATTTATTTATTGATGATTGAATTAATGTTCATACTCACATTATTAATTTATTTAATTACTTTAATTATGTTTATTTAGACCTCACCTAGCCACATCACCTAGTAACCTTACCATGGAATTATTTCTAGCCTATTAATTAACTAAGATTGAGTCACTACTTATCTTAACCAACTGGGTCTCTTTCAAACCCTAAAATAAAAGTCATATTCCTTCTCCAACAAAATTCCCACTTATCTAAGTTCCAACCCTCACTAGATACCCAGATTAACAATCAAAATCATGTAAACTATAGTAAATATCATGATATTTTTGGTAAGTTGGACTAATTCACCCTAACCAACATTGGTTTATCCTCGGCCAATTTCGATCACCTAAACAAACATTGGTTCCTTTATAAATAATTTTTAAAATCTTTACACATGTTGGTCATTTAGTTTTTGGAATTATATTACAATGAAGAATGAATCTTAAATCCATTCCTACATCCAAACCATGATGAAAAACCATCATAGTGCATCACAAGCAACATGTTCCCTTCTAGAGTGTTGGACTATTCACATGAACACACAGGCTGCACTACCATGGCACTAAACTAGCCATCACCTCACCAATCAACCACCGGCCACCTTCATTCATGATATTTTCATGGAAATAAGTAAGTAATGTTGTTTTCATCATTTTTGTTTAATTTACTAGAGATATGTTACTTCTTTCATTATTTCCATTTCTATTATTGCCTAGATATCTCCATCTTCCCACATATCCACCTACCTGACCATTTAAACCATTTCCATCCTTCTTAACCTCTTCCTCTATATTGTTGAGTCTTTTGAGTGATATTATGAGCCTAACCACACCTTCCTCACTCTTTGTGCAATCATAGAGAGGCTAAAAACCATTTTTATTAATTTATAATATGTTCCCCATATGGATGTTGGTTTACCTTACCATCATCAGTTTCATCCCAATATTTTCATTGGTCACCCAACTGATATGAGTCTCTTTTCTATTTTATATTCTAAGACCAACAAGTCTTCTATTCAACCAAACCTAACAAAAACCTCACCTAATCAATCCTAGACCTTTACCAGACCTCCAAGAAACTTTCCTAGCATGAACAAACCTTTGGTTTCATTTGATTCAATGATACATTTCATATTTAACATTAAATCTATCATATAGTTTTGTATTGAGAAACCTACATCATTGCATTACAATATGACCTTTTTATTTCAATTTTGTATTTATGTGGATTGACAACCTCTCTAGGAAGCATCATGTTTCCTAGATCTATCATACACTGGGCAGCCCACTATCATATGTTATTTAATTCTCTTTTTTGGTCTTCTTTTCTATTTAAAGGTATTCCCTCCCAGATAAAAAGGAGTTCTCTATGATCATCTTGGATAATGTCAATAATTATTGCATTCTACATTCCACCTTTGATTTTATAGGTATTCCTCCTAACCTCTTACCTTATCTATTTTAATCAGCTTATTGGTGAAACAATATCACTATAAGATGATAGAGTAGGTAACAATTTAGCCTATAGCATATGTAACTAACCTAGTGATGTCGCATGATGGAAGGTCGAATAAAAAACATGTGATAAAGATAAGGTCCATTTGATTTGTAAACCTTTAGCAGTCGATTATGGAATGAGGAACTAAATTGTGTCAGAGGGTACTGAGTGCAACACACAAAAGAATATGTAGTATTTATGATGATGAAAAATGACCATTTGATGTGAAGGATGTAGGATATACAATGTATAGGATGTAATGAAAAAATGTATAGATAGACTAATAAGGTGAAATTTACACCATGTGATGTGTATGTTGAATAGTATGTAATGTTGGATATAAGTGTGACACATGTTTTATGAGGAATAATATAATGTATAATGTGTAGATGTGTATATGTCAAAATGATGTAGACTAAAAGTAGAATGTATGATGTAATGTGTGTAATGCGTGAATAAATATAGTGTGTAGTAACTAATGTGTAGTATGTGTGGTTCATGTGTACTAATCCCTTAACATTCAAGTGTGAACCGAAGTGCAAGAGTGTTTCATAAGGTAATGACGACACTCTAACATATGTATGACTATACAATATGAGGTGATCCTAAGAGGAGGTATGTGTGAATGCTAAGAGTTTGATGTAGTACCATGAAAGGATGTGAATGAATGATAATGATGAGAAATGTGCCATTGATGAGATGTTGATGAGAGAGGGGGATGAATATATGCCCCCAAAGTGTGTGTGATGAAAGAGGCTATCAAGTAATGTCATGTAGAAGATAATCACTCTCAAGATCATAGTAAAATGGACAACCATTAGTGACTTGCTGATAAATAGTGTCTGGTTGATCACGCAAGGATCCATTGAGGAAATTGCTATACATACCCATGAAATACTCTTCATCAATGAATATGGAAAGTGGACAACCATGAGCATACCTATGAGTGGGATTTTACGTATAGCCAAGAAAGGAAATATTGCAAATAAATAAGTGACCGAAGGGCATAGGAAATTAAATATCAATATGATCAAGATCCAATGTGCCCCCTATATAAGTAATCCAAGAATCTCCCTACGTGAGTGGAGAAGAGCATGGAATACATGATAGATAGACTGTAAGATGAAAGACATGCAAACCATAAGTGATGGTAATATTGATAAAGACGTAGTAGAGATGACGATCATAAGTAGGAGTATAAAGGTCCTCAAAAGTACCAAGCCAAGCTAGAACATCATCTGAACATATAGTGACATCACATGTAGGGTCAAATGGAATATGTTCCAAATAAGAGTCATTCATGAAGATGGTGTAAGTCAATGGTTGGCGTGCTAATGTAGGTAATACATGTGAAGGTGTAGGAGATAGAGCGACATCCATAAAATTGAGATGCCCCTCATAAAAAATCATACAAGTAGTAGCAGCAGGTTACACGGAAGGAACTACATCTATCATTCAAATGGTACCATCAAACACTGGTAAGTGCAGTGGTTATTGTTGACAATTTTTGCACTCGTGAAAAAACAAGCAACTCAAAACTTTGTTACGATGGATAAAATTGGTGAAGTATACCTAAGTTAGGGGAGTTTCTTTCAGAAAGTATTGTTTTGTTGGATTAATTAATGATTACATGAAATATGTAGCTATGTGTGCTATTACAAAACATAACAGATCACATAGTTTATAATTGCATGTTATCTTCATAAAAATAACAAAAATCCCCAAAGGACGTATGTGTTGTCTTGATGAAGACATTGAATTGTAGAATATATGAAGTGTTATGTTTTGGAGCAGCAATCATGACTGCATATTACAAAAATCAAATTTCATTACTCGATGTTATAGGAATTCTTTAATGTTCTTTCCTTCATGATTAAGACATTCAATTAAATTATTGGGTTCTTTATTTCATCATATATTCCATATCTGAAAGTAGAAATGTAGAACTAAATACACAATTCAATTTCACAATTCAATATTTTATTCATAAGGAATTTCAAATGTTCCCACACAAGTTGTGGGATGTAGCTAGAAAGTAATGTAAAACTACTGAAATGAGAGGTACACATGCATGAAAGAAAAAATAAAGGAGTATGAGTGAACCTATAATTTTCTTGGAGGTTTCTCCTTTGGTTGATGCATCATCATCTTCAGCTTTTTTCCCTCTCCATCTTCACTGCTAAAAGCATTGTACCTAAAAAGAAGAAAAGAGGAAAATCATCAGTTATGATCTCAAAGTTAATTCATATTCCTATACTATCCTAATTCATGCACATGGATCTCTTAATTACAGGAGATATAGATTACTTAAAGATCAAACATTATACATGATTTACTCACTCAAAAAGGAAAGCATGGACATAAGAGAGGCCAAAATTCCTAAATATTTTCTAATTATTTTCTCAAGTGTGTAGGTATAGGTTGCAGCCAAGAAGAAATAAATCATATCTTACAGTCCTCACTATAGATAATGATTACAAAGTTCAATAACTTCTATCACATGGTACATGAAGCAGATGAGTCATAAGTACATGCTAGAATGAAGGAAGAATGCGACTAAAAGTTCAACAACTATTCTAGGGATAAAACAAGTTGCAATACAGAATAGAGGAGAGAATTACAAAAAAAAGTACATGTGTCAAATCGCAACTAAAGAAAAGTAATCATAATTTAAAGGCTGAAGTTAAATCAAGATAAGATTAAAGCTAAAACAGAATGAGAAGGAAATCTAAGAAAATTTTGACAGGGCTTCACAATGTAAAATGGACATTTACTACTTTCCATCATGTTGTTTTAACTAAACACACACTTTAAAAGTTGTATGTAAATAAAATAAGTGATACAAAGAAGCAGAAAAGCATGCTATGATCACGATAATAGTTATTATGTTTCAGCTTTTAGCAACAAATCAACTTCAATAGAAAAGTGATACATTCTATATTCTGAATCAGAAAATAGATCTATTACAGCTAAAAAAGGAATAAAAGAAAGAATTTTGGGAAAATTTTGACAGGGCTTTTCCGTGTAAAATGGACACTTTAAATTTTCTAGCATGCATACTAAATTTGTAATGAAGATCGAATATAGTATTTAAGTAGAAAGGAAATGGAACTACAACATCTCAACAAAAACTTCAATGTTCAGCATACAGGAATACTGAATAGAAAATCCTAGAAATAACATATCTTGCCCATGTTTTCAAATAAGAAAGTTTCAGGAAAGCCAGATAGCTGAAGAAGAATAAAATTACAGGACAATATTATTAGGTACAACCCAATGAACAACATAGAGGTAAATGCTAAAATACAATACCACGGTCTTGATAACTAAGATTAAGTGTCAAATCACATACTCAAAGAGATGAATGGTCCATCCATTGATTGGAGTAAATAGAATCTCTCATATTATAGTTTCCTCCAAAATGGTCATATAATCAAGGTGGATAAGCATGAACAGGTATTTGTAACTCGACAAATACAAAGGCACAAATCATGCCCAATTTTAGGGTAAAATAAACTCAGCAAGCACAAAGCAAACTGTGAGTCTAAATCACAACATGGAGAACTCTTGATGGAGAGGGGGCATTCCCATCAATATTTTCAATGCAAGACAAGGAGAAGTTACAGTCATGCTTGTCTAAACACTCAAACATACACTGCAGGCAACAATGGTTAAGGTTTATACCAGTTTTCAAAAAATAAATACATAAAATATGGAGCTATTAAGCTACAAATTCGTCCATAGAGAGCTGAACCCACAAGTTGGGTATTGTAGTATAGAGGGATACCTCAAGATTAATGAAAATATGATACTTATGCATAATTTGAGACTAGCATTGATCACTCATGAATATCAGAAGCTAGAATTAAGTGACCATTATTTGAAATGAAATCATACGAAAACTTAAAGGATTAATACAATGCTATCGTACTAAATAAGTTCAATATCAATTCATTCAACTCACTAGTTTGTTTTCAAAAGAAGTTAAGACTTGGTCTAGTTACAGTAGAATAAGCATGAAGAAACATAATCTTCACTGAAAGAAAATATTTAGAGTACAATGCATCTTAGAGCATCTGTAAGTTACAAAAAGCTATAGGTACTTAAAATTGAATCATAGTCATTAGATGAAGGATGAAATATGCAGTATAAATTATAGATGGAAATTCACATAGATAAAGATCTAGGCATTAAACTGAATCAATACGGAGGGTATTGAAATCTAAACCTTCATGTAGTTAAAACAAGAAAATCAAGGCCTTTAATTTTTGAAGACATAATTCATCCTTTCGTTCCAAAGAAAATATAGAATCGAATCATTTAATATTTTCCCAGATCTTAAGTTGAAACCAAAGATTTATGTGGAAAACTAAACATACCAGTTGGAACAAAGCTTGTTTTACACAACATTGGTGATCAAGAGAGTAAATCCAAAAGTATAGTAAAACCACACAAAATGTAGGGTATGCATGCTAACTGGAATCTTTCACAAATACAAGTTCAAATTTTAACTAGGCCATGTATGGCATAATAGTGATCCACATAACATATTTTCAATCCTAAACCTAAATAATAGTGTACGGCCATGAAAGAAAGAATACCCAGAGCTTCACATTCTCAATTTCAAAAGGAAAGATAAATGTAAATAAACTTACCAGTTAGGGTCGAGGTGAGAAAAATCTCAAAAACATCCTCAAGAATGATGACACCTAGAAGTTTATTTTAGATTAGAAACAATTGTTGTGCCAGAAATCACAAGAAAACAAGGATTTCAAAGTATAAGTACTGATAAAGCCAAAAGTGTTAGAGGAGCAGTTATAGTTTTTGAGAAACAAGTAATTCACCTTAACGACACCAATGACTGATAATCATAAAACCGTAGCAAATCCATAAACTACATGCACATGGCTTCTCAATCTATTAAGTTATCATAGCTCAAAACAAGTAATAATGGTGACCACCTTGAAGAGAACTACGAAGGTAGCTCACAGAACTTCCAAGAAAATCCCTAATAGAGCGATTACAACGAGGAAGGAAGCTTAGATCACATGAAATATTCTACAAAGGTAGAATGGAAGAACAACTCAGATCTCGAAATAATTAAAATGGTGGCCATAAAACACTGCAGAGATTTCAAGAGCCAAGCTCAACAAAGAAACAATGATGATACAGATTCCTGAGAGAACAAATAGCCATTTTCGTAGGAGAGACGAGTTAAAAAAAATTTTACTAATGGTGTCAAGACAAAAATTTGCCATGGCTTCACCTACAGGCCAAAAATTTATAAATAAAATGATCATTAGGGTTTGAATGATCTTAACTTCACGAGTCTGAGAGGGGAGTTAGTTAAACTCAACCAGAGTTATAAGATCAACGATGGAGATTGCCAAGTACAAATATCAATGACCAATATTGCAAACCACTATTAACTACCCCTTCAACCATGGTTCGAGACAACTACTTCATTAAATTCCATATAAAAAATGCTAACCAAGCATCAAAATTCAACAGCTACAGACTAAAAGGGACACCGATCAACGACCTGAATCAAGGCACCAATTTTCAAAGAAAACCACCAGGGTTACAGTTAACTTGACTCGAGTTAAAATACCACCGACAAAATGCATGGAGGGGTGACTCATCATCTTGAAGGGTTGAACCCTTTTTATTTCAAAATTATTTGCATCTTGACTTAATAACTATAATCCAAGCTTCAAATAATGCAAAAGCTAACCAAATTATGTTGTGCAATGATCACCTGAAAAGGTAACGTTGAACCAATTTTTATGTCCAATCAAATACAAAAAGGGGACCGACAACTATACAATGTAATGATAATAAAAAGGTGGCAGAGCTTATAATATTCCTAGTCCAAAAATGTGGTTGAGTGTATTGTGGTGACCTTTTAAAAACAAAGTGCCCCTTATCTTATTTTAAAACCAATAACGTGCTAAGTCCATCAAGGATGACTAATCCAATGGAGACTAATGATTAAGTTCAAGGGTGGTCCCCACTGATTGTGATGGATTTAATATGACTTGAAATGCAAATTTTCCACCTGATCACAAAGGATAGAGGAGAGGAAAACATCAAAATGCAAGAAAATATTGAAGACTTAATTACCTTATTTTACACAAAATAAGAGTTGATTATGATTGCACATGTGCTCCCGGTGGTCCCCTTAGTGAGGTGAATATTTTACTGATTATTGGAGGTCAAAAGTATATATTATCATGCAGAGGAGTATTTTTTCATGCTATAAAAAAAGGACATAACATACAAGAAGACAAATTTTCATGCACAAGGAAGGAAACTTGCTCATCAAGCAAGATTTATTATTATCAAATTGTTTACCCATTCTTTTATTAAAAATAGAACAGTCAGTTGTAGTTCGAATTTGATGTAATCAAAGGCTATTAATTCCTCTTTGTATTATTTTACCTTATTTTATTCCTTTATTTATTATTAAATAGAGGATAAAAATAAGATGCATGGGCGAGTACAGCCTTAGTCTATTTTTAGGAAGGGTGGGTGAATCAATTCTGCTATAAATTGTGTGCCTTAACAAAGCACAAGAGAGGATTGTTTTAGATACATGAGTGTTGAAGAAATTTTCTACCATTTATTCCCTTTGAATGTGAAGTATTTTCTGCTTTTCCAATTATTTGCAGTCATGTGTATGTTTCCATTAATCTTGTGAATTTTGAATTTCCTGATTAATCCTCTTACCATGTTGTAAATACAGTAATTTCTGGATGATATTAATGTGTATGTGTAACTTAGCAGTATTTTTATGATTTTATCCCTCAATAAATCAAAGTGTTTACCATTAACTATCTTAAGAAAACTATTATCTTGTGCATCAGAAATTCATTCCATATCAATTGTGCATGAACTCATTCAAATACTTCGTACAAGTTTGGTGTATCACCTCAGTTTTAATTTATAATCATATTTTATAATCATATTTTACCCTTAACCCCCAGAAAATCAGTTTAGGATACATCAATAGGGAACTGACCTTGATACTGGAGACACCTAAAAATAGATATACCCACAAACCTGAGGTGTTTCCATTGTATCTATAAAAAGAGAGATAAAATTTACAAGCTTAGAATACTTGCAGCCATCTCTCTACATGGTGCACTTTCAAGAGATAACAGTTATTTGATAGGTTAGGGCACATCTTTTATAATTGTACTTGTAATAAGAAGACTAGAATTAAAAGCCCAATCAAAAATTTGGAAATGATTTTGGTCACGAAAAATGTAATCAATGCTCTCATGTTATAATTTTACACAATTGTGGATAGTGGAGGTGAAAAATTTCATGGCATGAAGCCATGGCCTACCAAGTAAACACTTTTAGGATAATTAGAAATCAACAACAAAAAAGAAAGTGTGGATAGTATTAGGACCAAAAGTGATAGCTAATGTAATGTGACCAAAACATGGATGGACAAAACCATCATAAGCACGCAGTGAAACATTGGAGGGACTAACATCATGAGTGGAATTACCTAAAGCTTTAAGGAATCATATAGGACACAAGTTATGGTTAGATCCATTATCAATCAAAGTGTGCTTAATAACTACATTTTTAATACAAAATATGATATGTAGAGGTGGGTCACTATCAAAAGTGTGAACATCAATAGTAAGGTTAGAACTGAATACTATGTGTGAAGAGAAAGCATCAACAAAGGATTGATAAATCGAGTCTAGATGCATGTTAGCACAAATGCAAGTAGTAGTAAGAAAATGTTGGAATCTATGTAGTAACTACGGATTTGCAAGTATATAATCATTGATTGAGATACAAATAATGAAAAAACCCTAGGATGATAAGAAATGAATGAATAATCTAGAAGTGTGAATGATTGAGTTGGGTTCAACAAAATGATTAACTAAAAATAGGGAATATGGGTAGTTAATTCAATGTAGAATGACATGTAAATGTAGTAAATAAATGCAGTAAATGACTATGGAAAATGACCTGGAAAAAAGTAATCTAATGAAATTACAAAAACTAATATGAAAGAAGAACAAGGAAAATACTTAGCTGATTTTGAGGTAGTTGTGAAATGTGTTGCATAAATGATTGTAGGAAAGAGAAGTAAAAAATGACTATGCAGAGGTCCCGAAGAGGATGGATCAGGGTAGATTCTCTCGACTGGAGCACCTAGAAATGGACTGACATTCCAACGGGTACTTTGGTCTTTAAAATGGGTTCCCTAGTATGTGTAATAGATCTGAAACTAAGCTTCATAGGTTTGGCAGGTTATATGAGACCCTCATTGTGTGTTGCATCAGATTCGTTGCACTACACTATGTCTTGTTGATAATCCAAGATGTATAAAATACCCATGAATAACCAAAAAGGAGTATAAAAACCCTAAAAAAAGAAAAATGAAAATGAATGGGTTTGATTGATCTCAATTGTCATAACATTGGGCTTACTAGCTCAGTGTTGCACTACATTTCAGACCCAAATGTAGTTCTTATTAGTGTGTGCATCATGTTCCCTAGGTAGTCTTATGTCAGTAATACTTTGTGAAGTAGTGAGCAATAGCTATATGTATAAAATGTTATATAATGTGTGAATGGAATAGAATAAAATCCCTTCCCCTATACTTGTGTGATGCAGGATGAACCATCCATGTCCATATGATGGATCTAATGGATGCTACTCTAGATGGCTAATAGTATTCACTAGTGCTTGGTCCCTAATTATGGTCCGATAACTTTATATATATATGGTTCTCTTTATCTAATTTCGTAATTATCCCTAAAATGGTTGACCCCCAAATAGATAAAGATCTCAAACATTTAGAAGGAGCCCAAAAAGTATTAGGAAAGTTCAAAAAGTATCGAGGCACACATAGTGAGACCAAGGTGCCCCAGTATTAGCTTAGGCACTGTAGTGACCACAACTCTTGGACACTTATTATATTTTTATTTTGATTACAGTTGACATTAGACATGGATATTACTGTATCCTTTTGGTTTAGCATGATGTTAGATTATAGAGATATGCTGACTATTGATGGATTATGATTCCTAGAATGATTTTTGTGGATTCTTAGAGACATAGAGAGACATTTTATACTGATGATGATTGTGTTTTGTTACCATACATATTACTGACATTAAGAATTATTGTCGTGTTGAGTAGGATTTAGTATTTGAACTAATCTTGTGATCTTGTTGATACTGATAAAAAGATAGAATTGACATGTTGTTGTGATTTTAGACAAAGGATAACATTTCTTGGTTGATATGATGACTTAGATATATGAGGATGATTATTTATTTGTGTGTGTATACTTTTTATTTTATGTTTTGATGCGGACATGAGGGTGAAGGAGGTATAGTGTGATTTTTTAGGTGATTATATCATAACAATCGAAAGGGGGATTGGAGACCAACCACAATGGAATACTGGGATGGATACTACTATGGACACCATGGCAACTTCTGCAATGTGTTATGTTTATTTATTTGTTGTTCAGGGGGATCCCCATGGGGGATGACCTCCAATTGTGACCATGAGCTATGTGTGTAATTCTTCCCTTTTATTTTATTTATTGTAGAGTATGTGGTTTTATTTGTGATGTAAATTATATAATCATTGTTGATTAATGTGTTTTTATTAAGTAATTAAATCATTTTGTTAAGCCATATGGGGATGTGAAAAAAAGGGTCATTTATTAGAACTATTGGTCTTTGAGTCTATGTGATTTTGATTGACTGTAAGTGACTTTGAGTGTTGTACACTCTACCTTACCTTGGAATTTCGGATTTAGGCTTAAGGGCCATTTTGGGAGGATTTTGGGATAAGATAAGCTTGTCCCACACCTCTTAATTTCATATACCAACCCTACCTATGGATTGGGGGGTTAAAAATACACCATATTATGTGTGTGTAAGAAAAAACATGACTTTAATTGCACTTTTCTTACCTGGGTTTTAAATTTTGTCCTTAGTGGCTTGGGGTTTGGATTGTGTGTGTAAAAGTCTTTCATTCCTATCAACCATACATTCATTGTGCATTGGGGTTGGAATTTTGACTTGTGATATGGAGTTGAGGATAAGTGATGTGGAATCCTACATCAATCCACCTCACCATCCTCTCTCATTTTTCTATAAATGCAAGTTTAATTATTTGTTTGGGGGTTACTTCATTTCATTTTGTGCTCTTTTATTGTGAGTTTTAGAGAGTATTCAGAAGTGCTTATTGAATTCTTGGAGCTTGTTGGAGTTGTATTGACCTTGAAGGAGCTTGGAGTGTTCTTCCTTGATCAATTTATTACTATGGAAAGGTAGGATCTAAACTCGTTTTACTTGTTTTATATATATATGTGTATTGCATGTATGTGAATGTTTTGTATGCTTGTTGGGTTCTTTGGTGGAATGCCTAAGAATGGTGTAGGAGAAGGATATGGGGATCTTATATGTAGGGAGTCACAAGATTTTATTTTATGTTTTGGGAGGGATTTGGGTTAGGTGCCCCACCTTGGATAAGAGAATGCTTGCATTTCTTACTTGGTTATTTTGAGGGAGACATAGATCCTTGCTCTATTAGCTTTGCATTTTTAAGCCTTTTGTATTTTATTAGTTTTATTATTGTGATTTTTTTCTTTTGTTTAAAGTGTGTTAAATGGTTGTGAAATTTTTTATTGTTATGTGGAAGTATTGTGTTATTGCCATGAGTTGAATCCATGCTTTATTACATTTTTCCTAGGGCTCGTGGGCCAATGAGGATGATAGCTTCTTCTCCACATTGGATTATTGGTTGGGTGGACTGTGTTGACTCTCCCCCATTTTCTTTGTTTTGATTAAAGTGAATAAAGGTGGAGATCTTGTGGAAGACTTGGGATTTGGAGTATTTATTCAAATCAAAGGAAATCCTTCATGTAGAAAGCATCTTGTAATTACCACTTAAGGTGGAAGACTAGTAGACTTGTATTTTGAAGGAAAAGTTCCATTGTAAGTTTCATTTAGCATGTTGTATTATTATATTTGAAGAGAGTTCAATAAAGAATGTGTATTTTCCTTTCTCTCGAAATTGTTGTGTGTAAAGTAATGTATTACAATGGATACCATGTTTAAAAATTTACTTGTAATGAAAAAGTAAAGAGAGTTACAAATATTAATATTTGATCAGAAAATGAATTCTAAAGTTTTCATAGCTTTATTTTTGTTTGAAACAGTTAATACTCTTTGGTTTTGATATATTTAAAGTTAAAGTTATCTCTTGATATCTATATTCGTTAAAACATTCTTTTTTAGAGTTCTCTAGTCTACACAATGATCGGCACTGGTCAGCCTCAACTGGCATCAGTGTATTCAGTACTAAAACCGGTCACCATTTCATGGTTATAGTTTTAAAATTTTAACTTATAGCTTAGCTTTCAACTTAAATGATATTATGAATTTCTCAATAAACCAAAATTTAATGTATAATTGTTGGAAATGTTATTTAGAAAAGTGTAAATCTCAAAATTTAAAAGATATGCTAAAATTTATAAAAATAGACTCAATTGACATTAACCAGCACCAACGAATGAACCATCATTGACATTCTTGTGATTGACATTGGTCACTGTATACTGTATAATTGCAATTTTTTTCAAACTTAAAAGACATTCATTGTGCTTTTGTTGAGCCAAATACCATTGAGACTATTATACTATTATGAAATTAAATAATAAGTTACTCCTGGTACAAATCCAATATCCTTTTAATTTAAAATAATAATATAAATTATACTAATGCCTCAAAAACCGGTGCTGGTAGTGGAACCAATGTCGGTAGAATAGAGGTTATTGTATTAGATCAAGAGACCGCTCTCGGTCACCTGTACGTGGACTCTTTTTAAGAAAAATGTTTTTCGGCCAAACCATTGGCTCTTATAGATATAAACTTCACCTAAAGGTATATCTAACCTATGAGGGCCATGTATTCTTGTTGGACCCATCTTCCAACCTGCATATAGGGATTTAAATGCATTAAAATCTTTATCTACAAAGCGGGTTTCTTCCCCATCAATGAAAAAAATAGAGAACTAATAACCAATAGATATGAAACTAGATCTAGGATATATGTTTGCATTGAAGTTAAATAACTAGGATGCATGATTAAATATAAGATTCAACTATTCTAAAGGAGGGTCAATTTGGATGGAATCCCTTTCTTCTTGCACATTGGATCCAAGAAGAATCCTCCATGGGTTTCCCTTGATCCACGACATCCACTTCTTCAACCTATAAACCAAAGAGAAAAAATGAATGAGCTTAGGGTAATGAATTATGTAAAAGACCTCCTTAAGGATGATTATGGTTTCTTTAGGTTAGATCTAATCTTGTGGTCCCTATTGATTTGATCCAAGGTTTAAGAATCAACCCTACAATTATTAGGTGAAAATATCCATTTTATGGTTGTAAATTTTAAATAAATTTAATGCATGTGTAACTGGGTGAATGGGGCCACTTAGGGCTCTCGTGTGTTAAGTTAAAAATCTAACCCTTCTAGTATATTTTATTGATTGAATCAATGGACATTAAAGAAAATAATATAAGAAAACTAAGGTAACTAGTGATAAGGGTTTATTAAATGTGGACTGAAATGTTAATTCGCAAGAGGGAAACTATTTAACCTAGTAAGAGAAATTAATGGACGCTTATCTAGTAATAATAATTAAATTGACATTAGGACTGGATTAATAATAATTAATTAATAATCTAAACTAGATCTATCCTATGAAATGTAACATTGTTAGTAGGAATTAATTAAAACATATATTAGGGTTTGACACCCTTGCAACCTGTTTAAAACAAAAAAAATTGTCTCAACCTTATTGATATTTGTTTAAGGATTAATGTGGTTTTTAGAACGTCAAAATTATGGGCATTCCACTTGGTATCAGAGCCATGGGTTCAATTCTTGGACCCAGGGAACACTTGGAAATATAAGACAACAAGAAAATGTAGCGGAACTCTAAACCTAGATCACACAACATAGCATGATGTTTTAAATGAAGAAAACCTAGAAAACTAAAACAAAATATAGAGTAATAAAATAACTCTCTCCTTGGTCTATATAGGAGGCGCAGACTAGACGAAGGGTTCTTGCACGTGGACCTAGGCTTACCACCCACAGATCAAGAAGTAACAACCATATTACCTCAGATACTTCAGATGTTGCAGGATGTTAATGCCGTTATCAAGGAAGATCCTTGGAAGTGATACATGGTAGAGAGGACAAAGATCCACCAATAGAGGCTCGTGCACCTTCCCAACATAGTGATGAGTATAGGGAATTGAACTCCCACGTGGATTCAGTCAGACAAGATTCACCAAAGAGAGGTCTTGGAGACATGGATACAAGACACAAGGATAGATCTAGTAGTCTTAGGAAGCATGATGATCGTGTTGAAATAGCTAGAGGAAGATAGTCTAGAATGGAAAATCACATTAGAGAGATCCTAAAAGTCTATCCATCTCATTTTGTTGGGGACCCTAGAGGATTTCATGTTGATCCTCGGTTGGTTGGATTGAACGGATTCTTCAAGCTATGTCTATGTACGAACAACATGAAGGCTCATGATTCCATTGAAATTTTGAGAGACGAAGTTGGGGTTTGGTGGAGCACCAATGAGTAGAAGGTCCATGTCGATTCTAAGATAGTCACTTAAGAGATCTTATAGGAATAGTTAAGGATCATATACTTGTCAATGAGATTCATTTGGCAAAGGATAGATGAGTTCCATGACCTACGTTAGGCATCCATGATAGTGGAAGAGTATGAGAGTCACTTCCTAGATCTACTTTGGTATGTATACTATATGCATTTAGAGTAGGTGAGAATCCAGAGGCTCATTACAGGCCTAAACCTAGACATTGGAGGGAAAATACACATTCATTTCCTGTAGACTCTAGCAGAGGCCATTTAGAAGGCCTATATCATGGAGGAGACTAGGGGGAAGATGTAGTATGCTAGAGATAGAGTCTAGAGTCATATCCATAATATGTAGGATAACATATAGAGGTGGTCAGCTCCTCCTCCTCATGGAGGCCATGGTTATGTGTAGTCTTCATTCAGACCCAAAAAAGAGCCACCTTAACAACATCAATAGCAGAATCACCCTCTCATTATGCCTACAAAGAGATTTGATGCTCAGAGGGGGCAGAGGATGGGCTTCCTTCTAGGGTACTAGTTAGGACTCAGGCACCACCTAGAGATCAGTTAGTAGGAGCTTGTTAGTAGTGACCATAGAAGTCTATAGCAAGATCATCAAGATCCATGACACAAACCACTCGATTACCTATAGGATTTGCTTCTCATTGGAGGGGGCCTGGTAATTGTTATGGGTGTGGAGTACTTGGGCATTGGAGAGAGTTCCCTCAGAACCCTAACAACAAGGGTAACGAACTGGTTTTAGAGCCTACTATAGGTGACATGGCTAATAGCCACAGGATATATACAGCGGTTGAGAATGGCTAGGAAGAACACCAGAGCATGGTGATTAAGATGACAAGTAATATTGATGGCATTTCTATTCCTTTTTTATGTGATTCAAGTTCCTCAGATTATTTTATTTCCCAATTTTTAGTAGAGTGATGAATGGTGGTGGCAGTTAGGCAGAATCATAGTTGGGATGTGGAGATGGCTTGTAGATCTAAGCTTACAGTGGACTCTTTAGTCAAGGAGTACATAGTTGACCTAGGACCCTTTTCCATGACCTTGGATCTTCGTATCCTTCTGTTGGGTTCCTATGGGATTATTCTAGGAAGGGATTGGTTATCTACACATTGTGCTAGAGTTGATTGCTACAATAAGGTAATATCATGTGTAGATGATTCGGGAGTGGAATTAGTGATATTGGAGGTCAAGAGAACTACATCTCTTTGCACCATATATGTTATGCAACTTAAGTAGTGTGCACGATGAGGTTTCCAGTTGTATGCTGTCACGTTTAGTGACAGATCTGAGGATGAGTCTTGTGGTCCATTGCTTGATGATCATCATATCTTGATGGATTTTTATGATGTATTTCTAAGGTAGATGCCAGGGTTACCTCCCCCACGTGAGATATATTTTCACATTTATTTTGTTCCAGGAGTAGAACCTATCTCACGAGCACCATATAGGATTACTACCCCCTGAGCTATGTGAGCTCAAATTATAGCTAGAGGGCCTTCTTGTGAAAGGCCTAATCTATCCTATTTTAACCCCTTATGGTGCACCAGTTATTTTTGTAAAGAAGAAGGATGGATCTCTGTGATTGTGTATTGATTATTATCAGCTAAACAAAGTAAGTATCAAGAATTTTTACCCCCTTCCACATATTGTTGATTTTTTATATCAGATGAAAGGGGCCACAATATTTTCCAAGATAGATCTTAAGTTAGGATACCATCATCTGAGGATTGTGGAGGTAGATATGCATAGGAAAAACTTCCATATGAGATATGGCCACTACGAGTTCACAGTAGTGCCTTTTGGTCTGATGAATGCCACCACAATACTCATGAGTTTGAAAAATGGGGTATTTCAGAATTTTTTGGATCACTTCACGCTCATATTTATTGATGACATTTTGATTTCCTCACGTACATGTGAGGAGCACGAGGAGCACCTTTGACAAGTTCTGTAGTGTCCTTTGTGAGCAAAAACTTTACGAGAATCTAGATAAGTGTGCAACCTTTCAGAAATAGGTGTAGTACTATGGTCACAAAATTTTTAGGAAATGTATATCCATCAATCCTTCCAAGATTCGAGTTATTATGGAATTTTCTATGAAAACTAGTGTGGCCGATGCACACAGTTTCATGTGGTTGGTAGGTTACTACAGGAGATGTTTTCAGGACTTTTCTTAGATTGCACACTGCATCACTTCCCTTCAGCGGAAAGGGAAAAAAATTGTTTGGTCTGACATATATGAGCAAGTCATCAATACATTGAAGGGATGCCTTACGTCAAGATTGATTCTTACCGTGCCAGATCCGAATAGAGAGTTCTTCGTTTGTACAGATGCTTCCTTCATAGGACTAGGAAGTGTATTGAGGTAAAAGGGCTGTGTGGTTTCCTTTGAGTCTCACAAACTCAAATATCATGAGCTCAATTATCTGACTCATGTCCTTGATCTTGTAGCATTTGTGCATGTTGTGGTTTGATGTAGATATTTCTTTTTGGGCAGGAGATTTATTCTTAGGACATATCATTTGATCTTATGTCACCTCTTCATGGAACCCAATCTCAACACTCATCAGTGGCATTGGATGGAGTTTCTATGTGAGTAAAAAATGGAAAAATAGCATATGAAGGGGAAGGATAATGTTGTTTCTAATGCTATGAGTAGACAGAGACATTTGGTTTCAGCTACTTCAGGGGGTGCATATTTGCAAGGCAAGATTTTGTAGTAGGTTCCATATGACAGCTTTTACCTTATAGTCAGCTAAGAGATTGAGTCTCACATACCCCTTGAGGGGAATTTTTAATGGTTTTTCTGTAGAGAAATATGGAATACTCAGGCACAAAGGCTATATATATGTACGTAGAAATGGACGTTTTTTTAGTGTAGAATCACAACACCCCCAAATGGCCTGGAATTTGAGTGGGGATTCGGTGTGATTACACAACATTGAACCATCTCTCAAGATGTGGGGATTGCAAAACTTGAAATGGACCTCCAAAGAAAGATGGTTCTTACTTCCTAATCTACCTGCCCTAAGCTACTCCTGTGCAGGCAAAAACTAATCTAACCTAATCTAACCATTCCAAGGGGACATGGGGAGAGAGAGAGGGGAAAGAGAGCCTACACTAAGCGGTGATACACCAGAAAATGAAGTGGTGAGATACTCTGCTGAGGGAGAATAAAATAGGGAAAAGGGGACTGAGGGAGGTTAGACTGAAGTGATATAGACCCAGATCTAAATCCACCATCAAAACTCCATACAAACATGAAATACATAGACAAGGAAAAAACACAAGATAGAGAGGCACATTGAAACAAAAAAACAATGTCAAGTGTTGAAAGATGCCATAAAAAAAAGATTTTATTGCTCTATAAGGTGTAAATAATATTACATGGGTGCTCAGAGGCACAAATACACTTTCCAAATATAGGAGAAGGATTATAGGTAAAATGGAGTTGGGAAACAACTTTGACAGAGTATCCCCACATCCCAGAATGTCTCTCCCTTCTCAAATGAGAAGTGCTTACAATATATAGACAATGAAAGCTAGAGGGAAAGAAAAGAAACTTGAATCTATTCCTAATGTCCAACCACCAACCGTCAATGCCCAATATGGATCTGCGCACAATCTATCAAGTCTTCATGTCTATGTCTATCTGGGGTGTTGAAGAAGGAAGAATGGCTAATCAAATCAAATCAGATCTGGTAGCTGAAGCAATCAGATTATGCATTAATGGCCTAAAATATGTTTTGCCAATTTCACCCACCTAACCTCATAAAAATTAAAGTTTATGGCTCCCATGGTGTAGATGAAGTCGAGATAATTCCAAAAATTCTTCTCCCACCTAAATTCGAGCTTCCAGTCAAAAGATATGGCCGTCTAAAGATCAGTGTATTGGGCGCACATTATTTAAAAGAGTCTATCCATACCAAGTCCAGATGGTAGCCTCACACATCTTGGAGATTCAACTCCTTCATTTGGTGCTTGTTTGGGAACTACCTTTTGGGGCGCACCTTTGAAATTTCACTGATGAGACACCTAGCTCTTTCCACGGCCTTGCTCAGTTTATTTTTGTTTTGGCTAACTCCCTTTTACTTTGTGAGGCCATAATTCTGACCCTGGACACGTGGAGACTTCACACTTGTTTGGAAACTGGCTCCAAATTTGAATTTTCAAGTAGTGCCATGCTGACACTTGGCTCCTTCCACTGGTCCTCTATACTTAGCTGATTTGAGCTGATGCCTTTCTCATACCCCTTTTTGAATTTGTTAGACCCTAGACATGTGGAAGCCTCACACTCATTCAGGGACTGCCTCTTGATTTTCCTATTTAAATAGTGCCGATTTGACAAGTGGCTTCTTCCACCAACACTTTTATACTTAGTCATTTTAGGCCCGCTTTATCCCCCTTTTTTAATTTTTAAATGTTGACTCTACCCCTCCCCAAACCTGGGACACGTGGAAACCTCCACTTGCTAGTGACTTTTCAACTACCAATTTGGGCCCACTTTGTCCCACTTTTAACTTGGACTGCGTGGCGAGCCCACGCTCATTTGGGAACTTGCTCTTTGGATGTGTCTTTTGGAAATGCGTCGAGCTGACACATGACACCTTCCACCAGCCTTTTTTTGGCCCTGAGTCGAATTGTATGCGGATAAGTTTGAAAACCTCAAGCCTTTTCCCATTTTCTTTCCTATCAAGCTTTGGGTTCCTTTTGGCGTCATTTGATACTTTGCAGACCCTGCTCCTCCATTGTAGAGTCCCGCTATTACCTAATTATTGGATTTGAATGTGAGTTCTCAGGACAAAGCTGACCCTTAGGTTTTCTTCTTTGCAGTGTCGTGTTTGAACAATTTTATCTAGGGGTCAAAATTTGGATAACAATTTGGTGACTCACGGGGACATCTGTCTGCTAGATGAAGGAACTAGTAGCCTTAAAGCATCCTTTAGGTGTGGATTCAAGAATGATAGCCTAATACTGATCCTTTTTCCTTTGAAACTTCTCCCTTACTTCCTGCATCCTGTTGACCCTAAACTCGCCCCACTAGGGCTTTACCTTTTCCTGAGAATGGACTGTCTCAAAACCGATTTTAGTTTCTGTGTATTTTTGTTTTATTTGAAACTATCAACTATTATAGGAAACTATGGGTCTCCTTGTCTTGAATATTGAAGTTCCTAGCCTCTGCACTTCTAGTGAAATACGAACAAAATTTATGTACAATGACAAAAATCATGCATTCCTGAAATGAGACAATGCAAAGTGTGCACAGGAACTTCTTCTGGTGGAAACAAAATCTACTCCTACTCCTACACTACCCCTAACAAAGAAAAGATTAAACAAATCCTGCCACAAGCAGGGAGAAATAGCTTCCCTTTCTCAAAAATTTGGACCATGTAGTTGATTTGGCACTCAACATGGTCAAAAAGTAAAAAACCACCTTACAGATGGTTTCTCACCCTTCTCAAAGTATCAACAAACACAATGTACACCTCTTCGAGTTTTTCTATGCTTAGGTCTGGGAGGCGCTGCTGTTGACATTTGGTGCTTTGTAGCTCAACCTCATGCTCTAAAATGAGCATGACTGGTGGAATATCTCTTGGCTCTAATAAAGCCAAGTACTTAATTGGGCATTTGTTTGATCCTTTAGTTTATCCCATGGTTCTGAATTTCAACTCCAAGAAGGGAGTCTTCTTACAGATTTCTCTAGATGGGTGATGTGAGAGGGATTATAGCCTTATAATCTTTCCCTTCCTTTGCAGCAGGTGTTATTTTTGGAAGATCAAAATCTTCCAGCTTTGATTAAGGAGGAATGTTGCAAACTGGAGGTTGTGCTTGCATGTTCTCTTCCATGGTAGAAGGTTCTTGTGGTTGAAGAATGAATGATGAGGGAGAAAAGATTACAATTTCAGTTGCCTCCTTCTTATCAAAACATTCTTTTGAATCTGATAGGAAATCAAACTCTTTACTAGCCTATTATAGCGAGGTATCTCCCTCTTGCATGGTGATCCTAAAATCTTTGTTATTTTCACCATATGAAGCTTCATCTTCAAACAAGAAGCTAGTGAGTTCAGGCTCTTCCAAAAAATCAGACTTTTGGAGAGGTTGAATGGGATAGGGGTCTATAATTTCTTATGTAACTAGCTTGTGATTCAGTGCCTCTGAATCTATCTTTGTCACATCAATATGCTCCTCTTTAAATGGACTTAGATCTGATTGTGCATCTTGGATTAGATTAGCATCCTTTTCAAATAAAGTGCAATTATGGACACTGCATTCAGAGGAAACCAATTACTGATCTTCTCCTTCTTGTTCTTGTTCATCTTCTGCAAACTTAGCCTTAGACACCACTGGCTATTCAACCTTGACCTCCTTTGTTGGCTTAACCATCAAGGGGATATTTGTAAACCCAAACCTGGCAACCCAATACTTTAGATCTTCTATCATTCCTTCTTTTTTGGGTTCCTCTTCTTGTTTTTCTCCTTGATTGGATTCTTAAGTATCTTCTCAACATGGACTTGGGAAAGAAAGAGAAGGGGTTGATTGGAATTCAACAAGTTTTACTATTGTTTGTGGTGGAGAGGGAAGTGGAACTTCTTCTTTTTAGAGGGAATGACCACTTGGAAGGGAAAAGGGCAGAAGAAATGAGATGGGATGGAAGATAAGGAGATGAAGAAGAGAAATCAACACTTGGGTAGCAACTGAGGGGATTGACTCTTGACACTGCTGAAATGATAAAGCTTGAGAAAGAGAAAATGAAGGATAGGGAGATGGTGATTGATTTACCCATTGACAAGGTTATCTCACAGTTTTCTCATATGCCTCAATATTCTCAATCCATTGTGTAAGTTGAGGAAACACTTCAACCATGAAGTTAAACTTCTCCTGAGGGCTATAATGTCTTGGAAAAGGGCCTCCCCATGGACAAGGTGCCCTGAAACCAATCTTGAATTCCTTCATAAGTGTTGTAGCTCTGGACTACACCATGCTAGCCTCCATCCCTTAAATCTTCTCCAACAGATCAACACTTTATGTGTAGTTGTTATCATCATATACATCACCTTGTTCTTGATAAACACTATAGCCAATTTTGTTTTGACCTTGCTCAGATGGGTAGGTATAATGGTCTTAGATCTGGTCATAACATTGATATGGAGGAGTCGTGATATACATTGGAGGAAGACTGCACTACTATAGGTGTGAATTCCATGAAGGGAATGAAGTCATGGCTGCTCAACTTCATAAAATGGGAGAAAATGAAAAATGTGGAAAGAAATATGAATGAAAATGGGTAGAAATGGATGGAAAAGTCTGCAACTCAGAGATGGGTTATTGACCATATGGAGTCACCATATGTGCTTTGAATGTACCTCTAAAGGATAAATCCCAACAAGAACACTTCAACTTAATGAAATAAAGTGAATACCTCTTGTCCCACCAGGCGTGCCAAAATTGTTAGTGTGGTCCCATGGTGGCTTAAGATTTGTTCTTGTAATGAGACACCTTGGAAAGATGAGAAGATTCTAACCTCAGTCTCCCACTGGACATGCCAAAACTTTTATTGCAAAATCAAAGCACACCTGAATGTCCTAGGATTTGAGTGGGGTAATCGATGTGATTGCACAACATTGGACCATCTCTCAAGCTACGGGGATTGCAAACCTTGATATGGACCTTCGGAAAAAGTTGGTTCTTGCTTTCCTAATCTACCTGCCATAAGCTACTCCTGTGCAGGCTGAAACTAATCTAACCTAATCTAAGAATTCCAAGGGGACAGGGAGAGAGAGAGGGAAAGAGAGCCTACACTAAGCAGTGATACACCAGAAAAAGAAGTGGTGAGATAATATATTGAGGGAGAATGAAATAGGGGAAAGGGGACTCAGGGAGGTCAGACATAAGTGACACAGACCTAGATCCAAATCTGCCATCGAAGCTCCAAGAAGTAAGACATCTTATACCTGAAAACTTGAAATATATACATAGGGAGAAAATAGGAGATAGAGAGGCACGAAGAAACACCAAAACAATGCTAAGGGTTGAAAGTCACCACAAAAAAAGATTTTATTGCTCTATAAGGTGCACAGACTATTACATGGGTGCTCTGAGGAACACATATGCTTTCCAGACATAGGATAAGGCTTACAGCTCAAATGGAGTTGGGAAACAACTTTGAAAATTTTTCCCCACATCCCAGAATGTCTCTCCCTTCTCAAATGAGAAGTTGCTTACAATATATAGATAATGAAAACCAGAGGGAAAGAAAATAAACTTGACTTTGTTCCTAAACTCCAACCACCAACCATCAATTCCTGCTGTGGATTCATCTATAATATGTCAATTCTTCATGTCTATGTCTATCTAGTATGTTTAAGAAGCAAGAATGGTGGATCAAATCAAATCTGATCTGGTAGCTGAAGTAATCAAATTCTGAATTAATGTCCTAAAAGATGTTTTCCCATTTTTCACTGACCTAGCCTTGTAAAAATTAAACTTTTCAAGCTCCCATGACGTAGATGAGGTCGAGATATTTCCAAAAATTCTTCCCCCACCCAAATTTGATATTCCAGTCAAAATATATGGCCGTCTTAAGATCAGGGTCTTAGGTCGCACAATATTTAAAAGAGACTGTCTGTACTCGGTCCACGTGGAAGCCTTACATGTGCATCTTGGAGATTCAGATCCTTCATTTCACTCTTCAAATCATGCCAGAACTGACACGTGGTGGCTTGTATGGGCTCCTTGGTTTCCTTTGTATTTTTCCTGAGTCTCTCCTATTTGCGGAGACACTGTTTCTGATCCAAGACATGTGGGGGGCATTGCATTCATTTGGAAACTACCCCCAGATTTTACCTTTGAAGTTACATGCTTAAGACACGTGGAGGCCTCTCCAATTGCTTTTGGATTTTTCAGCGACCAAATTTACCTCTTCAAACACTGGGACATTTGGCGTCTTGGTGCTCGTTTGGGAACTACCTTTTGGGACATGCCTTTGAAATTACACTGATGAGACATGTGGCTTTTTTTATGGCCTTGCTCAGTTTCTTTGTGTTTTGGATAAGTCCCTTTTGCTTGGTGGGGTGATAATTCTTATAGTAGAAATGTGGAGGCTTCACACATGTTTGGAAACCCACTCCAAATTTTACATTTGAATTAGTGTTGTGCTGACACTTGGCTACTTTTGCTAGCCCTCTATACTTAGCTGATTCAATTTAATGCCTTTCTCAGACCCCTTTTTAAATTTGTTGGACCCTAGACACATAGAAGCCTCGCGCTCATTTCGGGAATACCTCTAGATTTTCCTTTTGAAACTAGCGCTCGAGTTAACACATGGCTTCTGTCACTGACATTTTTTATACTTAGTCATTTTAGGCCTCACTCTGTCCTCATTTTTGAACTTTTAGCTGTTGACTCTACCCCTCCTCAGACTTGGGAAATGTGGAGGCCTAGTGGTTGTTTGAGTCTCTAACTTTGGCTTCAACCCTTGAAGGTGTATTGTTTGGACAAGATGGAGGATTCTATTGGCCTATGAATTTTCAATTGCCGATTTGGAACTCGCTTTGTCCCACTTTTAACTTGGACTATGTGCCGAGCCTGTGCTCATTTGGGAGCCAACTCTTTGGATGTATCTTTTGGAAATGCACCAAGATGACACATGGTGCCTTCTGTGAGTCTGTTGTTTGGCCCCGAGTTCGACTCATATGCAAATAAGTTTGAAAACCTTGAGCCTCTTCCCGGTTTCTTTCCTGATAAATTCTATGTTCCTTTTGGCATCGTTTGATCCTTCTGCAGAACTTGCTCCTCCGTTGTAGATTCCCATTATTACCTGATTATTGGATTTGTAATTTGAGTTCTCATAATAGAACTGACTCTTAGGTTTTCTTCTTTTGCGGGGTCTTGTTTGACCAATTTTAGCCGTGGGGAAAAATTGGGATAACAGGTTTGAGGTAAGGATATCTTGGCAGAGGCTCACCGTGCACCTTATTCAGCCCATCCATGGGTAAAGAAGATGCCTTCCACCTTGAGACATACTTTACCATTAGATAGGTCTTTAGAGAGATGTATCACATTTTATGTCAATTTGTTTAGAGTGTGAGAGGGTGAAGGTCATGGATCAACATCCAGTTGGCCTTATTTACCCACATGCTATCCCAGAGTGGAAATGGGACACCATTTCTTTGGATTTCATAGTAGGGTATACCAACGTCGAGATACCACCACGATGCCATCATGGTCACGGTGAATAGATTGACAAAATTTTCTCATTTTTCTCCAGTGAAGACCACCTACAAAGCCAGTGTAGTAAGCAAGAGTGTACTTGGATGAGATTGTTACATTACACAAGATTAAGTGGAAGATCATTTGCGACCCTGATCCTTTATACATATCACACTCCTGGACTACCATGTGGAATGACCTCAGGACAAGTATCAACTCCAGCACATCCTATTATCTAGAGAAAGATGGATAGATGGAATGCGGATGAATCAAATTTTAGAGGAAATGCTTCGGATGCACATCATGCATCATCAGTAAAAGTGGGAGGAGTACTTGTATTTGGTGGAGTTTTCCTACAACAACAATTTTCATATTCCGATTGACATGGAACCATTTTAGGCATTATATGGCATCGAGTACAGGACACCATTTCTTTGGGCTAGATTGGAGGACAGATTATCTATTAGCCCAGATTTGCTATAAGAACATGGAGCAGCAGGTTGTTTTGATTCATCAGAGGTTTCAGGAGGCACAGGAAAGGTAGAAATAGTATGTAGATCAGAGGAGAGTTGACCATAGTTATGAGGTGGGAAGCGAAGGTGTTTCTTTGTGTTAGACCTCATAAGATTTGTATCTCTTATGTAAAAGGCTCTAATTTGTCTCCTTGATTCATGAGTCCATTTAAGATCCTGGATCGGATTGGTCCCTTAGCTTATCATCTAGCCTTGGCACCAAGATTCTCTCACATGCATGATGTATTTCATGTATCTGTTCTTAAGAGATATATCCCAGATCCATCTCATGTATTTGATTGGATCGCATTGCATAGGTACAGGAGGAGGGGTAGATGATGGTGGATCGCATGTGTATTTTAGAGCATAGGACCATGGGCCTTTAAGGCCAAGAGATTGATCAGGTGCGAGTCCAGTGGGATAGGTATGATGAGACTGTGGCTACATGGTAGGATGCTACATTGCTATGAGTTCAGTTTCCACACCTATTTTAGTGACTTCCAGGAGGAAGTAAAGTCTAAGGGGAGTGGGATGTAGTGCCCATTCATCTTCGAAACTTATTATATTTTTATTTCAATTACTGTTGATTATAGACATTGATATTATTATATCATTTTGGTTTACCATGAGGTTAGATGATAGAGATATTCTGACTATTGATGGATTGCGGTTCATAGTATGATTTGTGTAGATTCTTAGAGACATAGAGAGACATGTTGTATATTGATAA
Source organism: Taxus chinensis (assembly GCA_019776745.2). Classification (NCBI taxonomy): domain Eukaryota; kingdom Viridiplantae; phylum Streptophyta; class Pinopsida; order Cupressales; family Taxaceae; genus Taxus; species Taxus chinensis. The sequence continues at coordinate 858,441,579 of CM034147.1, forward strand.
TGATTATGTATTGTTAGCATACATATTACTAACATTTGGAATTCTTGTCATGTTGACTAGGATTTAGCATTTGAACTAATCTTGTGATCTTGTTGATATTGATAAAAACATAGAATTTACATGTTGTTGGAATTTTAAATAAATGATAACATTGTTTATTTAATATGATGATTTACATATATGAGGATGATTATTGATTTTTGTACACGTATGTTTTATCATTGATTTGTTTTGTTGTGCCAACGAGGCAGAAGGAGGTATTGTCTGATTTTACAGGTGATTATATCATAATAATCAAAAGGGGGATTGGACACCAACCACAAAGGAATAATTGATGGATACTACGATGTTCATCATGGAAACTTGTGTAATGTGTTATGTTTAGTTAATTTTTTGTTAGGGGGAATCTGCATGGGGGGGATGACCTCCAATTTTGACCATGGGCTATGTGTGCCATTCTTCCCTTTTATTTTATTTATGGTGGAGTATGTGGTTTATTTCTGATGTAATTTATTTAATTATTGGTGATTAATGTACTTTTATTAACTAATTAAATCATGTTGTTAAGACATATGGGGATGTGCCAAAAGGGGTCATTTATTAGAGTTGTTGGTATTTCGGTCTATGTGATTTTGATTGAGTGTAAGTGACTTTGAGAGTTGTAAACTCTATGTTACCTTGGAATTTCAAATTTGGGTTTAAGAACCATTTTTATTAGGTTGTCGGACAAGATAATATTATCCCATGCCACTTAATTTCATACATTAATCCTACATATGGATTGGGGGTAAAACATAGACATCATTATGTGTTTGTGAGACAAAAAATGACATTAATTACACTTTTCTTGCATGAATTTTAAATTTTTTCCTTGGGTGGTGTGGGTTTGGATTGTGTGTGTAAGAGGCTTGTGATTCCTCTCAACCACCAATTTATTGTGCATTGGGGTTGACGATAAGTGATGTAACACCCTACATGGAGCAACCTCACCCTCCTCTCTCCTTTTTCTATATAGCAAGTTTAATTGTTTGCTTGGGGGTTACTTCATTTCATTTTGTGTTCTTGTATTTTTGGGGTTAGAGATTTTTTCGAGTACTTGTCGAATTCTTGGATCGTGTTGGAGTTGGATTGATTTTGAAGGAGCTTGGAGTGTGATTCCTTGATCAATTTATTACTATGGAAAGGTACGAGCTACACTCACTTTACTTGTTTGTTTTTATATATGTGTATTGCATGTATGTGAATGTTTTGTACGCATGTTGGTTTTGTTGACAATTTTTTCAAGTTTACAAAAATGGGAAACTCAAAACTTTGTTACAATGGACAATATTGATGAAGTGGACATAACTAGGGAAATGCATTATAGTTTTATCATTTTTTCAAGTTCAACAATTGATTAGTTACATTTAACTTGAAACTATGTGTGTTGTTACAAAATGTAACACCTTACATAGCATATCATTCCATGTTTGTTTTCAACAAGGAAACACAACATCCCTGAAAGAATAATGCATTGCCTCAGTGAAGGAGGGAATCAAAATGTAGGTGAAATTATAAATTTGGAAACAACAAATAGAGTTTCAGTTTACAAGATAAAAAGTTCATTATTAAGTTATAAGTATTTCAAAACTCATTATTTATGCATCTAAATACATTTATTTATGTGTTTGAGTTGTTTTTTTTGTTATAGAAATGATATACATGTCATAAATCTTAAATTATAAATAAAGAAACAACTCAATTATAAAAATTAAATGTTATTTATTTATGAAGAAGTACAATATTACCCACACAAGCCATGGGATGTAATTCATGACTGCTGAAGTAAGAAGTACATATGCATGAAGTTAAAAGTAAAAGAGTATAGAAGAAACCCATCATTTCCTTGGGTTCTCTTATGGTATTCTTCACTCTAGCTCCATCTTTTACCCAACTATCCTAGTGGTCACAATGTACTTGAAAAAAGAAAAACAAAAGGCATCAATATTTGAGCTTAGGGTTTAGTCTTTACTCATGTACTATCTAACTACATGTAGATGGATTTCTAAAAGTGAAGCATAAGGTACATCATATATAGATACACAATTGATAAGAGTTTTATTCTACATCAACACATATGATTCTGAGAACAATTCTAGAAAAGAAAGAGAAAAGAAAACTATGGAACATAAGAGAGGCAAAAAAGCCTAAATATTTTCTAACAATTTTCTTAAGTGTGTAGGTACATGTAGAAGATAAAAAAATAGAAATATTTTGCAAAAATGATTATTCTACAGAATGGAAATACTTGCTGAAGAAATCTACATGGTAAAAATTTATGAGTTGTTCTAGAAAAAGGAAAATGTAGATAGAATATGTATAAAAGAAAAGCATTGGGACACTGAATTAGAAGTGATGAAACAATATACAAGTAACAGTTATTTCAGAGAAACGTTTTCATCAAAACACAAAAATGACCAAATGCATCTTCTAGTTTTCATTAACAAACCTCTACAAGAACCCATGAAGAGGATAGTTAGAGGAGATACCATAAATGAGAAAAATATAAGTTTTTAGATGAAAAACACATGTTTTAAAGAATAGTTAAAAAGAGATTAGGTATGTGCAACAAGGAAATGATACATCATTCAAGTACAATTTCATGTAGAAGCTATTAAAAAGGAAAAGATGACATTTCTAGCTCATAATCAAAGCTAAAAGATCAAAGTACAATTGTAAAGAGACTTTCAAAGGCCTATTTCAGAATTCAATAAAAAAATCAAACTACACTCTTTAAAAGTTACAAGTGTAAGTACAGAATCTTCAGTTATTAAAGATAAGTGCACATAAAAATCCAATTTCAACATGTTTATTAATAGGATTAAAGTGATGACCACTCAAGGAAGATATTAAGCTAATCAGCTCAGTTATACAAGGAAGAGAGATTACAACTTAGAGAACAACTTGTTATCAGTGTACAACAACACTGTATTAGACTATTATTCAAGAACAAGGGAATCAAATTGAGATTCCTTGCATAATGCAAATTAAGATCATGAGACTACAGGAACTCATTAACAATTCCAATTTTTGGCTATGACTAACAAATACACTGTCAATCTAACATTGCATTTTAAAGGTAAATATTTCAAATTAATTATACTTTGTTACATAGCTAAAGAAAATTATAAAGTACATATTACAGGCTCAAATAGGTACATGAATGATCTAAATGTCATATCTTATCAAAGGAAACAATTTTCATTTAAAAGGGTGACATTTACAACTTAGAAACAAAGCTAAAAGATCAAAGTTCAGACTCAAATACAAGTTCCTCATTCATGACGATCAAACAACATCATAATCATGGACATATAGCTATAAGGAAGCCTTTAAGAAAATGCTTTGCATTTATAGAACTTAATTTCAGAATTGAGAAAGTAAAGAAATAAAACAATGGAAGAAAGTAAAAAACTAGAAGTCATTAAATGCATCTACAAAGTTCAAGAAGGATTCCAAATTTTGAATGCATTTTGAAAAAAAATTACAAAATTACTACAACAATTTTATATTTGATAGGAAAGAACAGTGATTTATTTGTAGTCATCACTAAGGTACAAATTTGTAAAGCACAATTTTAATGTACATGAAGATCAAACATCATAATCATGCATAGCAAATTAAAGATATAAAGGGAGCACTCATGAGAAATTCAAGTAAAACATACAACTATGTAAAGGGTATAATGACCTCAGAAACAAGAAATCATGTCTCTTTTATATCAATTTATTCACAATAGTAGAGAGAACCTTCAACTCACTTAGAACATTAAAAGCTCATCAAATTCAAAGAATTTTTTTCCAGAACAAGCTATTGGGATACAAAGCACCAAATGCCACTTCATCACTATTGAATCAAGTATTAAGATATAGCAGAATAAATATACTCACAACTTTCAGGCCTCTAAAATGTTTAGAAATCATAGACTCTTATCAACAATAAAGAAATACGGAACTTCCAAACACAAATATGCTCAAAACAAGAGATTCAGACCTCGACAACCTTTTGAATGGTACCCAAGATACACACATATGAAGTTTTATAGATCGAGCTCTTATAGAAGAATACAAATTGAATATTCTAAAGAAATAAGGATTTCCATGAGAAATTCAGAAAATATACACAACTCGAGATAGAATTTAGAATGGCTAGAACTAGGGTCTCGAGAGCCAAGAAATAAACATGATTTTATTTTCAAAATTTCAACTTGACAATGCAAAGTGATAATTCAAAGTACAGAAAGGTCATAATTCTTAGCCATGTCAAATTTATCAAAGTCTCAATCATATAAACTTATGCATTAAACATGAAGCAGAATGAAAGAAGGTTTCAAAGTATGATAACCAAAACAAATGAAGAAACCTATATATGTACAAATATTTAATATCATAGCAATGGTCATTCACATTCAATCTATGATATCTGATTAGTTTGAAGAACACTCACAAGACCTCTAAAATGAACTAGATTCCAAAGCTACACGAGTAAATAAAATCTACATTTTACTGCGAAAATATACAAAGCTCGAAGTCCTTCAAAAGTGGCGTTTCAACCCAACAGTGAGAAGATTACATGTATTTAACTCACAGAGCTTTCTAAATAATGGATTAAAAACATAAAACAAAACATATAAATACCTACAAATGTGAATTTTTAGATTTTAAGCACGAAAATCAATGACCCAAAATGAGTTTCAAACTCAAAAATCTCCAAGGGAACACAAGAAATATGAAGGAAAAAGTGAATTCTAAATCACATTGAATAATGAAAAAAAATGGAAAATAATACCAATGTTGTAGCATCAGACTAATACGCAGTGAAGAAGCTAGTATAAGCATAACTCCCGAATTTAAACAAACTAAAATGTTCAAAGCACAATGAGTTCAAAAGACCACATAACTCATTAATGATGACAAAATGTTCATAGAGAACCATAAAAGGAAAAAATTGTGGAGTTTATGCAGAATTATCTATCATTTTAATAGCTAGATCGATCAGAAATAGAAAACAGAAATATGGCCTGGAATGACTCTAAAATATGAGAACATACCTTTGCAAATAGCATTCACTAATAGCATACAGAGATTTTCTCTTTAGAATATAACACCATTACATGAGTTAAATACATTCAAAATGGACAAACTCCATTAGAGGTCCAAAGAATCGAGCTCAGTGATGTATAACAATGGTGGCAAAGCTAGAACCGAACTTCCAAACAGAGTGTTCAAGATAAATGCAAGACTCCAGAATTACAGTCTCATAGAAGTCAAACTTACAGAACCACAATCAGCTTCAAATGAATGCCTTAGACTCAAAATAGAGCTCAAAAGGATCATTAATGGCATAGAATCCATAAAATCCACACCTAGATCTTCACAGAAAGCCTTCTCTGAGCTCGAACAATCAAAATCGAAGAAAAATATAATATTCAGAACTTCACATAAGATGGTTTCACAAAGAAAATAATATGATATTCATGCATTAATGGAAGTTTGAAGAAAATTTTCCATGGCTTTGCCCTTTAAAATGGGCATGCAAATCAAATGATCAAGTTTAGGTTATAAATAAAATTGCTCAAAAAACCAATCACAGTGTAGCCAAACTTAAATAGGGTTAAATATTAACGGCTAAGGTCAAGTCATGTGATGATTAAAGGACCAATATTCCAATCAATACCACCTACTATGCTAGCTATGGTTTACAGATCAACGGTTCAGCTTCAGAAAGGATGAAGATCATGTTAGTGTGATTACTCTTGTTTTCTTGTTTTCTTGTGATTACTGTGATAACATGAGCATTATCTCTATTTGTAGAAATTTAGTTCCACATCAGTGGATGAAGCACATTGAGATCCATATGAACTTCATACGGGAGCTCATTTATGATGGTATCATCGACTGTCAGTACATTCAGACAGCTGATCAGATTGCAGATTTATTCACCAAGCCCTTCACTGAGATGAAGTTTATTCACTTATGGTCTCTTCTTGGGTTGAGGTCTTTTGCATCTACTCATCTCCTTTGGCTATGTAGTCGTTCTTTTCTTCTTCTTCTTATAGAAATATTGTGTTTGTATATGGGCACCTTATCAGGCCTTTAGTTTTTGAGCCCCATTGACACATCTTTCTTAGTTGTTTAGGAGTTTCCTCCTCTTCTGTCTGACTCATCACAACCGCTACCCCAGCTTCGATGAAGGGGGGGTGTTAGTGTGAGTTATCCTATGTGTCCTCCTCTCATGTTGGATGGTCATCTCACATGGGTTAGGTTTAGGGTTTCATGTGTGTCATGTACTAGGGTTACTCAGCACCCTATATGTACCCCTTTTCTATTCATTTATGAGTATGCCAAGACACTTTGCTGTCTTTTTCTTATGAACAATCTTTTTTTGGTTATGCAAGTTTATTCAGTTATTGATCGATTCTTAGTTGTGATTATGCTGGAGCTATTTCGATTCAACTTGAGTGCAACTTATTTGTGGTGCATAGTTTCGGATATGATCTGTTAACTCTTTCATGGTATCAAAGCAAGGATCTGGTAAACATGCACTTAGTTTTTAGTTGTGATTACTCTTGTTTTCTCATTCCTCATGCAAGTTTTTTGATCTTAATATTCTGTCCTTTCTTGCTAACGCATTTTTTAAAAAAGTGTTCTTGGAAAAAACAAATTTGTGTTCTTTGAGTAGGTATCACCTTGATTTTTTCATGGTTTCTATAGCTAAACAAGAGGTTTTCTGGATTTTTTTTTTCTAAAAACTAGTTTTTTCTCTTTGTTGCTGTGTTTTTTTATTCATTTGTGTAGGTGTAGGTTATTGCAGGGTTATTTTTTTTTAATTAATTAAAATTAAAAAAAATTACCTCTATTGCAACTCTTCCCATCGCAATCCTGCTGAGCCTTCAGCTCTTTCCGTCACCCATCCTGCTATGTGCTGCGTGGTTTGTGGTTCGTGGTTCGTGATGTTGTGCTTAGATTAGTGGTTGTGCTTTTAATGCTATAGAACATAGACCCTGCTAGTGCCCTCTGCTCGCGTGCCCTCACCCAGTGTCCTCCATGTCAGCCCACTACTGCTCCGAATACCCACCCATGTCTATCCTCCCATGGACTGTCCTCGAGCCCTAGCCGACTCGCATGCAAAATTTATTTGGTAAGTTTTTTTGTTGTTTGTTTACAAATCAAACTTCTACCTCAAACTCTTTGGTAAGTTTTAAAATATATGGATTTTTTGGTAAGGTTTTTACTTTTCATTCCTTTTTTTATCCTTTAAAAAATCTTTCTGTTTAAAACGAAAAAAACCTTTCCTTTTTAGTGAAAACACATTCCTTCTAATTGTAAGTTTTTAGTAATTTACAATTAGTAAGTATTGAAAAAGTGCTTCTTTTTAGTCAGTTTTTCAAAAACATATGCCTTTTAAAAGTTCATTTTTAAAAAAATTCGTATGCTTTTTTGACACTTATGGTAAGTTTTTTAATAGATCTAAATTAAATTAAATTTAATAGATCTTGTTTAAATATTTAATTAGTTGTTTTTTTACATTTAGATCTTAATTAGGATCTATTTTTTTTATCTTAATTAATTTTTTTGTAATTAATTAGATTTAATTTAATTAAATCTATTTTTTATTAATTACAAATTAATTTCTCTCATTTACAATCTAGTAACTTAAAGATCGTCATCTAAATATCTTTTTGTCATTTTTAAAAATCTCCAATAGCTCTAAAAATAGTAACATTCGGCATTTCCAAACGCTAAAATTTAAGTGTTATTGGCATTTTTTTCTCTCTAATTGTGCACTCAAGTGTGCAGTGACACTTTGTGCACCTCTTTGCCTTCAAATCTCTTTTCAAGTGTTTTGAAGATTATCTAAACTCCTTGAGTTCCCAACCCTTGTATTTCACCATTATTATTACTTGCCAGTAGTGAGCGCGTCCACCACAGTCTACAATAAGGGGGTTTCCTTTTATGATGTGAGACGCTTCTTCTCACCACTAGGGTTGGCTTTCACCTCCTTTTCTATTTTTTTACTTTTTCTTGTTTACAGTGTCCCTTTTGTTGCACTCCACAAAACACTATTGTGATCTCCTGTCTTACGCGTTATTACGCTAATTGCAAGACGAGTTACCAAGTGTTTCAAACCACACACACAGACCCGATTGTAATCAATGCACTAAACTATAAAGTGCTGAAAGCAGGGGGTTGTTATTGTCCTAGGTGGTTGCGTTCTTTTTTGCATTTCTTTCTCTCTCTCTCACTATGGATGTACTTTCAATTCCTTTGCTTACACCGTTCAAATTTTTCAAATGGAGATCGAAAATAATAATGAAACTAAGGGGTAAAGGGTTATTCCGCATCACCATGGGAACTAAGACTAAATCAGATGACGAACCTGAAAAATCTAAGTGGTTAAACCATAGTGATGAAGCTTTAGGTCTTCTTTACATGTCCATTTCTCCTGACTTGCTCTTCCACATTGAGGCGTCTGAAACACCTAAATATGAATGGAAAACGCTAGATGCGATGTTTGGAAAACTAGATGACATGAGAGCATATGAGTTGGAAAACAAACTACTAGGGTTAAATCCTAGTGACTTTGAAAACCTACAAGATTTATCCTCAAAATTTGTCCACATTAGATTATTGTTAAAAGGATGTCAAGTAGAAAAGAAAGATTCTAGACTGATCTTGTTGATTCTCTCTAAGCTAGGTCCTGAATATTGTCTTCGTGTCAACTTTCTATGCTACAAAAGCTACCTTGGGTGATACTTGGAATATGCCCTCCTTTGACTATTTTTTCTCCCAACTTATTCGAGAATAGGACAAACTCATTCAAATGGGGTCTCTCAAGTCAAAGTCATATGCCCTTGTAGAAAGTACTAACAAGGGAAAGAATACTGAAAAGAAGGAAGAAACAAAGGATCAACCTAAGAAAGAAACCAAGAACAAACCTAAAAATGACACAAACACTTCGACGTCTGAGCCTAAGGCACAGAAAAACAATTATTTGTGTTCCTATTGCAAGAAGTATGGTCACGACGAGCAACATTGTTTTAAAAAATAGATTGATCACTTTTCTCATTGACTTGAGAAGAATAAAATAAGTGTTCCTGAATCCATAACACAAAGTGTTCCAAAGGCCAAGTTTTATGCTGTAAAAGATGCTAAAAATGATAAGAAGAAAGGAAAGGCCCTTATAGAAAAAGTTTCTCCTTCATCGACATGGATTATAGATTTTGGTGCCTTGCACCACATGGGTTCTTCGCATGTTGATTTTTCCAACATCGAACCTTGTGGAATGTCCCAAATCATAATGGGTAATCACACGACAGTGTTGGTTTCCAGTAGTGAATTAGTAGAGATGGATGGGGGAACATTTAACCAAGTGTTGAGTGTTCCTGATCTCTCTACCAATCTCCTATCAGTTTACAAAATTACTCACCTTAGTGAAGGAATGCGAGTGGACTTTAGTCCTAACTCGGTGATTATTCATGAGCTTAACAATGACACTACAATGGATGAGGGAAAGGCAGATCACCATTCATGGTTGTACACCTTCTCCAACTTTACTTCTTATTCTACACCCACTTCCTTTCTCACTCATGCAAATGAGGTTAGTAAGTTATGGCATGAGTGTTTTGGACATCTAAATTATTGCTACCTTGAACAATTGAGTCAAAACAAAATGGTCAACGGGTTGCCTCGCGTCAAGTTTTCTAAGGGTCTTTGTGAGGGTTGTACCCTTGGAAAGTATCCTAAAAATAAATTACGCAAAGGAAAAGCCTGGAGAGACACTCGTCCTTTGGATCTTGTTCACAGCGATGTTTCTGTTCCATTTCCTTCTCTTTCATTTACTAGAGCTCTTTATGTGCTAAAATTCATTAATGACTATTCACGATATACTTGGGTATATTTTCTTAAGCTTAAGTCTGAAGTATTTGAACATTTTCAGGACTTTAAGGCTCTTGCTGAGAAAAAGGTACAACGGTCTATCAAGGTTCTTTGAACTGATAATGGAGGTGAATATGTAAACAATAGGTTCATGGATTTCTGTACTTTTGAAGGGATCTATTTGCAGCATATAGTTGCTTATATCCCTTCACAGAAAGAAAGAACCGTACTCTGAAGGAGATCGCCACTTGCATGATTCACTTGAAGTATCTTCCTCTGTAGTATTGGGCCGAAGCAGTGAATTGTGTAAATTACATTCAGAACTGTGTTCCACACAAGGTAGTAAGAGGGATGACACCCTTTGAAGCCTAGTTTGGACGGAAGCCTGATGTTGAGCACTTTCGAGTCTTCAGATCCAAGGCTATGGCTCAGATTCCCAAGAAGAAACACAAGGCCTTGGAACCACAATCTAAACCTTGTATCTTTGTAGGGTATCTTGATGGTGTGAAAGGATATTGATTGATGAATCCTACTTCTCATGAGCTGTATATTGAGAGAAATGTTAAGTTCGATGCTCGTCTTCTTCAATTTCTACTTCTCCATGTATAGAGGTTCTTCAGCTCGCTGATTCAGATTCTTACTCATCAAATGATGATATTGTTGAGCGTGCTCCTCTTCCTGATCCTCCCAACTATCAAACCTTTGAGTCTTCTGATTCTGAAAGTAGTGATAACGAGGACTATGTCCCTTATCACTCAAGTGAAGAATCTTATGACTCTGAGCCTGATCCTCCTAGTCCCCTTTGGGCCAAGAAAATTTTACAAAGTGTTGGAGATCTAGTTGGAGATACTTCAGATATGAGACGTACTCACTCAGATTTCATTGGACTCCACTCTTTCTTCACCTCGGCTTTTGATCCACATTCTTTTCGGGAGGCTTATGGTATTCGTGAGTGGGATTCTACCATGGATGAGGAGTATTCCTCTCTCATGAAGAACGATACTTGGGATCTCACCACTCTTTCGAAAGGAAGAAAAATCGTTTGGTGTAAGTGGGTGTTCCGAACAAAGTATGGAGTAGATGGAGACGTTGAAAAGTTTAAAGCATGATTAGTAGCTAAGGATTTCTCCCAGATAGCTGGGGTTGATTATACAGAAACCTTTTCTCCGGTTGTGAAGATGACTTCTATTCAATTGACCCTAGCCATTTCCACAGTGAACAAATGGAAATTCCATCAAATGGACGTTAAGAGTGCCTTCCTTCATGGTGACCTAGAGGAAGAGATCTATATGGAACAACCTCCGGGTTATGTCCAAGATTCCTCCCTAGTTTGTAAGTTAAATAAGTTTCTTTATGGCCTCAAACAATCCCCTCAGGCTTGGTATGCCAAGATGGACTCCTTCTTACTTACATCAAGGTTTACTAGGTGTCACTCTGATCCAAATGTTTATATTCTACGGCAAGATGACCCCATACTCATTCTTGTTCTATATGTTGATGACTTGTTGATCACAGGTAGATCTTCTTCTATTATTGATTCTGTGAAGATCACCTTAGCCAAAAAGTTTTCCATGACTGACTTAGGTCTGCTTCATTACTTCTTTGGGATCCAGACTTCACAATCTAACTCAGGAATCTTGATTTCATAACCTAAGTATGTTCTTTATTTTCTAGCTCATTTTCATATTTTCGATTGCAAGTCTTCTCCTACTCCTTTTCTTTCCAGGGTGAAGTTGTGTTTCAAATTGCTCTACTCCCTTGGTTGATGGTACTCTTTATCGATAGTTAGTGGGGATCTTGATTTACTTGACTCAGACTTGACCATATTTATCATATGTTGTTGGGATCATGTCCAGATTCATGCAGGAGCCACATGAGCTACATTATAAAGTAGCTAAATAGATCCTTTATTATGTTCGTGGCACTTATGCTGATGGCATTCACTATCATGGAGGGGTTGATATCGAGTTGATTGGATTCACAGATTCTGATTGGGCCAGTGACTTAGATCATCGAAAATCTACTTTTGGATACAGTTTCTCTCTTGGTTCGGGTCCCATTAGTTTTTCTAGCAAGAAGCAGAATGAAATTTTGATGTCATCTATAGAGGTAGAATACAAAGGATCAGTTAGTGCTGCCACAGAAGCCATCTAGCTACAAGGTATTCTGACAGAGTTTGGCATCCACTTTCGGTGGCCTACCATTATCTACTGTGATACCACGAGCACTATCTCTATTTTTAGAAATTCAGTTCAGTATCAGCGGACGAAGCACATTGAGATCCATATGCACTTCATATGGGAGCTTATTCATGATGGTATCATCGACATTCAATACATTTAGACAGCTAATTAGATTACAGATTTATTCACCAAGCCCTTCAATGAGATGAAGTTTCTCAACTCATGGTCTCTTCTTCAGGTGAGGTCTTCTACAACTACTCATCTCCTTCGGGATATGTAGTCCTTCTTTTCTTCTTCTTCTTCTTCTAGAAAGATTGTGTTTGTATATGGGCACCTTATCAAGCCTTTAGTTGTCGGGCCCCATTGACACATCTTTCTTAGTTGTTTAGGAGTGTCTTCCTCTTCTGTCTGACTCATCAAAGACGCTACCCTAGCTTCGATCAAGGGGTGTGTTAGTGTGAGTTATCCTATGTGTCCTCCTCTCATGTTGGAGGGTAATCTCACATGGGTTAGGTTTAGGGTTTCATGTGTGTCATACACTAGGGTTACTCAGCATCCTATATGTTCCCCTTTTCTATTCATTTATGAGTATTCCAAGACACTCCACTATATTTTTCTTATGAAAAATCTTTGTTCGGTTATGCAAGTTTATTCAGTTATTGATCGATTCCTAGTTGTGATTACGCTGGAGCTATTTTGATTCAACTTGAGTGTAACTTATTTGTGGTGCACAATTTGTGATATGATCCATCAACTCTTTCAAATCAAGGATCAGGATCTTTTGCCAATTCCAATGAATTTTTTCATATTTATTAAAATAGGAGATGAATGATCTAGATTTATAAGTATAGAAGATCGATAGTTAAACACAACACTGACCATATTAATTACAAATTCAAAATCCTAACCGAGGGTACAAAAGGATTAATGACCGAGAATCAACCACTACAAGAATCAATAGTCCTCATAAAAACGAGATATTCCAACCATGGTTCATAACTCACCACAGTTAATGTCTTTGCTAATGATAGAATAGAAGGGTCAAACATCATGGTGTAGGGGACATGTTTCCTTAAAATTTAAGATTTAAGACTATAGTCTATGGTCTACTATAAAAAATACCAAATAATCATGTCTAATTGACCACAGTAAAACCATGTGTTATTACAAAGCAAAAAAATGTTAATCATTGATTAATATTGACCTCGATCAAACTATAATCGATGCCACAAATAATCAAAATGGATCCCAACATAATAATATATGCCCATGTCATGATAAGATAGAATGATGTTACCTAATGATTAATTTCAAGCAAAAAAAAACTATAGTATGTGCCAATGATAACCAAATACCAAACGGTTAGACCATGTATTAATCAAATCCAACCCACATGAGTCAAAAAATATGCCATGAGAATATATTTGGGTCAATGGAAGATAATTGGTGATAAATATACCATGATTAAGGTAAACAAACCCAACTGTTATTATTTTTGAACCATGGTTTTATGGAAAGGGAAGGAAAATGATAGTGGTCCCCACATTAGAGTTGAATACAAAGGCAATATTTTCATTTGCACAGGATTCAATTTTACATATGAACACAAGAAGGTAGAGGAGATGTAAACATCAAAACTTGCAAGTGGACCTCACAGTAGATGTTATACAGGCAAATATTTTTGCAAAGTGTTGAAAGTAAAGTAATTATTTTTTCCCACACGGGGAGGTTATTTTTTGCATGTGAATCCAAGGTGAAGGATTAAAGAATGCCAAAATTATCATGACAAGTGGATCGAGTTGCAAGTGTCACATCAAGTAGAAGAAGAAAAAAAATGCATGTACATTGGAGGAGACTTACACAACAAGAAAGGGATATTATGATCCAATTTATTCATCTTACCTTTTTCAAAATAAATCAGTAAACTACAGTTTGAAAAAATGCATTTTTGTAATCAAGGCTATTAATGCGTCATAGTATTAAAATGTATATTTCAATTCCTTTATTTAGTTTTTATAAAGGGGTAAAATTAGCATGCATGGGCGAGTAAAAATTTTAGCCTATTTTTAGGATGGGATGGGTGAATAATCTTGCTATATATTGTGTGGAATTACAAGGAAAAAAGAGGACTTTTTGGACATAGGAGTGCTAAAGTAAATATTTCCAAGTTTTCCCCTTGAATGAGAAGTGATTTATGCCTTTCAAATTATTTGCAGTCGTGTGTATATCTCATTAATTATTTTCCATGTCAAATTCCCAGATTAATCATCTTACTGTGTTACAAATTTAGTAGTTTCTGCATAATATTAGTGTGCATGTTTATCTTATTGTATTGTTGTGACTCATTCCCTCAATAGACCAATTGTTTTGGCTTAATATTCTGTTAAAAACTATTCATTCGTGTATCCAAAATCCTTTCTCAAATTGATTGTGCATGTACTCAGTCAAAGACCTTAACAAGTTTTGTGTATCACCCCATTTTCAATTCAGTTATAGTCATCATTTTACCCTCAAAACCCCTAAAAATTATTTTAGAATACATCAAAAGGAACCGTCTTTGATACCGGAGACTCACCTTAATAATAGGTATACCCAAAGACCTAAGGTGTTTCCATTGTATCTAGGAAAGTGAGAAATCTAGAGAAATCTTAGAAAACCTGTAGTCACCTCTCAACAAGATAAAATTTCAAGAGATAATAGGCTTTGGCATGCCTGGTGGGACCATGAATCAGATCTGTAGGAAAATTGCAACAATTTACAATAGATTTATAGTTAAACAAAGTCACTTTTGGAGCACAAGATTCAACAATTTTTTCTAAAGATCAAGAATATTTATTTGGAAACTTCGTAAAGATGATTTCAGACCAGTTTTGTAGCATGTTCCATGTCTATAGTGATGACAAGATCATCCATAATAGGAATTCCTTATGATTTTATTTCTTTACCTTTGAATTCTGAAAGAAGAAGAAGAGTTGGCAATACCTTACCTTATAATAATCCTGGTTTTTATAACCCTCCTAATATTCCTTCACCACTTGTTAACCTCATTTTTCAAATCCCAGTTATTCCAATGGCTATTCAACCACCTAGGAATTTTGTGACCTTTACTAATGGCATCACTTTAGTAATTCCACATTTTCATGATATTCCCAATGCTACCATGAAAAACTTACCTTCATTCACTGGTAAAAATAAGATTACTCCCATAGAGCATATTAAATACATTGTAGTTCTTTGTACAATCCATAATATAACTCATGAAGATGTAGTTTTAAAACATTTCCCTTCTTCCTTTAAAGGAAAATCCTTGTAATGGTATAAAACCATAGAATTTGGGAGCATAAGAACTTGGGATAAGTTAGGAGAGAAATTACTTAAGAAATTTCAAGATTGTTCTGATCACATGTCCCTCATAGATAAGTTTTCTACAATTAAAAGATCCCCTCATGAATTTATGGCTAGTTTCAATATGTATTTTTCTCAAACTTCGGAAAGAATTCTAGCTAGTGTTAAGCTTCAAGCTAACCATGCTTTTCTTTATTATCTTAGATTTTTAAATAGTGATGTTTCAACTATGATTCAGTATATGGGAGGAGATACTCTCCCAAAAGCTTATGATATTGCCATTAGGGATGAAAACAACTTTATTCAAGATGAAAAATTGGCACCAAGGCTTTGAATGCATCTTATAGCATATTTGTCACCTATTCTACAACCCATTACAATTATAGAGCCTATTATTTTAGCTCCATCATATGATGTATTCAAGGATCTAAAAACTATGGTTAATCAATTGACATCAATTGAAAATAAATTAGCTTAGCCTAGAAGGCCCTATCAAGCTCCTTATCAGCAAAATCAACATAATAGGTAGCCTTATTAGCAAAATAAAAATTATAGACAACCATATCAGCCAAAGCAGTTTGACCAAAAATCCCCTACTTTATGGTTATTCCAAACTTGAGCAGGAAATAAGATAAATAAATCCCATTGTGTTATAATTTATGGTGCCTCTTGCATTGTTATGTTAGTTGCTAAGGGAGATATATTTTTTTTTTCTTCTGCTAAATCATGGACATCTCTATATTTTGTTGGTATGGTGTGTTCGATTCTTAAAACAAAAGTGTAAAAATAAGACTATAGGAAAACTTGTGGTCTTGACTTCACTTGTATTACCATAAAAAGGTAATTGTACCCTCTCGAGTTATAGAAGTGATTTACTTGAATAGTTCCTTGATTTTAAATGTTTTACTAATTTAGGTGTCCTTGTTAATTAACCTCACCCTGTGTGATCCTCAAATTGTGGGACCTTGAGTAGACTTGTTCCTCATGCAAATTTTCTCATAGTTAATTTTTCCTAGCCTTATCTAGACAACAAACCTTGAATTCATGGCTTAAACTTAGTAGAAACCTTAACTTTTATTATTGTAGTATGTTGTATTCCTTGGGAAACTATGTCGTCATTTTCAAACTCATGGAATTCTCCTTATTATTCCTCTACTTGGTGGTTACTCTTAAGACTCTTTTGAACTCTTCATGTTATATTGTTATGTGTGGTATCTTTGTTGATAGCGTAAATTTACTCTTTAGATTTAAGTGTTCATAGCCTTGCATGCAGAAAGTTTAGAACAAATCCCTTGCAATATCCCTTCTTCTTGCTGAATTGCATTGGACCAAACTTGGGTTCTGTAGACCCACACTTTTTTGGAGCAAGCAATCCCATAATGGAGTGATCCTTTTTCTATTGCATTTGTTCCTATCTCTCTTTCCAGTGACTTCAGGAGGAAGACAAGTGTACGGGGAGGGGCATGTAGAGCCCACTTACCTTTGACACCTTTTAATACTGATCCTGATACTACTGATTGTATTATGGACATGATTATGGAGTTTATTATAGTGTGATGTTAGATGTGAGATCATGGATTATTGTTGAATTGATTCAGTTATGATGCATGACGATTATTAGAGACATTTTGGATATTAATGTTGATATATTGTTTGATAAGGTTATACTATGGATGTTGTTCGGATAAGTGATATTTGGATATTGTGAGTAGACCTAGAAATGTAAATTATTTGATGATGATATAGTTGTTGAGTAAAATTGAAAATGTTCTTGTTGGTTGCTTGGATGTTGTTGTGATCTATATATCTATATGATTTTGGAATTTTATTTATATTATTTTTGATGTTCTGATATGGCCACGAGGCCAAAGGTGGTATTCATGTTTTACAGGTTAAAATATCACAACAAACATCTAGGGATTGGAGACTAACCACATTGGAATTCTAGATGAATTCAACAAGGTCACCATGGCAACTGTATTTGTTGTGTGTGTTTGTTGTTGTTAGGGATTCCCATGGGGGGATCACTTTTAAAAGTGACCAAGGGGTTTTATGTATTTTTATTTTATTTGACCCTTTGTTTAATGTTAGCATGTGTTTATTTTGTGATACATTTGCCCCTTTCTTTATTTATTAAATGTTGTATTAATATTGTTGGTAAGCATGTTGTTAATTTAATTAATTAAAAGATATCATGAGAATGTAATTAATAGAGTTATTGGTTATGACTTAAAGTGTTGAAAGAATGTGTAATTAATGTGTAAGTTGTATTTTGGAGTGTGAAACACTTCATCTTCTTGGAAATTCGAATTTGTCCTTGGAGGCTAATATTGGAGGCTTGTGGGACCAATTAAACTTGACCCATAACTCTTAAATTAATTTACCAAGCATACCTATGGTTGGAGGGTTGATTTTAAAATATTTATAATGCATTTGTGTAAGGCAAATTGTAGGTTTTAATTACATTTTTCTTACATGATTTAATTTTAGTCCTTTGGGGTGTGGGTTGGATTTGAGTGTGTAAGTAAACTGTCATATTATTCACCTACCTATTTATTATGCATTGGAGAATGAAGTTGAATTTTGGGGTTGGGGTTGAGGATGTTTGATGTGGCATCCTACATGGATCCACCTCATCCTCTTCTCTTCCCTCTTCTATAAAATTCAAACTCCTTGCCTTGTTTTGGGTGGTTTCTTCACTTTGGAGACTTCATTCTTTGTAAAATTATTTTTTTGTTTTGGGAGCTCTTTCTTTCAAGAATTTTTTGGGATATTGTTGCTAGCTTGTTCTTGAATGAGTTGGATTACTTGTATTGGGGATAAAGCTTGTTGTTTTGGAAATTGGAACAACTCCTTTATGGAGAGGTAGGAGCTTGGTTCTTGAAATGCTTTTTAAAAAAATGTAAATGTTAATGTGTGAATGTTTTTGTATGTTTGTGGGTTATTGGGTAGATGGCCTAGGAATGGTGTAGGAGAATACCATGGGGTTATTTTGTGGGAGGAACAAGTTTTCTTTAGGGAGGTATAAGGGTGGAGGGAGTTGGGATTTGGGTTCCACCTTACAAAGAAATAGCTTGCATTTCTTTAATCGTTATGGGGTGCCATAAAAGGTTGGGGAGGCATAAGAAAATGTGAGGAATAAGGGGTAATTAGGGGAGGCATAAGGGCATGTTAGGGATTTGAAATGATATACATATATATATTCAAGTGGTTTGTCCTTAGGTGGTGATACCCATTTCCCTTTTGGGAGGCATAAGTAGCATCCGCCATAGTTTCTTGCTCCTTTGGCTTGCTTGATGAATCCTCAGTAATTTTTTTCATGCTTTAATGTAGTTGTAAACTACATTCTATTTTCGACTATGTTTTTATTGTGAAAATGTTGCTTGTGTGTTTGTGGAAGCCCGTTGTTGCCATGAGTTAGATCACATCTTTTATTATATTGTGGTTGGGGATCGGTGGCCAATGAAGAAGGATGGCTTCTCCTTATCATTGGATGTCTTGGTTGGGTGGAGAGCATTTCCTTTCCCCTACTCTTGTTGTGATTAGAATTAGAAGAATGATAAATTTACATGTTGTTGTTGTTAGCACAAGAGCATTGTAAAATAATGTCTAAATAATCTATTGAATGTATGAGGGGTGAATAAATACATAGAGAATGCGGTTAGGAGATGTAACCGCCTGTATCCAAACTAACCAATAAACAATGTATTAAATATGCCAACATTCCCCCCCTTAATATATTGTTTTTACAAATCTACCCCAGATTCATCATCTTGTTACATCACGACATGTCCTATTTGCTTCTTGCAACAAGGAATTTGTCTGGATTTTCTTGAATCTCTGCGACAGATGTGCTCTCGTTTGTAGAAAA
Organism: Taxus chinensis; assembly: GCA_019776745.2. Classification (NCBI taxonomy): domain Eukaryota; kingdom Viridiplantae; phylum Streptophyta; class Pinopsida; order Cupressales; family Taxaceae; genus Taxus; species Taxus chinensis. The sequence goes on from CM034147.1 coordinate 858,460,895, forward strand.
ACAGATGAAGTGAGCTCAAAAGCTCGTGTGGTGTGCCCCAGATGTGCCTGAGGGCATTTAATCTCGCATTTGTCATCTGGATCGACACAACTCTTCTCCGTCTATATGTCGAACAAGACTCAGTCCATTATGTCCACGGATTGCAAGTTTTGGAGACTGGCGAAGAGTAGATACCGATGCTCTTCGGTTATCTCAAATGCGGCACATCTCTATGGTTGCTTGCAATGTTGCTAACATCTCTGGGCATGACTTTCATGCTCTCAGACTGTTGCATGGGATCATAGGCTGGTTGTCCGCGTCCATCTTTGATAGCAAATTTGATGAATGAATGAAGGGGCTCAGTCTCGTTTTGTTCCGATTTGATTCAAACAAATTCCACGTCTCTTGATCTTTTGTACAATGCGCTTGCTAATGTATCGCTTGGTCTGCGAACAACAGTTGAGAAGATGTTGGGGGAAGGAGTCTATCAATGCACACCTGGGTTTTCGGTGGTCGATGCCACTCATGTTAAACTCCACATAGTGCTTATAAATTGGTCAATGGTCATTACCACATGCTCTCTTCTCCCTCTTTGGCTCAATGAGACTACTTCTTCCTCCATGGTTGTGCTGTGACTCTTCAAAGTTACGTAGACCTCTTTCTACATCAATAGAAATGAGTTGAAAGGTAAATCATAACCGTCATAACCGTTCTATTCCTTCCTTGTGCGACTTCTCCTTATCCCTGCGTCTCTGCCAGGAGCTCCACGTTTAGATAATCCTTTCGTGTTTGTAGAATACATGCGTTTTGGAATGGCACTTGCTCACATACAGTCAACTCTGATGCCAAGATGACTCCAAATTCCATGCAGGTCACCTTTGGCGCTGGCTTGGGCTCCTTCCATGGCTTCCCTCCTTCCCGCTAGGTCTGCACATCAATTTCCAGCCACGTCCAAACAAAAGAACAATGGCTCCAATGAAAAGAAATGAAATCAGGTCGTTTGGATCTCCACGCAGGTTGAGGATCTCCTTTAGCACACAGGTCATACACAGCCCATTTCCTCCATGCACTGCAATCCACTGTCTCAAGCTTCCAAGCACAGCACAACCAAAATGGACAGGAACAGCCAAAATGGACAGGACAGGCAGAGGAATCTGAGTCTCCTCTCCATGTGTTTTAGGGATGAATAGAAAAACGGTTTCACAACTAACTGCTTCCTCCTGCAGTCTTCTTTCTTCTCCCACGCTCCTTCCTTGGCGGCGTTTCCTCACGGATTATTGAAAATCAAATTCGATGATGACCATAATAGCCACATCTCGCTGGATTAAGACTTGATCCTTTGCCAAGCAGATCTCCACGCTCCTGCTACAGTTCACACTGAGTCTCCTCTCTGAATCTCCACGCACAGGCAGAGGATGCACCAGCAATGAACAACAAATAATATCAAAGATCACACAGCACGCAGGTAGAGGATGGACAGAGGCTCAAATAAATTTCCACACAGGAGGGGAAACAGTGGTTTCTAGCATATATTCAACAGTCCATGAAACTAATGAAATACAAACCTTTCTGGATCCCTCACTCCCACTTCCACGCTCTGATACCAATGTTAGCACAAGAGCAATGTAAAATAATGTCTGAATAATCTATTGAATGTATGAGGGGTGAATAAATACATAGAGAATGCAGTTAGGAGATGTAACCGCCTGTATCCAAACTAACCGATAAACAATGTATTAAATATGCCAACAGTTGTTCTAGAGCAAAGAAAAATGAAATAAAACAGTTGATAGACCCTTGTTGAGATAAATCTTATTGTAAGCTTCTCACTTGAATTGGGTGAACTCGTATATGTTTTAATGGAAATATGTTGTATTGAATATGAAATTTGTAAATTGAAATGTGAAAGAGATATACTTCGTTTCTATTTTTGAAAGAAACAATTGTATTCATTATGATGAATTTGAGGAATGAAAGAAATAAGTTGTAAGTTGTCTTTTGGAATCAATAAATTATTGTATTACCTTTCTTAAATGACATTGTTGTATTGAATTTGATCATTTCAATGTATTTGAAGTCTCTGTTTGAAAGGAAGAAATGTGTGTGAGAAAAATACATAATTTTGTCTTTTGGAATGTGTACAATTTGAAATCAGAATTACATTTTGGTTTGAATAGTTTGATTTGAATCAACTAAATGTATTAGATTTGAATTGGAACATATTCTAATACTTGGAAGAAGAAAATGGCAAATAGACCCTTTAAAATTTGATATTTGTTTTGTATTTTCAAACTTGAAATTATTTAATCCAAAATACATAGACTAACCTGCAAAAATGAAATAACAAATGAAACATTAAATTGGACATAATAATATCTAAATGAATTCATCAATACATTAACACTCAAGTAATTTCTTAGAAAACTTAGCAAACTTGGGCTCAAATCGTTTCACTGTTGTCTTACAATCAAAGTTGTAGAATTTCAAATTGGAGCTCAATCAAATAAAATTACCTTCCAAATCCATGCTAAATCCATCTAAGAACATTTATCCATGTTTAATGGAAAATTTGAGGGATGAAGAAGATAAATTGATTAAAATTTCATAAGTTAAAATTTACCAGTTTTCCTTTCAAATCCGGCATATCGTTTTCATGAAATTTACCCCTTAATATTTATAAAAATAAAAAATGTTGTGTTTCCTATGTAAAGAGGATGTTGGGATATTTCTAGAAGGTCTTGGTTTTCCCAAAACCAAGCTCTCTATCAAAATTTATGGTGTTCTGAAGTTTTTTCTTCATTTGGCGTTAAAAAAAAATCTAACTATCAAAATAAAATTTTCGGAAAATTTTCTTTGGTGGACCCGCAGGTCCAAAGTTTCCCTTAGTGCTTTTGGTAAAAACAAATTCCGAAGGAACACATTCCCCCGCCACTCCAATAACCCGTAGGCCTTTCTTTTTGGTCAAAAATCGCCTAAGTCTGAAAGACAATTTTTGTGAAATTTCCCCCACATATCCGCCACCCCGCTTTTGCCCTTTGGTTGTCTTTCATGGGTACAGAACATTAAACATAGTCTTTAAAATTTTTTGGGAAAATTTTCCTAATTTTTCCCTACCACCCCATCGGCCCACAACCAATCAGAGGCTACCACATGGAACTACGAGGCATTGGCAGAGGAGCAGATCCCTTTTTAACTTAGCGATTTCGAAAAAAATTGGGTATATTTTCTAAGTTTCCTCCACCTCCCTGATGGGCCGGAAATGAATCAAAGCTTGACACATGGCACTCTAGGCATCAGCGGAGGTGCAGACCATTTTGATCCCTAGCACTTTTTTGTCGAAAAGACATAATGTCTTAAATCGCTTCGACGACCTAATTTTCTGCCGGGGTGTTGTAAAGTCGACATGTGTCCTCTTCAGGCTCGCGGGCACATGGAGGTAAATCTTGATTTTTCCCCGAATAATGAAAATGTGCCAAATTTTCTCCCCGCTCCTCCAGCCCGCGCATGGAAAAAATTTCTTCCCTAGGCCTGCAGGCCCACTCTTGGGAAACATTTTCACCCCAAGGGCCACTAGCCCATAACTCGAGAAATATGACGAGTTAGGAGGACTTATTTATATTACCGAAAAGATGAGAAAATTTCCTATCCAATGGGAATGTTATAGGGAAGTTTTGAGAGCATTAATTTTGATAAAAATCAAGTTAAATATTTTAATCCAGTTAGAGAGTGGTGTGGTGTGAAATTACCCTCTTAACCTAATTGAATTTTCTAACCCTAAATTTTGACATTGTGACCTTTAATAATTGTTAATAGAGAAAAAAAATATAGTCTAGTAAATTAGTGTTGATCTGGAACCTTGTTTGTGACAATTGTTTTCTTGTAACCTGGTTGAAGACACTTTTAAACAAAAAAAATTATTCCATAATTTTCCTATCTAATCCTAGCTTGTATCTTGGGTTTCAAGTGGGTTATTTTTATGGGAGTTACAGATTTTATCCAAAACATTTGCATACTTTGTTTGTCATCTTTACTAAGCATATACATTTCTTTATGTTAACCTTTATCTTCTCATTTGATATTTTTCCCACTCACAATTACACACATCATGACATATATTTGAGAGGATTATTTTTCCCAATTCATTGTACAATTCAAATATCTTTTTTAGTTATCCTATAAGACACTTAAATTAGTTACATGTATGCAATCTGAAATGTAGTCAAACTTTATGTAATATTTTTCACTCTATTTCATGTTATGACTCAATATCTATTGTTGGCATGAAAACTTGTAGATGTGAAGATGGGTATTCAGATTCTATAGTCATTAACAAATAAGAAAATTCCCATAGATGATAATTGGAAAAAAATTGTAACACAATAAAAGTTCGTTACTCTTGTACTTGCATCAATGATTTTTTTATTATTGGTAAATAGTTTTAAAGGGACCATACCCCATGGAACAAAAAGTCTTAATAGCTAGATCAGTAGTTTTAGTACCAATGGTGAGCACACCCTAGAAAAAAATCCTGAAACTGTAACGCCGACATTTTACACACACAAATACAACAGTAAAATACCAGGATAAATTTTTTTACTTACATTTCTCATTACACGACTCCACAAGGGCTCCAAAAAGGAAAACTCAACAACACATACGACACTAACATAAGTCATCGACTCATCTAGACACATGACAACACCATATAAGATTCTATGCCACACTTTCCCCAATGAACAAATGCTAGCAATAACCCAACCACAAGAAAAGGACTCAAGGATTAGCAAACATACAACACATCATTTCTTTAAGTGCATCTTAGTTATGATTAACATTCCAAGATCATTATTATGCAAGAATAATTTTATCTTTTTTCCACTAGCAGATTATTAAGTTCATTCAGCATTTAAATTTCTGTTCAACCAATTTAAGTTGGATTTTTATCCTTTACGGAAATTTCCATAACTTACATACTTATTTGGCATAATTCAATTTGCATATAAAGTACTTAACTTTCTTGTTCTTATTGTAGGAATATGCTTCTCAAACCTTTATTCAATGTCTACATTTTTTTACCCTCGCTATACAAGTGAATCTGGCGTGAAGTCAGAAAGAAAACTTAGGATTTAAGGGATATTTAGATTCAAGAAACATTTTACTAAAACATTTCCTTTTTAAGACGGTATCTTTATTTCCTTACCATAGTTAATATAGTTCGATTAATTGTTGAATCCATTCAACATTTCCAAGTCAAGAATTATTTATATTTATAAATATCTTTTGTTTTCTCAAATTTTATCTCACCAAGGCAATTTATATTCTTTTTAACACAAGGAAAAGTCTAATTGAGTCATAAGGACTCCAAGAATGACATTATTGCTAACCTTAAATCTTGTTTTAGTTTTATATGCTTTACTCTTACATCACATTATGGTCTCAATATTAGCATTGTTTTATAAAAAGGAGTTACAAAAGTACTTGCCTAACATCCTGAAGAAGTACAAGAATGGAAGCATTATAAACTACCCATGACCCACAAGTGTTTTGTGTTCAAGGCAAGATCCCATGTTTTTTTCATTTCACGATTCCATGTATGAAATTTATTTTATTCTTAATGTCATATGAAGGCATAAAAAGGGATTATGGGACCAATTTTTTGGTTTCCTGGGTTCTCTAAAGTCAACATATTTCAAATCAATTTCATTTGTAAGGAGTTAATTACCATTTTCTACCCATAAGTTAACCCCTTAATTAGCCAAGGTTTTGTTTAATTCAAATTATACCTAAGGGTCTACACCCAAACTATATATGAGTTTAGGGTTAGACTACATATTTATGCTAATCAACATTCATGAAAGACCAAGGTGTTATGTTGTTAGTAACCAAGGTAACAAATTTAGCTATGCTGAACTAAAGAGTTCATTAAAAAGAGTTTAAGTCATATAACAACTATTTCACTATCTCCTTTTGTGTCATCTGGGGCTCCAACAAGGAATTCATTCAATTACAAGAAAAGTTTCTAGATCTAACTTCATAAGACATGGTAATCCATTAAGATACTAAGGGAGTAATAGATCTACTTAGTCCATAAATGGTAAGGTTACACCTCATAGTCGTTGCTCTGAACAAGGACTCTTAAGATGACTTCCAAGGTGGTCTTCACCACTCAACATGGTGTCAGACCTAAAATAATACATTCTCCTTACCCCACACATGATTGCCAAGCTTAAAAGTAAACCACATACTCTAGATAAAGTTAGACTATGTCGTTCCTAAAATGAGGTTCACGAAAATGTCGCTAAACATACCAACTATGACGTAAAACTCAAACTAGGGGTCTTATTTACCTAAATTATTAGGAACCATCAAGAAAAAGGTTTAAGTTCATTCTACAGTTTTCAATTTCTTCTATGGTAAAAACAATCACACACGAAGACATGTTACACACAGATCTTATACTAGGGTTGAGTGTTTCAATTGAATCTCTTTATTACATTTACAAGGTACAAATACAACCATGAAATTAACTAATCATCTATTGAACACTAAAAATGCATTATAATATATTAACTTCAAATTCATTTAGTATATATATATATATATATATATATATATATATATATATATATATCAAACCCTTTTACCATACGCAACTATAAATCAAATTGAACATGTGATTAATGCATATTTCCTAAGATATCCCTAATAATAACATCTCGTACATATTAGCAAATTTCAAATATAAATTTTCTGTAACAAAAGAATATATATATATATAAATTTTACAATGACCTATATAAATTACAATGATAAATAATGAATTACACATCACCTTATCGCCATATTTTTTGCATCTTGCAAAACCATGTCAGCATGAAATCAATGATAAATCGCTGAAATGGAATTCAACCTAAACTAACATAATTAACGTTTTTCAGTTCCCCATTTACATATAATAATAATTGTAATTTTCATTCGAAAGAAAAGTTTTAGAAACATGATTTCATTTCATTTCATTTCACTTCATTTCTGTAACGACCACTATTTCAGACACACAAGACTACATAGAAAAACACAGGATAATTGTTTTTTGACTTGCTTGACAGATAACACGACACAACATGTCCTCACCAAGGATACAACTAACTCTGTGAATAAATTGATACAAGGATGACCAAAAAGGCAACATGAAAACGTTCACACCCATAAAGGACAATTCACTTTTCTTTTAGACTGGACAACATAGAAGTCCAACCACAGAACACACTTACAGTTAAGGCAAACCACAATGAGATATTCTTGAGGGTTATTTATTTTAATAAGACATCTTGCAATTCTTAACTTACGTTTTCAAGGAGACTCAGGAAATGATTTGTACAATTCATCTTACCAAGCTAAGTTTATTCCTTTTAAACTGAGTAATTAGCTTTAAATATTCTCTATTATGACATTTATTTGTTTAATTCAATTATTTAATAAAGGAGATAATTTAATTCCACAAGGCCACCTATCCACACTTATGCTACTAAAACTTGCTCATAACCTTATTACAATATGGATTCGCTTTCAACATACTTAAAAGAGAAAAAAATTACCAAGCACCTTGAAAAAACCATGTTAGAGGAAGAAGGTTGATTTGAATTCATATTTAAGGCCTCATTAGTTATTAACCCAGTTTTTCTTGAAGCTTGAGAATTTATCCAAAATTATTAAAGATTTTACTTAGGCTTTACTGAATGATTTTTACAAAAGAAAACAATTTACCTTTCAAATGGTTGAGAGATAGATTGCGTGGTTTCTAAACTATTTCTTCCTATTTATTAAATCTTATTATCTTCTAACAACTAAAATTTTTTTCACCTTAGGATCATTCTAAGAATTCACCATAAAAAAATATAATGTTCGCTAGTGTAGCTAGGGATATCAAGTTATATAAATTTTACTTTACAAAGGATGGTTTCATTTTGATCATTCATGCAATTACTTTTTCTCTAGCAGGTCACCTCTACATTAATTTATTTGCATATAAATTTTAGTTTAACTTCTGTAAGTATTAAACAACCCATTTTATTTTGCTTATAACACAATATCACCAAGTCTTAGAAAGATTTAACTCAACATTTATTCTCAAGGTTAATTTTTAACAATACTCATTTACAAAAACTCTAAGCAAAGAACCATCAAGGAGTTATGGGATTCCAGTAACCCCAGCATTTTGATTCTTCAAGAAACTAAAATGAAAGCAATGACCATGGTTAATATTAAAAAAAAAAAATTGGGATAGTTCTGAAATGGCGGCTGTTGACTCTCAGGGAGCTTCCGAAGGACTGGCTACTCTTTGGGATAGAAGACACTGTACTGGTATGATTCTTAGTGCTAATATTAATCATCTAGCAATTAAATTCGTCACTATTGAGAAAAAGTGTGAATGGATCTTGTCTAATATTTATGCCCCTAACTCTGCTAGTGGTAGAAGAAAACTATGGGCTGATCTTAAAATCTTTAGAAACCAACATAGCTCTGCCAACTGGCTCATTATGGGAGATTTCAACTCCCCTCTAAACCCAGGTGAGAAGTTTGGTGGAACCCCCACCTTCTCTAATGGTATGAAGGACTTTGCTGACTTTATTGCTAAACAAAACCTCATTGATGTGGATCTGCATGGTAATAAGTATACTTGGAACAATAGAAGGCTGGGAAAGGAGTTCATTCAGGTGAGACTGGATAGGGCATTAATCTCAGCAAACTAGATTCTAAGCCAAAACTTTTACCTATCTTCCCTTCCAAGAATTGGATCGGATCATAATCCGATTGCTTTAAGCTTTCTCAATTGGACTAAACCAGCAAAAAACTCATTCAAATTTGAAAAAATGTGGATGGAGCATGATGATATCTATGATAGGATAAAAGAATGGTGGGAATGGAATGGGGAAGGCACTGCTCAGTTCAGATTGGTTCAAAAACTCAAAAATGTCAAAAAGCAAGTCAAAATATGGAACAAAAGGGTTTTTGGAAATATTTTCGAAAAAAAGAAAGAGTTAAAACAGAAGCTTCAGGATCTAGAGTTAAAAATGGATACTTTGGGGAGATCGGTTGAAGATGAAGTAAATGAAAAGAATATTCTTTCTGAGTTGCATACGATCTGCAGTAGGGAAGAGTCTTTTTGGCGCCTTAAATCTAGAGCTATCTGGCTTAAAGAGGGAGACAGGAACACAAAGTACTTTCACATGACTACTCTAAAACATAGAGCCAGTAACAGAATCCTTGAGGTTTCTAAAAACAATGGGAACAACACTAAAGATCCAAACAGCATCAAGAAACGAGCGCTTGAATTTTACAAGAATCTTCTTAAAGAGAACAACGTCAGCAACCCTGAAGCCATTTCCTTCATGCTGGAGGCCATCCCTCATAATAACATTGAGGACCAGAAATTCAGAGACATCACTAAAGCTGTCACGCTTGAAGAACTGCAAAAGGCTGTTTTTTCTCTTGAGGGGGATAAGGCTCCTGGACCGGATGGGTTCTCTATTAATTTTTTTCAAAAGTTCTGGGAAATATGCTCGGAGGATCTTCTCAAAGCGGTAAATGAATTCTATAGAACAGGAAATCTTCTAAAAGAGCTTAATAACACGCACATTGTGCTGGCACCTAAAAAAATGGATGCAAAAGACTTCAAGGACTTTAGACCTATCAGTCTTGTTAATGCTATCTTTAAAATCTTCACCAAAATCATCACTACTAGACTGCAGCTCATAATGAATGACCTCATCTCAAGGCAGCAGAGTGGCTTTATTAAAGGCAGGATAATACAAGACGGAGTGATTATGGTGCACGAAACTATACATTCCATGGAAAATAATAAAAAGGCCAATATGATCCTCAAGCTTGATATGAATAAAGCTTTTGACAAGGTTTCTTGGGTCTTCCTTGACAGGATTTTATCTAAATTTGGGTTCACGGAAAAATTTAGAAAAATTGTTAAGTCTTGTATAACTACAGCCAGGTTCTCTGTGGTTGTTAATGGGGAGCCTGTGGGTTTTTTCACCAGTAGCAGAGGTCTAAGACAAGGAGACCCCATCTCCCCCTTACTCTTCATTCTCTTAGCTGACATCCTTAGTAGAACAATTGGCAGAGCGGTTGAGAACGGCCTTTTAAATGGATCTAAACCCGCTTCATTCAGCCAAGCTATCTCTCATCAACAGTTTGTGCACGACACAATCCTTCTTCTTGTGGCCTCAGTTGTGGAAGCTAAAGCTATTAAGGCTTTATTACAACTCTATGAATCTGCTTCTGGGAAAGAGATTAATTATGACAAAAGCACCATTTTTTTCTTTAACACCCCTGAGGAAAGACAGCTCAAGATTGCTAAAATTCTAGGCTGTAGAATTGGTGCTCTTCCAGCAACGTACTTAGGCCTCCCTCTTGGCACTAAGAAAGTCTCTCACATGGTGTGGGATGATTTGTTGATGAGATTTCAGAAAAAGATGGCAGGTTGGAAAGGGGCCACTCTCTCTAGTGCTGGTAAGTGCCTTCTCATTAAAATTACACTCCAAAGTCTGCCCATCTATATCATGTCACTTTTCAAAATTCCTTCTTCCTTCAGAGAGAAAATTGAAAGGATTCAGAAAAAAATTTTATGGCAAGGCATGGAAGAGAAGTTCAAATTTCACCTAGTGGCCTGGGATAAGGTCTGCACCCCAAAATCTATGGGAGGGCTGGGCATAAAAAATATTGAGAAAATGAATGAGGCACTCATCGCTAAGATGGGCTGGCGATTGCTATCTGAGAAACAGCCCTGGATTGATGTTATTAAAGCAAAATAATTGAATCAACAAGCTGTCTACTCCTATCTGCATGAAGAACAACTACCCAATGGTTCCATTTTTTGGAATAATCTGGTCAAGAGTAGAAACTTCATCAAGCAGGGCAGCAAATGGAAAGTGGGGGATGGCAATGAGATAAACTTCTGGGAGGATAACTGGTTCAGTGACAACCTCTTGGAGAGATTTGGGACAGCTAAGGATAGCCTTATAAGCAAGTATGGAACTAAAGTCAAGGACTACATTGAAGGTAATGGCACCAACAAGACTTGGAAAAGACTTTCTATGGAACGAATTGAGCTAAAACAAACTACTTCCTCCCTTCAGGATCTTTTAGACCTCTTCCCTTTAAGTCAGCTGAATTCCAAGGATGAGCTGGTTTGGAGCAATTCACAAGATGGGAAATACTCAGTCAAATCTGGTTATACCAATCTTTCTCACAGTAACCAATCTGACTTTAACTGGAACAAGATCTGGATGCCTGAGATAACCCCCAAAATAAATTTTCTTCTTTGGCTGGCCATCAGAGGTAGAATTCTCACCACTGACAATTTGATGAGAAGAGGATTTATAATTCCTAATTGGTGCCACCTTTGTAGGAATGACTATGAAGACATTAGTCATCTGTTCATACATTGTGCTTATGCCAATAGAATTTGGAGCTTTGTTCTTTCTAAATTTGATGCTCTTTGGGTGTTGCCAAAGAACCTTAATCAGCTATGGAATCAATGGAACCCACCATTCAGACATTGTGCTATCAAAAGAATCTGGAAATTAGCAATCCCACACTTAATCTAGAGGATTTGGAAGGACAGAAATAATATCATTTTCAGAAATAAGAAGCAGAATTATAAAATCAGTATTGGCAAAATTTCTCAAGGAATCAAAGAGGACATGGCCAGATTTAAACCTCCCAAGAACAAGTGTTATCCTGAGAATGAAGAACACATTTTATCTAATTGGCACATTGGAAATTGGAGCAACCCTAGAAATAGTGTTGATAGATCTTTGATTAAATGGCATCCTCCTGACTCTAATTGGTACAAGCTGAACTTTGATGGTGCCTCTAAGGGAAACCCTGGGACAGCAGCTGGAGGAGGAGCAATACGAGACCACAAAGGTAATTTGATTGCTGCTTATGCAGGAAAAATGGGAATTCAAACCAATCATTTTGCCGAAGAATTATCTGCTCTCTGGGGCTTGAGAGTTGCACGGGTTCAAAATATTCAGAACCTTATTGTTGAAGGGGACTCTCTTAATATCATTAAGCTTCTTAATCAGTCCTCATCTCCCAGTTGGAGTATTAAAGACTTTATCTCTGAATCCATAAGCATTTGCCACACCTTCAATAGTATCAGAATCATACATACTTACAGGGAGGGCAACAATCTGGCGGATGCACTGGCCAATTATGGCATTAATATAAATTTTACTGTCTGGGATAATGATAGTATCCCTAATCAGCTTCACAACAGCATCCATGCGGATCTTCACAAGTAAGCAATCTCTAGAGATAAGCCTTAATCTTTGGAGGAAAATCAAAATCATCAATTCTTTCACAAGTGCTGCTTTATTCTATATGGCGAGGCAAATAATATCTTTTTCAAATAATAGCAAGATCTATTTAAGAAACTCCAAGTGGAGTCATCCTGATTTGAAAATCACGCACGTGGGAGGTACAACAGCCGTTGATATCTGGATGCCAAACTCCACGAAAACCGATGATAAATACAAAGTGATTGTTGACAGGGAAAGGGTTTTCACACGCGACTTCCCACAGGCTCAGTTCAGCAATTACGCAGCCGTTCGTGAGAAGACCAACGGCTACAGTTCCCAGTCTTATGCGATCTTCAACAGTAAGAAACGAACTGTTCTTCACGCTCAGCGGCATTCTAGAATTTGTTGTAACCTGCACACCACTAAGAAGATGGGAGGACCTCCCTGTCAAATTGAGCCGTGCGCGGACCCTGATTGGAAGGATAACACCGAGCTTTGGAACATTCTCAGCATAGGCGGCTTCACCAGCTTTGTTGAAAGGGTGCAGGGACATGATCAAAGTATTTCAGTACGCTTTGCTAAGGAATGGAAAGAGAGGACTGTCGACTATGGGGGACAGAAAATTCTTGTCAATGAAGAGCTCATTGCTGAAGCGACTGGTCTCAGCCTGGATGGGTACCGCTTCTTCAATAAAAGGGTTATCAAAGAAACTGAAGAAAGAAGATTTGTGGAGGAAGATGAGAAGCTTATATTTAGCACAGCGGGTCTGCTTGTAAGCTCAATTCCTTCACCGTTTGATGAGGTCACTCGCATGATGATTCGTGTCATCTCCTTGGAAGGTAGGTTTGTTACTGTCCCAGCTAAGCATCTCATCTTTTTAAACCACTTCCGTAGGAATAGATTGGTTTGCTTCCCTCATTATCTTTTAAACTCTCTTGAGCGCTCCATTTTGGAGTTCCAGAAGCATACCCGGGCGGTTCCCTTGCATCAAGGGCTTATTTTTCTAATTCACAAATACTGCCTTCTCAAGTACCCCGGTCTTCCTTCCTCTCCTAGCCCGGCTCCCCCTTTGAGGGGCTCTGCTGCTGCCAGTCCTGCTTCCCCTGCTACCCTTGCTGCTGCCCCTGCCACCGGTGCTGCTACCCCCATGCCGGCTGCACATGATTCACCTTCTATTCCTCCTGCTGCTCCTCCTGCCACCCACCTCACCTCTTCCTCTAAACGTCCATTCACCAGGGCTTCTAGGAGACTCAACCTTGAGACTCTTGCAGCAGGGAAAGAGCCTCTTGATCTTGACATTGCACGTGACCTGCTGAACATAAGTAGTGCCAGTCCCCGGGAAGCACAGATGGATAACCCTTCTAAGAGACTGGAGGCCTTAGAGGCTGAGACAAAAATGCTGAAGGATGAGGTCAAAAACCTAGCTAATCAAAAAGGTAAGAAAAGCATGGAGGGGGAAGGGAGCATTGACAATAGTCAGATTGAAGACATATTCAAAAAGCTGACCTCCTTGGACTCCCGCCTTGGGAAGACTAAGACTAGGCATGATTACAACATTGCTGCCTTTAGGGCCATTGAGGAGTTCATCGTGGGACATGCCAAAAGTGTTTCCAACCTCAGCGGTGTCCCGGCTGCACTTTGGGGCAATGAAAAAGAGAGCAAAAGGACCATCGAGGAGCTCGATAAGACGGATGCTGCCCACATGACCGCTTTGGGTATGTTGCATGCTTGGAAAAAAGTCAAGATCAGTGTTGATCAAGTAGCCAAGAAGTAGTCCTGCATGCTTCTACTGCTCTCTTTTGTTATTCTTACTGTTTCTTGGCTGTCGGGCTACTGTTTTTTTGCTGTTGTTTTGCTGTTATGTCTCGCTTGTGTAGCTATTTCTGGGCTACGTTGAATTTCATTGTACTACTTGGACTTGGTTAGTCCTGCTATGCTTCTCACTCTTATTCCGGCTTAAAGGCCTTATTTTGTATTCAAGGGTATAGTCCCTTTCAAAAAACTATTTGCCAATATTAAAAAAATACTCATTTACGAAAACAAAAAAAGGTTGCATCAGTTCTTTCCCACACGATACACCAGCCAAAGAGACATACCCACTATATGGAACCATGAATAGGGAACAAGAGAGTAAAAATATTGACCAAGAAATGCTAAACTATTCTTAGAACTATGATAATCCATTAAGATCACTTAAAAAAGCGGTAATCAAATTTTCTTATATTTTTCATGAAATCCAAACAATCCAAGGTTTCCAAAGTTAAGATGACATCATCCACCATACATTATACTAAGATACTGACCCACTTCTAAAAATTTCCACTGGACCTTATCAATAGTTGAACAACATAAACAGGTTTCTAGCAAAATGACATCTCAACTGAGGTTGATGCAAAATTCTACAAGTCTATCCCTCATCTACCCGCATAAGCCATCTGCAACAATTTTTCCACAAGAGTCAGTTCTCGAGAACTGAGCAAGATAAGGCTACACAAAGCCACCATAACTATAGTCTAACAATACCATGAAAGGAAACACTCCATTACAAGAATGTGGTCAATGCCCTAAACACAACAACACCTCAAGTTATCATAAGGTCTCTACCGTGCCAATCAAAGGAGAAAAACCCTAAAATTCAGTTATGAACAGAAGCAATGAAAATATAAAAATCATACAAGAAGGGTCCTTGGTCCTATAGGAATAAAATAAACAATCTAACAGAAATAAAATCCCCATCAAATAATTAAATAATCATAATATTGGAATTTTATTTTCAGACCAACCATCTAAAATTATCAAAAAGATACCGAAAGCATAGGCTATGAAATTAGGTTCCCAAAACGATAAGAGTTGATCAGCCCAACAAAGAGGAAACACGGGGTTTAAAGATTAACATGAAAAAGCCAACTATATTAGAATTTTTCAATCCCGTAATCACATAGAGTATATGACTTAAGTTAATTATGTGGACACCACACACCATAAGTTTCAAAGTGAAGGCAAGGAATACAAGATTTGACCATTAGTTCCCATAGATTCCCTAATCATTCAAGAAGGGTAAATGCCCTTATAGGCTAGTAACGACACACAAGAGAAGAAGGGAGATCTGTCAAACAAGAGTATACAAAATGTCATCTAAATTTTATATCACTAAGGATTTTCAAACCTCCATAGTAATTCTAAAGTTTGGTTAATTTAAAAGAAATTACCTCTTTTCCAAAACAACAATACTTTAAGGCAACCGTTGATAACATAATTAACCATTCCAAAATAGGTACAAACATAACTCACTAAGTGTCGTTATCAAAGAAACACCTTCCGCTATAAATTCATAAGACTATCGATTTCAAGAATAGTTTTGCTCAAGGTTAATGGTGTTACAGACAATTTCCAACACAAAACATTAATGTAATTACTTGCATAGAAAACGACCAATCGTAATTAACAACATTACATTATAAAAGAGAAAGATAAATGCAAGTTAGGAAAATAGAATATGCCACCAAAAATATTCACGAGAGGAACTTAGACCAAAGAAATTCTAGTATTAACGGGGTATTGGATTGCATATTTGTAACCTCGAACTTAGGTGATCTGAAAATTAGTTACGGTTCAAGTTGATAAGGATGGTCAAAGTACTTCCTAAGGAAGGTTCTAAAATCCTAGGAATAATGCTGATGATAAGGAGGAGTCTCAAACATGTGAGGTTTGACAAATGTTTCACCCAAACTTATTCATTCAGAAAATTCAATATCAAAACTCCAATCCGGCTAACCCCAGGATTGATCACTCCAATCCTATAAGATTTCTTTCCCAAGATCAAAAGAGTTATAAAAGGGGTTTTATTGTGGGTTAACAACATACGATAAAAGAAAAATAAAAAAAACAAGCTCGGGTGATAGGAAGGAGCTTCATACTTATCATAAGCTTACAGAAACGATAAAGAATTACTAGCTGGAACAACATAATAAAATTGAGACTCAATCGTAGAGAAGGAGATCAATAAAAAAAAACAAACAAAGGTCGATCACTCAGGCAAGAAAAACATAACACCTAGAGGAGAGGGCACACACTTGCTTTCCACTAACATACTGACAATGGTAAAAGCTAAAACAAGAAGAAAACAAGCAGACATGAGAGATCTCCCAACAAGGCGTCCAAATGAAAAACTAATTCAAGGAAATGGTAGTTCAATTTCATTATAATTTAACTTTAGCAATAGGAGAAAAGTGTAGAAATATCTTGCATGTTTCTCCAGCTTTTGTAAGTAGCAAACTCCACTCTCAGGCTTGCAGTGACATTCCTCAGATCGAATCTCCATCCGGATCCGTGTTGGTGCTAAAACACCACACGTTCTCACATTAGCCAGGTGGGTATTCTCCGCCCATGCAACACCACGAGTTGCATCCTCCCAAAGGAACAAAGATCTAAAGGATTGCAATGACAATACTAACTATGTAAAATGGGTTTAATGGAGAATCCCGGGAACTTTAAAAAGGGAAAAAATGTTTGACAGAAGGAAGTCAGACTCCACAACCTGCATAAAAAAAATGGAGCGATTCAAACAGAACATAATTTCCATCTCAGCACAGGGAAACGAATCTACCAAAATGAGGTGCAGGTGGCTCAAGGGAACACACAAGAAGAAAGTGGGAGAACAAAACGCAGCCAGAGACAAAAGCAACATGGGACAGGAAGACACATCCATCAAGCAAGGGAAAGAACTCAAACCAAAAGTCCTAAATAAACAAAATACTACGGCCATAGAGGAACTATTATGTAAAACACCTTGATAGGAATGTGTTTGATGGTCTCTCTCCCTTCAAACTAGTCTGAAAACTTCTCTCTACTGAGGTGGCTAGGAGAAAACAACATACACACGCATCAAGGATAAGAAATCAGAGTAGAAAGAATAAATCAAACCCAAATAAGTATGTGGCTAGCAGGTAAAAAGGCTTCCAAAAAGTCCTGGACACTCACCAAAAATCCATGTAGCTAACAACAAGAAATCTGGGAAAGATTTCCTAAAACAATTAAAATTAAAGTATGCGGCCCACTACCAAAAAGGAAAGGGATATTTCTTACCAACAACAAATGGGACAAAACATGCATAAATGAAATAATTAAAGAAGTAGGTGGCCTCCATTCCCATGCACCCACTTTGCCAGAAGACAAGGAAAAAGGAATCCAAAGAGAGGAAATGGAACCCACATCAGCTCACACCAAGCAGCAGAGAAAATTGACCAAAAAGGTTTACAAGTTGGTGGATGAGAAATTTGGCCTGAAAAGGCTTAATTAATTAAAAGTAAAATTTTATTATATATATACAAAAATAAAAAATATAATTGATAGTGACTCATTTATTATTTATTCTTATTATGTTGTAAAACGTCTTGATACCTAAATGGGGTTCAAAAAAAAATAACCTTTAGGAACTAAGTCAATAGTGCCACAACAAAATCACTTACTCGAGGGCTCGAACACAAGAACGATAAATAATAATAAAGTAAAATAGTTTGCAGGTAATTAATAACAATATTTATTAAAGAAATTGACACTTAAACAAATAATCATCAATTGACAAGATAAATTACAATGTTATTTCTTTATCATTATTTTTATGATTCTTACAACTTTTTTTTTTTAAAATAAAATAAAATTATTAATAATATTACTAGCGACCAACATTTTAAGCTCGACGAGGTGAAGCAACTAATGTTTCAGCGGAAATGCAACAACGTTCAACCGTTAAAGGCACAGTCATTGCAGAATAAAAGAGCAACGATGAACGGGGCAATATATTCTCCTCCCCTTAAGAAAGCATTGTCCTTAATGTGATATAACACAGAGGAAAAGAAATGGTACACAAAAAAGGACATATAAAGGTGAAATGACACCCTATGATTTAAAATTTCAGTTGATTAAACCACAACCACAAGGTAGCCTTAGGAACATTTGGTAGAATTTTAACTTTCAAGGTTCTATGAAGATTGGTAGTTCCCTCTTATTTGTTATTTCATTAGTCTCCTTCCATTAACATTATTCTTAATTCAAGTTCTTTAGAATTTCATAGTTGTAGAATTTTATTTTATTCATTCTTATGTTGCCCAACATGAATTACAGTCACAACACCCTACCAGGGTCATACACAACACTAAAAATTAACAAGCATACTTTTACATACTTTCATGTATGTACCACATCACAAAAGCTTGACCAAATATGGAAGAGAACAGACTCAGTCCATAAGCATAGCACTTGTCACACATCTATTACCAACATATAATTCATGAGCAAAAGAGGTACTACGACAACCAGACATTTCCTCAAATCCGCATATGAAGATTTACATGGCTCAGAAAATAGCTACATGTACATAGGGTCAACAAGGGCATTAATTCCATATCCACAACATCACAAAACATATCCAACTAACATGAGTAACACATACATCAAAATACCACTACCAAAACATCACAATAACTCAACATATATCCTAAAAGATAAATCATACACACAAATCTCTTATTCCTCCCTCAAGTGTCTTATGCCTCCCTCAAGGAGGCCGGTTGTCCCTATGGCTCAAGACACATAGAGTTAGAAAAATCCTAACCCAAGTGACATAATAACGTGTGGTTCAACAAACCTCTAGTTATCTGTAACTCCTTGGGGCGTACCCGCATACAATGAAGGGGGTCCATAGGTCCAACCATTCCATGGTGCATACCATGACCCTATTCTACACACCACGAAAATAGAACTAGCATAACAATCTGATCCAAATGCCAAGTGGCAAATTACAAGCCTTGGGCAAGGCACTAAAATCTTAAAATTTAAAAGAAAATAAAAAAACAAGAAAAATAAATGGCTAAATAGCCATAGTTAGTGTCAAAATCTGCATGTTAGTGCTGCAAAACCAAGGAAATGCCCAAAATTTTAAAGCATGACGATCAAGAAAATTGTTGGTCCTTGCAAAATAAAGTAAAATAGTCAATTTACAAATAAAATACACTTATAATAATGTCACATTACAATAACTGTGTGGCCTTATCTGGCCACCAAGGGGTACTCAACGAGTTGCTGGCACTCGGAACATTGAGCCTCAACTCGTAAAAATAATACAACTTTCATAATCATCCTGCCACCACTTTGACAAGGCTAAACATAGTCATAGTTGTAATAAAGTTGTATCCATAAAACAACCACATAAAGAGAGAGAGAGGAGCATAGGCCACCTTCTACGGAGCCTAAGGTTGGCTCTAGTGATTGGTCAACTGTGCACCTTTCCTCACTCTAGACATACACTTTTACCGATTTCCTTTTTAGGGTCGATTAGTGCAAGGTTCACAACATAACTTGTAACTACACCACAAAAAAAATGGTGGTTCACACAAAATTACCATAACATCTTATGGATGGTACATATACAGGGTAGGTCACAATCATACATTCACTAGGTACAACACATCGCTTTACCATATTATGCACCCAAAGTGCATTCACTATACAATAGGGTTCATATATTCACCATATGCCCCTAAATCACGACATGGATCATTACATATTACACAAATCATACATATGATGAACATAGTAAGTAACATCAAAACATAACATTAATTTCTACATAACAAGGTGATACACACATTTCTTCAAAACATGGTAAAAATATCATGATAGAACCCATTTCACTTTATATCAATCTAGTCATACAACATATCGACACACCTACATATCACAATATGCTACAAAGCTCCAACACTCTATCGTCCATATTAAAATTCTTTTCACACATCACAAGCAGTAATTCATATGTGAATTCTTCATAGAATCCACAAGAAGGAGAGAGAATACTCCCATCCCCAACACATCAACCTGATAAAAAATACGCACTAAGTGACATACACATCATGTGTGTTCACACTATCACAATTACAACATAGATCACATCACTCTTAACACACATTACTCTTCCAATATTTATCACCATCATGTAACACCCTCACCATCATGCAACCCATCATGTAGCACTGTCACCATCATGCAACACCATCTTAACTCCAATTTCACCCAGAGGTTCGAGAGCATAAACCTATGCTCTAATACCAAGTGTAACGACCACTATTTCAGACACACAAGACTACACAGAAAAACATAAGATTTTTTTTTTTTTGACTTGCTTGACACATAACACAACACAACATGTCATCACCAAGGATACAACTAACTCTGTGACCATCTTGATACAAGGGTGACCACAAAGGTAGCACGGAAACATTCACACCCACAAAGGACAATTCACTTTTCTTTTAGATAGGACAACATAGAAGTCCAACCACAGAAAACACTTAAAGTTAGGAAAAACCACAATGAGATATTCTTGAGGGTTATTTATTTTAATAAGACATCTTGCAATTCTTAACTTATGTTTTCAAGGAGACTCAGGATATGATTCGTACAATTCATATTACCAAGCTAAGTTTATTCCTTTTACATTGAGTAATTAGCTTTAAATTTTCTCTATTATGACATTTATTTGTTTAATTCAATTATTTAATAAATGAGGTAATTTAATTCCACAAGGCCATCTATCCACACTTATGCTACTAAAACTTTCTCATAACCTTATTACAATATCGATTCACTTTCAACATACTTAAGAGAAAAAAATTACCAAGCACCTTGAAAAAACATGTTAGAGAAAGAAGGTCGAGTTGAATTCATCTTTAAGACCTCATTAGTTATTAACCCGGTTTTTATTGAAGCTTGAGAAATTATCCAAAATTATTAAAGATTTTACTTAGGCTTTACTGGATGATTTTTACAAAAGAAAACAATTTACCTTTCAAATGGTTGAGAAATAGATTGTGTGGTTTCTAAATTGTTTCCTCCTACTTATTAAATCTTATTATCTTCTAACAACTAACAATTTATTTCACCTTAGGATCATTTTAAGAATTCACCATAAAAAGGATAATGTTTGCTACTGTGGCTTGGGATATCAAGTTATATAATTTTTACTTTACAAAGGATGGTTTCATTTTGATCACTCATGGAATTACTTGTTCTCTAGCAGGTCATCTCTACATTAATTTA
Organism: Taxus chinensis; assembly: GCA_019776745.2. Classification (NCBI taxonomy): domain Eukaryota; kingdom Viridiplantae; phylum Streptophyta; class Pinopsida; order Cupressales; family Taxaceae; genus Taxus; species Taxus chinensis. The sequence continues at coordinate 858,482,287 of CM034147.1, forward strand.
TTTACATATAAATTTTAGTTTAACTTCTGTAAGTATTAAACAACCCATTTTATTTTGCTTATAACACATTATCACTAAGTCTTAGAAAGATTTAACTCAACATTTATTCTCAAGGGTAATGTTTAACAATACTCATTTATGAGAACAAAACAAGGTTGCTTCAGTTCTTTCCCACACAATACACCAGCCAAAGAGACATACCCACTATAAGGAACCATGAATAGGGAACAAGAGAGTAAAAACATTGACCAAGAAATGCTAAACTATTCTTAGAACTATGATAATCCATTAAGATCACTTAAAAAAGTGGTAATCAAATTTTCTTATATTTTCCATGATAGCCAAACAATCCAAGGTTTCCAAAGTTAAGATGACATCATCCACATACATTATACTAAGATACTGACCCACTTCTAAAAATTTCCACTGGACCTTATCAATAGTTGAACAACATAAACAAGTTTCTAGCAAAACGACATCTCAATTGAGGTTGATGCAAAATTCTCCAATTCTATCCCTCGTCTACCCGCATAAGCCATCTTCAACAATATTTCAACAAGAGTCAGTTCTCGAGAACTGAGCAAGATAAGGCTACACAAAGCCACCATAACTATAGTCTAAAAATACCATGAAAGGAAACACTCCATTACAAGAATGTGGTCAATGCCCTAAACACAACAACACATCAAGTTATAATAAAGTCTCTACCATGCCAATCAAAGGAGGAAAACCTTGAAATTCAGTTATGAACAAAAGCAATGAAAATATAACAATCGTACAAGAAGGGTCCTTGGTCCTGTAGGAATAAAATAAATAGTCTAATAGAAATGGAATCCCTATAAATTAATTAAATAATCATAATATCGGAATTTTATTTTCAGACCAGTCATCTAAAATTATCAAAAAGATACCAAAAGCATAGGCTATGAAATTAGGTTCCTAAAATGACAAGAGTTGATAAGCCCAACAAAGAGGAAACACGGGGTTTAAAGATTAACATGAAAAAACCAAGTATATTAGAATTTTTCAATCCCGTAATCGCATAGAGTATATGACTTAAGTTAATTATGTGGACACCACACAACATAAGTTTCAAAGTGAAGGCAAGGAATACAAGATTTGACCATTAGTTCCTAGAGATTCCCTAATCATTCAAGAAGGGTAAATGCCCTTATAGGCTAGTAAGGACACACGAGAGAAGAAGGGAGATCTGTCAAACAAGAGTATACAAAATGTCATCTAAATTTTATATCACTAAGGATTTTCGAACCTCCATAGTAATTCTAAAGTTCGGTTAATTTTAAAAAAATTACCTCTTATCCAAAACAACAATACTTTAAGGCAACCCTTGATAACATAATTAACCATTCCAAAATAGGTACAAACATAACTCACTAAGTGTCGTTATCAAAGAAACACCTTCTACTATAAATTCATAAGACTATCGATTTGAAGAATAGTTTTGCTCAAGGTTAATGGTGTTACAGACAATTTCCAACACAAAACATTAATTTAATTACGTGCATAGACAATGACCAATCTTAATTAACAACATTACATTATAAAAGAGAAAAAGAAACACAAGTTAGGAAAATATAATATGCCACCAGCAATCTTCCCGAGAGGAAATTAGACCAAAGCAATTCTAGTATTAATGGGGCATCGGATTACATATTTGTAACCTCAAACTTAGGTGATCTGAAAATTAGTTACGATTCAAGTTGGTAGGGATGGTCAAAGTGCTTCCTAAGGAAGGATTTAAAAGCCCAGCAATAATGCTGATGATAAGAAGGAGTCTCAAACATGTTAGGTCCGAAAAACGTTTCACCCAAACTTATTCATTCAGAAAATTTCAATATCAAAACTCCAATCCGGCTAACCCCAGGATTGATCACTCTAATCCTATATTCTTTCTTTCCCAAGATAAAAAGAGTTATCAAAGGGGTTTTAGAGGGGGTTAACAACATACGAAAAAAGGAAAAAAAAAAAAAACTCGGGTGGTAGGAAGGAGCTTCATACTTATCGTAAGCTTACAAAAATGACAATGAATTAACAGCTGGAACAACATAATAAACTTGAGACTCAATTGTAGAGAAGGAGATCAATAAAAATAAACAGACGAAGGTCGATCACTTGAGCAAGAAAAACAAAACACCTAGAGGAGAGGACCCACAATTGCTTTCCACTAACATACTGATAATGGTTAAAACTAAAACAAGAAGAAAACAAGCACACATGAGAGATCTCCCAACAAGGCGTCCAAATGACAAACTAATTCAAGGAAATGGTAGTTTGATTTCATGATAATTTAAATTTATCAACAGGAGCAAAGTGTAGAAATATCTTGCCTGTTTCTCCATCTTCTGTAAGTAGCCAACTCCACTCTCATGCTTGCAGTGACATTCCTCAGATCGAATCTCCATCCGGATCTATGCTGGTGCTAAAACACCACTTGTTCTCACATTCACTAGGTAGGTATTATCCCCCACCAACACCACGAGCTTCATCCTCCCAAAGGAACAGAGATCTAAAGGATTGCAATGAAAATAGTAACTATACAAAATGGGTTTAGTGGAGAATCCCGGGAACTATGAAAAGGGAAAAAAAATTTGACAGAAGGAAGTCTGAGTCCACAACCTTGAGAGAGAACTCCCAACCTGCGTAAAAAAAATGGAGTGATTAAAATAGAACATAATGTCCATCTCAGCACAAGAAAATGAATCTACCAAAATGAGGTGTAGGTGCCTCAAGGGAACACGCAAGAAGAAAATGGGAGAACAGAACACAGCTAGAGACAAAAGCAACATGGGACAGGAAGAGACATCCATCGAGAAAGGGAAAGAATTCAGACCAAAAGTCCCAGATAAACAAAATACTGTGCCAATGGAGGAACTATTATGTAAAATGTCTTGATAGAAATGTTTTTGATGGCCTCTCTCCCTTCAAACCAGTCTGACAACTTCTCTCTACTTAGGCAGCTAGGAGAAACCAACATACACACGCAACAAGTAGAAGAAATCAGAGTAGAAAGAATAAATCAAACCCAAATAGGTATGCATCTAGTAGGTAAAAAGGTGTCCAAAAAGTCCTACGCACTCACCAACAATCCACGCAGCTAACAACAAGAAATCTGGGAAAGATTTGGTAAAACAACTAAAATTAAAGTATGCGGCCCACTACCAGAAAGGAAAGAGATATTTCTTACCCACAACACGTGGGACAAAACAGGCATAAATGAAATAATTAAAGAAGTAGGTGGCCTCCATTCCCATGCACCCACTTTGCCAGAAGACAAGGAAAAAGGAATCTAAAGAGAGGAAATGGAACCCACATCAACTCACGCCAAGCAGTAGAGAAAATTGACCAAAAAGGTTTACAAGTCGGTGGATGAGAAACATGGCCTGAAAAGGCTTAATTAATTCAAAGTAAAATTTTATTATATATATACAAAAATAAAAAATATAATTGATACCGATTCATTTATTATTTATTCTTATTATGCTTTAAAACATCTTAACACCTAAATGGGGTTTAAAAAAATAACCTTTAGGAACTAAAGCAATAGTGCCACAACAAAATCACTTACTCGAGGGCTCGAACACAAGAACGATAAATAATAATAAAGTAAAATAGTTTGCAGGTAATTACTAACAATATTTATAAAATAAATTGACACTTAAACAAATAATTGACAAGATAAATTACAATGATATTTCTTTATCATTATTTTTATGATTCTTACCACTTTTGTTTTTTTTTTTTTAAATAAAATAAAATTATTAATCATATTACTAGTGAACAACATGTAAGCTCGACGAGGCAAAGCCACTAATGTTTCAGCGGAAATGCAACAACGTTCAACCGTTAGAGGCATGATCATCGCAAAATAAAAGAGCAATGATGAATGGGGCATTATAATTTCGTAAGAAAGGAGAGAAAAACACCATTTTGTCAAAAGTTCTATTTCTCACAACAATTTACACTATGTAGTTTTCAAATAGTTATTTACATGTGTCAAAAGTTTCCGTGGTGGTTTGGTAACCCGACAGGGGTCCTACAACTTTCTTTTTACATTTTCCTGCTAGTTACAAATACGTTCAAATCAGACTCTGAGGCTAAGAAACCACTTTCAAACTTTGTGGTCCGATGAGGAAAAAAACCATGGTTAAATTTCTACGTGCCCACTTATATACCAAAATTTCATAGAAACTAACAAAATTCAGAAATGGTGAATGCTTTACGATTAGCGGTTGATTTTCCAGGCCCGTCGATCATAAAAGTTGTAGTTGTTAATGATCAAAAGTGAGCTCGAGGGCTCAGAAAATCACATCCAAAAAAATGTTCGATAGATGAACGTACAACGAGGAACTTTCTACAAGTTCCCCTATATATGGAGAATTCACCAAAATCGACAGGACTAAGAATTAGCAAATGGTTATCAAACGGAAACATGTTTTCTAGAGCCACTGGTCATAATTGGTCTAGTTTGACCTAGTCAAACTGCGACCAGAGGCCTATAGAATGCCTTTGCAAAACTATCAAGAAAAGTGTTTTCCTTAAATTGAAGGTTCCAGGGAATTGTCTAGTAAAAATACTAGAGTTTTGCAAAGGCAGATAGGCATTTCGTTGCGTAGGGATCAAACGAAGAGCCACAACAAAACCCAACTTTTCAAATTTAATAGCTTCCTACAATTGTAAAATAGTATAACAAGGCTCCTACAAGGGTGTAAAAAAATCACATACGATCATTCGAGGTTGATTCAAGGGTTAAATTAGATCCTCACATGACAAGGTACACATAGGAAACTTAACATCTCCTTTCCAGAGTTACGAGGGTTATTTTGCAAGTATCTGAAAACCGTGCTTTATCTGTTTTAACAAGGGAGTGGCCAACATATTTACACGGGCTCAACTTTAACTTGTAAATAAAAATAGGTACTGAAGTAATCGTGTTTGGTTGGGACATTTTCTAGATCAACATAGAGTGAGGGTTTAAGTCCATTATTTTCCATGGAATATTGGATCCTGTAAGTTAATTTACAACATCTTATTGCTTTGAAAACATGATTATTCAACCAAATAGATCAATGATAATTCCTACGGTTTAATATTTTATATTATTACAAATGAAAAACTAAATGATAAGAATTATGAAAGATAAGGATAGAAGAACCATTCATGGAATTGAACTGGTGAGGTGGGAGTTGGGGACTTTGACATTGCACCCATCGATTGCACTTGTTTGCATCCATCTGGGGTATATCCAAAGCTCCAACCCAAGTGTACCTTGCAACTAGTGTAGCCCACAGAGCATATCTCATGGAGGAATCCAAATGAACAGTTCAAATAGTTAAATTCTAGTTGTGGATGTCCATACCAACACATTTCTCTTATGCATTTAAAAAAAAAAATAGTCAACATGCCTTGGCGTGATTTCCCTTCTCTCCTTTTTTATTTATCATTACACTACATCATTTATCAATAATTGAGAAGTGTCACCCATCGTTCCATATTGCCCTTAGAATGAGATTTGCTGAAAACCATCTCTTATATCACATCCAAAACATGGAGACTACTTATTCTGGAGATCATGTCTATTTTGTAACCTCCATATTTATGGATGGACTCTGTCTTCCATCAATCATAATATATAGCCCTGAGAGACTTTCCAAGAACATTTGCTAGAAAACTTGCATTCAACGATGTCCCCCAGTACCACATTTTTTTTCTTTGTTAATAAAAATAAAAATTCAATCAAACCCTTCACCTACCCTAGTATTTGCAAAAACAAAATATGACAAAATCCCATCCTCATTATGTTGAAATGGATGTTTATGCCCTGTTCTAAACCCTCCATTAGGCATAGGGTGGAGGATGCTAACAAAGGCTAATGGAACCTAGATTTACACCTGCCCATCGCATTTGCTTGAAATTTTCTATGCATTTTCAATAAACTCATCTCGTGCATATCCAGTAGTCAAAGCATTTCATGAAAAACATTTCTTTGACACACACTCTCAAGAAGTTCACGTGACTAGAGAAAGGTTCAACATTTTGCATACACGTCTACAAGAGCATTTGCAATTGCAAGATCAGACAAAATTCCTCTTATCTTTTATGCATTGATGGATGTCTGTTCCTTATTCCAGCGCTCCTATTTGGTATGACTTTGGAGGATTCTATCAAATATTGGAGACACGTTTATTACATAGCTTAAACAGTGCGACTATCTCCTGAAGAAACCGTATCTTTTGTACACTTCCCAACACTATAAAAAACAACGACAACAAAGTTCATCTCCCTCTCAGAAACCATAGAACCTGCTTCAGACGGAGCTACAGCTGCAACTAACAATTCACTGCATGAATTTACAACTTTACACAGGATTTTACGTGGTTAATGCCTCCTGGATAAAAATAAAGTGAATGTATTATTATTGTTAAGGAGAAATGACATGTCTGAGCGAGCATGCAGGGCGGCCATACCCTGCCAGACCACCGCCACACGCTAGTCAACTGACATATCCCTGCACACGCCACTCCTCTTTCACACCAACCACCCTTGTCCACACTTTTAATTTATATTATTATTACTTTTTTTGGCACTAGAGAAACAAAAAGATAAAATAGATAACACAACCAGGTTACATCAACACAGTAGTTGAATATCCACATAACAACTGCAGAAGAGTGAACTGCTAGGTTAGAGAAATAATATTCTTGAGACTGGATTTTTTTCTTGTTTTGAACCATTTTCCAACTGTCAGATACCTCCTCAACAGGTAGAACCACCTCAATATATTTTAACGGCAGATATGTATTTTTTTTTAGGAAAAGGAGGAAGGATTTTTTCCTTAGCCACTTTACACACAAGTGATTCAAATTTTGAATGCCTCATTTCTTCTCCAGCAAAAATTTTAGCGATAGATGTTTCTGGCACCGATTTTTCCCATTCCAAATCAGTCTTAGAATACAAATCTTCTTTATCCTCAAAAACCAAGTGCTCGGGGAGGGAATTTTTCCACCAATTCTTTTTCTCTTTTTTGTGCTTTTCCAATCCACAAGAAGAAACAATATGGCCTAAAGAGAATAATATTTTACACTTGAAAGGTAAACCCTCATAGCCCAATGGCTGAAAAAAAATTCTATTTGTACTTTTAGCTCAATGTTTGCAGGAAGGTTTGTAGAAGTATCAAGTTCAACAAAGATCTTAGCATATGTTGTATGCGTAAAATCAATGTTCTAAGAATCAATGAAAAGAGTGTCGCCTAGAGCATTTCTAATGGAAATCAGACAATCCTGGCTCCAAAATTTGAGAGGTAGATGTGGCATACTAATCCAAATGGGCTTTTGGGAGAATGATTCTGTGAGTATTTTAGAGGAGGGGAGAAAAGGTTTTAGAAAAGGGTATCATGATTACAGACCAAATTTTTCCTACTATGATGTCTTTATCAACTAGTGAAGAAAAAACAACAATAAATATTCCTTTATCATGGGGGAAAACATCTAACCTATCTGAGAGCAGCACAATCCAGTCTTTGGAGATCCATTCATGCAAATCTGGAAGGCTATGCCATTAACCACCGAATCTACCGATCAATACAAGATTGTGATATTAACACTCAGAGTTAATGACATCCTCACAAAAAGTGATGCAGGGAGTAATGGAGGCAGGGGCCATGGGTCTCGAGCTCTACAAAATGCCTTCGGATGAAGCATTAGTTTGACCCCCAAAAATAGCCAAGGCATGTTCAGGAGGAAACCCATCCGAATGCAGCCACTTAAGGGGAAAAATCAGTAGTGTTGGATCAGAGTGGAGGCCAAGCTTTGAAGAAGCGGGGGAGAAACTGCTAGGAGAAGAGATGCCATCCACACTAGTCCCTTTGCATTAACCCGAAACACCCTCATTTGCTAAGATTTTAGGGTGAAGATAAATGTGGGAACACAAAAAATCGTCAAGAATGCCCCTGCCGCTAGTGCCCCATGCAACCAGGATCAGAGATTGTGAGCTACCGTGACTAAGCTCCAGGTCGTCACAAGATCCACGAGGAAGAGCACAGGAGGGGATTCAATTTCCACCGAGCTGAGAAGGTGCTGAGTAGGTTCCTGATGAAGATCACTTAGAGTTCGAGGATAGATGCCTAGGGTTTAGAGAACTTCGAGTAAGAGACATTAAGGGGAAAAATCCTTCATAAACTATTTATTTGTTATGCATTATAGATTTGTTTTGTACTGGTCATTAATATATTTTCCATATAGTTAATCTCCTATAATTTCATATTGCATCGATACAATTTTTATTACTTCAAATTTTCCATGATTTTTTTAAAAAATAGTTATAATAATCTACACTTTGTAACTCTATGATACTATTCGCAAAATATATACTAATATTTTTAAAATATGTTGCAGGTTTTAAATTGACTAGTGTCATTTCTCTTGTAGTTAATGTAATTTAGGAAATCACAATTATTCATGATCTTGCATCACAGAAAGTAACAAACCATAGACGATCACCATAAAGAAGAGTTTTGGTTATCATTCCTTGCAATCATATCCATTCTCTATTGGAATTATGATTTCACGTGTTGGAGCAATTGCACGTAGAAGATAGATGGCCCCCAATTTTAATTAATTAATTATTTTAAAAAAATTATAGTTGTGGGAACACTCAACCCCCCACTTACATATATATTGTTTGTAATACTATAGTGGCTCCATGGGAGCACAATAGTACATCGTGAAATTAAGGGAGTTGTATTTTGTATAGGACAAGTGCATTGGCAGTGGACCATGTAGTTATCATGTTCCAATGTAGTTATCATTCCAAGAATAATATTTTATTCCATAGCTAAAACATGTTTACATGTGATAGGGTTATATTACAATGCTATCGAATGGTATTTACACGTGTCATGGATTTATTATTTTGTATGGTGTTTACAAATGTATAGATATTTTACTCAGTGTTGTATTTGGGGTGTTTTACATAGAATTATTTGTAATATTTCTCATGGAAAATTTGTTGAGTGTCTTCAATCGCAATTATGGCTTTTTGTAGCATATAGTTGGTGCACTATACTTTTGTGTGTGTGTGTGAATAGTGAAGGGATCATCTTTCTCAACAATGTCATCACTTCGTAAGCTGGCATCCATTGAGTCAAATACTAGTTGGTGCAGTAAGTTGTCCTCACTTACAAGACAGGTAGTTGTCTCGTAAAAAATGTCACTTCATGCTTGACATGTAGGCTAATTTTCTATTTAAAAGATCTATACATGCACAAGAGAAATATTTATATGTATCATATGTTTTATATGAACCAGTATATTTCCCCGATTGTAAAGTTAGTTTCTAAAATTGAGAGTAATAGAACCATTGAAACATATATTACGAAATAGTATGATAGTATGTATTAACTAAGAAGAGAGAGATATAATACACAAAGTATTTACCTAGGGTAGTTTTTTTAATGCATTGTGTACACTATTGTTGCACAAGAGAAGGAAGACTTCTGCTTCTTTTTGGGTGTCCACAAATCTAATATATTGCATTCATGCGTAACGAATGAATGAGATTGTTAAGGGATGTACTAGTCTAATAGTGCTCGTAGTCCTTGATGATATGTGCCACCAATATCTGTTTGTGCTTTGTCTAAAGTCATACCACGTGCCTTATGAATTGTCAGTGTTCGTGCCATTTCGAACAGGATTTGTTAACAATGTATGACAACATAGCGTGGAAAAGATGGAGGTCTTGCTGGTGGTTTGTAAACACTGCAAAATACTTTCTTGATAGCTCCATTAACTAATCCTACCTCTTTCCATATATTGGTAGTCAACATGATTTTCTCGCTAATCCATAAGAAAGTTTTGTTTTTAACCGTATATAATATGTTGAATTAATTAATTATTACAATTTTTTTGTTTACCAATCTAGCATTCAGTTATTGCTTCGTGAAATATCGGTTTGTCTACTTACCTATCGGTTACCTCTTCCAGTAACCGATTGTAGTTGTTAAAATTTTCCATTTTGCTTCTACATTGACATCAATAAAATTTGCTCTTCATTGTCCGCAACATTGTTATCATAGCTTTAGCATGAGGTCCTGTAGCATAAGACTATCAAGAAACGTCCAGCGAATGAATGAATTCACCCAATGGCCTGTCGTGGGAAAGGATTTTGGGGTGAACAAGCAAGTATTGACCTGTTTTTTGTGCGGAGTTCCTACTTGGCGTCGCCTGAGATAAACCAGTGACCTGTGTGGAATGTGAGGGAGTGACATTGGCATTATGAGCGTGTAGAGGAAAACTTTGAGCTCATATCAGTTTTAGAATTTTGTTGTTTATTTCTTTTGGTACAAGAACCCAGTCTTGAAACTGCGTGGATACCTGTAGATGAAGGATGCATGATCAACTCTGCTCTTCGGTCCTCCTCACTTCCACCGCCAGTTTTTTTTTTTTTTTTCATTAATTATTTTGTTCTTTCAGTTAGTAAACGGCAGCATGTCTCAGTCATTGTTTCTCGGCATGATAGATGCCTGATTTTTAGGATCTAGTCGAGTTCATCTTCTTTTATCTACCTAATAACTGTAGCTGCTACTTTTTAAATGTAATATTTTTACTTCATACTTCCACGCACAGCAGAAGGAAAAGAAGACAATTCTGAGTTGAATAAAAGAGAACTTTATTATTTTTGTTGTTCGCTCACTTTGTGAGCAGGTTTACTGTTAATTTCTGTGTTTTGTTTTCTTTGTTCAATAAGATATTCAGTATAATATAAGTGCTGAGTATAAAAATCTTCAATTGGTATTAAAGTTTGTTGCAGGAATATTTTTTTTTGCAAAAGTTGCAGGTTAACGGTTCTTTCTAAGAATTATAAGAATGTCAAATGGTGGTAATTTTTCATTCCAGCTTTCACTTTTTACCGGAGACAACTACGATTACTGGACTATAAAGATGAAGACCATACGATTATCCCAAGATATTTAGGATTTAGTAGAACGAGGATACACGAAACCTGCAGATCAGAACGTGTTAAATGCCTTAACAACAAATTGACGAACTCAATTGAAAAAAGACAAAAAAAAGGACAATTGAGCTCTTTTTGCTATCCAATCTGCATTGGAAAAATATTAAATTTTTCCTGTATAGCTGGTATGACAAAGTCAAAGGATGCATGGGAAGCCCTGCAAATTGCATACCAAGGATCTAACAAAATAAGGTTGTTCAAATAGATTTTGAAATTTTAATTATGAAGGAAGCTGAGTCTTTTCAAGTGTTTGTTACTAGGGCTCAAAGTATTGTGAACCATCTTAAAACTCAACGGAAAGTGTCATAGAGCAAAAATTTGTAGAAAATATTTTGAGATCACTTCGTCCAAAGTTTTATCCAGTGGTCATAGTCATTGAACAAAGTAAAGATCTAACCAAATTCAAAGTTGCAGAGTTAATAGGTTCTTTGCAATCTGATGAGGAGGGTATGTAACGTTCTACAAAGAACCTAGTTCAAGCCTTCTAGTCTACTGTAAGAATTGACAAAAAATCTACAACCCCTTCTCAATCAAGAAAATATCAAGGAGAGACATCTACATCTAGAGGACGTGGCAGAGGAAGAGGAATAAGAATCAAAGAGGAAGAGAAATAAGTTATATGGAGCGGAGAAGCATCCATTGCCAATATTGTGAAAGGTATGGACACTATGAATCTGAATGGAGGAAGAAAAAATCTTATTTGAATAAGTCAAGAGCCAACTATACTGAAAGGTCTTTTGAAGAAGCAAAATACTCTACATTCTTCACTTGCAATTTCGTAAAATAACCTCAAAAGGATGTTTGGTTCTTGCATAGGGGTTTCTCAAATCATATGACAGGTAAATCTGATGTCTTTGTCAAATTAGATGAATCTGGAAGGAGTCAAGAAAAATTTGGTGATGATAAAGAGGTTAATGTAATGGGAAAAGCTACCCTTGGAGTGAAAACTAAGAAAGGAGAAAACACATTTATTTATGACACTTTGCATGTGCCAAAATTACAACATAATCTTTTAAGTATTGGGGAACTTATAGCAAAAAATTACAAGGTTGTGTTTGAAGATAACTGCTACAAAATATTTGATAAATCAGCTAACCATCATCTTGTAGCAAATACTTGTATGGTAGATAATACATTATTTCCTTTTCACTTTGGATTTTGCTAAGATACATGTCCTCAAGGAAACCACAAATGATTCAAGGTTATGGCACGAATGATATGGTCATTTACATTTTCAAGGACTAAGTTTGCTTCATAAAAAAGGCATGGTGATAGGAATTCCTGCAATTGAGGCAAAACGAGAAGCTTTTTTAGGGTGTGCACTTGGTAAGCAACATCGAGACAGTTTTCCAATGAAAAAATCATGGAGGGAAATATCTCCTCTAGAGCTTGTGCATAGTGAAATTTGTGGTGAGATGTAAGAGGAATATTTGGGTAAGAATATTTATTTTCTGACATTTATTGATGATTTCTCATGCCACAAATGGGTTTATTTTCTTAAGATAAAATGTGATGCATTTGAATGCTTCAAGGATTTTAAAGTTATGGCAGAAAATCAAAGAGGGTATTCTCTCAAAATACTTAGAACAGACAGAGGGGGAGAATTCACTTCCAATGAGTTTCATGATTTTTATAATACTCATGGAATCAAGAGACAACTTAAGGAAGCTTATACCCCACAATACAATGACATTGCAGAAAGAAAGAACTAGACCATTATAGAGATGGCATGAAGTATGTTGCAGTCCAAAAACATTCCTAATTGCTAATGGGAAGTTTTATAAGCAACCAAAACTTATATTTTGAATCAAATCCCAACAAAAATGCTTCGTAATATAACTCCTAAGGAAGTCTGGAGTGGACAGAAGCCTTCAGTAGCTCAATTTTTTGTATTTGGTTAACCTACATATGTTCGTGTTCAAGAAAAGAAGTGGAAGAAGTTGGATGTAAAATCCAAACTTCGTATGTTTGTGGGCTATTCATATTTCACAAAATGATACAAATTCTATAATCCTAACAAAAAGAAAAGAATTATTAGTAGAGATGTGATTTTTGATGAAGGGGGAGTATGGAAATGGAAAAAAGGTGTTCAAAAAACTACACCACTAATCATGGGTATTGAAGATGATCAAGTTCCTCCTCTCCCCAAAAGCTCAAGTGGAAGTTTAAGCCCTAGCTCACCAAGTTTTCCAAGTTCCTCTTAATTAGGTGATAGTTCTAGTCCACAATCAAGTCAAATTTCTTCACGAAAGGTACGAAGTTTAAATGATATTTATCAAAGGATTTCTAATGTGAATCCATTTTCCATTTTTTCTTTGTTTAGTTCCATTCAAGTTGAACCTTCTATGTATGAAGAAGCCGTGAAAGAAAAAGTATGGATTGATGCTATGAATGAATAGATGCATGCAATTGATAAAAACAATACATGGGATTTAATGCAACTTCCTAAAGATAAACGAATGATTGTTGTCAAATCAATTTATAAGGTGAAATATCATGTTGATGGTTCTATTAATAGACACAAGGAAAGATTAGTTGCCAAGGGATTTGCACAAATTCCTAGAGTAGATTACTCAGAGACTTTTTCTCCAGTTGCATGATTTTATACAGTCAAGATTATATTGGCTATTGTTGCACATTTGTCGCACAACAAAAGTGGCTAGTCTATCATATGGATGTAAAATCAGCTTTCCTAAATGGTTTTATTGATGAGGAATTCTATGTGGAATAACCTATTGGTTATGAAATTTCAAGAAAAGAAAATTTGGTTTACATGTTAAGAAAGGTTCTCTATGGGTTGAAGAAAACACCTTATGCTTGGTATGTAAGGATTGACAGTTATTTCTTGAAAAAAGGATTAATTTGAAGTTCCTCAAAACCAACCCTTTATATCCAACATCTTGGTAATGATATTCTAGTTATTTTACTTTTATGTTGATGATCTCATTTATACATGTAATAGCCTATCTCTCATGGAGAAATTTCAAGCATAAATGAAACAAGAATTTAAGATGTCAGATCTGGGCGTCATGCATTATTTTCTTGGAGTAGAGGTGCAACAATAGTTTGAAGGTGTATCCATTTCTCAAACCAATTATGTGGCTGATCTATTCAAGTGGTTTAAAATGATGTCATGCACTGCAGTTTCCACTCCTATTGCCCTTGGTGAAAAATTAACCAAAGAAGATGCAAGTTCTAAAGTAGATTTGGTTAGGAGCCTCATGTACCTCACTACCATGAGACCTGATATTATGTATGGCGTGAGCCTCATCTCTCAATTAATGTAGGATCCACATGAATCTCCTTGGCAAAGTGGTACACATATTTTTGGCATTCATTATTCTCCCACACATAAGTTTCAGCTATGTGGTTACACAGATTCTGATTGGGCTGGTTCAGTGGATGATTGAAATTCCACATGTGGTTAATTTATTCACTTGTTTATGGACTTGTCTGTTGGAGTAGTAAAAATCAGGTAACCATTGCTAACTCTTTTGTAGAAGCAGAGTATATTACAGCAACATTATCTAGTTGTCAAGCCATATGGATTCAACATATTTTGGAAGATTTACAATTGGTTTAGGAGCATCCAACCACTATTTAGTGTGATAACAATAGAACCATTGAAATGACAAAAACCCCAATTTTTGATGCTAGATCAAAGTACATTGAGATTCAACATTACTTCATCTGAGACTTAGTTCAAGATGGGACAGTGGAATTACAATTTTTCCCTACAACTGAGAAAGTTACTAATATTTTTACCAAAGATCTACCTAAATACATTTTTTAAATTTCATATTATGTTATCTACCTAATAAATTGTAGCTGCTACTTTTTAAATGTAATATTTTTTTTTCAAACTTCCACACACATCAAAAGGAAAAGAAGACAATTTTTAGTTGAATAAACTATAACGATCACTCACTTTGTGAGAAAATTTACTGTTATTTTATGTGTTTTGTTTTCTTTGTTCAATAAGATATTCAATATAGTATAAGTCTTGAGTATTAAAATCTTCAGTAGAGTGTGGGAGTGATTCATAGGACTACGCAGAAAGTTGAAATTTTTTCCTTCATTTCTCTTTGTGCTATTTGATTCAACGTAGTAGAGTCGATGTTTGGCATGATAAATGTGAAAATAGATGTGTATTTAAATATTAGTGCTTTTTGTTTCAACATGGCAGAGGAAGCAATCCCTGTTGGTGAAATTAAAGTTTTTGAAGCATGGTGGAAGGAAACCTATACTGTGAAGCAACTGTGAAAACCAAAGTAACTAAGAATTTACATAAAAATGTTTTATTTTTCTATTTCTGTTTCCATTTGGTGCAAGAAAAATATGTGTGTGAAAAATATGGAGTATGAAAATTTTGTCTTAAAATCCTTGATGTTTATCACACTTAGCATTTTCGATGAGTTGCAACCACACATACAGGATGCAATGATATCAAAAGATGTGTGGGATGCTCTCTCCACCATCTATGAAGAAAATAATCGTAAAAATATCCTCCATCTCTATTCTAAGCTTCTTACAGTAGGTATGAAATATGGTGAGAAAGTAGAGAAATTCTTGTGTCATGTGTCAGAATTATGAACAAATCTTGCAGTTCTTAGAGAGAAGGAAGAAACATGTTGATAGTCATTATCACACTAAGAGCTCTTCCTTTTCAATTCTTTAAATTCGTCACCACATTCAGCATCACAAAATAAGATCTGACCTTTTCCAAATTGGTTAACTTTCTACAATAATAAGAATCCATCTAGACAATGCACAAGGAGTTTGACGAAAAGGCACTGGTGTCGAGGTAATGGAAAAATCATAAGCCTCATAACAGATAAGAAGAGAAGTGGCCACACAAGAAACCATAAAATAAGTCTCTGAAAGAGAATTGATGGTGTCACATCAACACCACAAATACACAGGACACAGTGAATTATTAGTAGAGTGACATCACAAAACACAATTATGGAGAAGAGACCATATCTGGCCATGGTGATTCACAGAAATCCAAATGAATTACTCACCAAAAGAATCATAAAGGACATGTTGTGGCCTAGAAAGGTTATGAATCAAATGAGGAAGTACCAGAATCAAAAAATTTTACACACACGTAGATGTTGTTTTAGTCTCCCAAACATCGTAGCCATCAAAAAATGTTTGATTGAAGGACTCTGACACCAAAAATCACATCACATGCTATAGGAAGTTATTTGATTCATCGACTGATTCACCCACTTGAGTTCAAGTTTGAATTGCATATAAGGAGTATAATTCTGAAGGAATATGCAGTGTCATCATTCCTCTTGGGATGATAATTTTTACACTCACAAAGGTGCTCTTTGTTACAAGCTTGACCAAAAATCTTCTTTTTGTCTCTCAGCTATTAAACCACAAGGTCAAGGTGGATTTAATTCTTTAGAAAGGAATAAAATCATGTTTTATTTCATGATAAGGAATGACACTTGATATAAATTTCTTGAAGGTTCATTTATTTACATTACATTTAATATCATCCTATGCAATCACTTTATCTACCTCCATAGTGCAACCTGCTAAACTTTTGAATTATCAATATGGGCACCTTTCTGCCATCTCCCTTTATTAGTTAGTTTAAAGGGAATGGTAAGAGGAATTCCTCCACAATCTCATTTATTACCTCTCTATTCTAGATGTCTGGTGAGAAAAAAACAATGGGATATGTTTGATTTAAGTACCTTCCATGCCAAAAACCATGTTGATATATGCGGACCCTTGTCTACTTCATTTCAGGGATTTTATTACTTCCTGTTGTTTATTATGACTATTCTTGCAAGAAATGAGAATTATTTTCTCCTGAACAAGAGTGATAGCTTTGCTAATTTTTAAATCTTCTATCATCAAGTTATTAAGTAAACTAGGTATCCCCTTCTTGTCTTCCTCTTAGATCAAAGGGGAATTCACGTCAAAGAAATTTTTGGCATTCTTAAAGGAGTACAATATCACATAACACTTAAATTTCCCCTATAACCCCAAGCATAATGGAATTACATAATCTAATAATCAGAGTTTCATAGAGATCGATCATTGCATTTTTCCACTTGGGAAACTAGCGAACAAATTTTGGGAAGGAGTTTTCCAGACAGATTTATATCTTGTAAACTGGGCACCTACAAATCTCTTATAAGATAAGACACCAGAAGACATATGTAGTAATCATAATCCTTTGATCTCCCATTTTAGAGTGTTTTGTTATACAACATAGATGCATGTCCCAACAAAGAAGAGGAAGAATATTGCTGAAAAAATACTCACGTGTATATTATTGGGGTACCAGCCTACCTTAAAGGCATATCATCTCATGGATCATGAGATAAAGAATATATATGTGTACAGAGATATGGTTATTGATGACTCATCATTTGAATCCCTCCCACACAAGTAAGAGTAGGTACTGACCTCCTCTCATAGAATGCTCTCGCAATTAGATGATGAGCATGAGGATTTTTGACATAAGAAATATGACATGCACTGATTATTATTCTTTGATCTTGGTAATTTGCAAAATAATTTTTCACATCAGCAACAACATCGATCTCCAAAGTTGGTCAAAATCACCATCAAGGAATCCAACCTGAACTCTTTTCCAAATACTTCATTAGGATTTATAACAAGAAGACATGTAAGAAATGACGTAAATTTTTCACTCAAGAGTTCAGTTGTTGATTACACTCAACCTGATATATTTCAAGAGAAACTCAATATAATAGAGTGGAAGAAGACCATAGATGCAAAATATGACTCCTTGATTTAGAATCAAACATGAGAGCTTGTCAATGTACATACAAGAAATTAATCCATTGGCTGAAAATTTATTTCCAATATAAAATACAAGGAACATGGATCTATCAACAATTACAAAGAACCACTAGTTGCAAATGCATATGCTCAGCAGGAAGGAAATGGTTACGAGGAGGAATTCGCACCCATTGTTAAGATCTAAACCATCAGAGTTGTTTTTGTATTGGAAACACAAAGGATGGAAACTTCAGAAAATGGATGTAAAAAGTGTTTTCTTGAATGACGACCTCAAAAAAGAAGTATACATGACTCATCTAGAAGGATTTGTTAACGAACAACATCCTAAATATGTATTCCATATAACTAAGTCTCTTTATGGTGTCAAACAAGAACCCAAAGCATGGTACATTAAAATAGATGATCACCTATTGTAGTAATGATATAATCATATCCCCTCTTATTCAAATTTGTACATAAAAAAGATAGGAACATAAATTATCAATTGGGTTTTGTATGTGGATGATCTTGTGATCATAGGTAGTTCAAAAAATATTGATTAATATGTTAAGAATGATTTAAATAAATCCATCGACATGTTATATTTAAGGATACTTCATTATTTTCTTTCCTTGGAGATATGACAGAAGAAACATAATATTTTTATCTCCTAGAGAAATATGCCAAGACATTCCTAGAAAAGAATGTTATGTCTAATTTTAAACATATATCCACTCCAATGGAGAAAGAATTGAAACTTCATAGAATCTAAGATTCACCTTAAGTAGATGGTACTCACTATAGACAAATTATTGGGAGTCTTATTTACTTGATTTATACCAGACCAGATCTTTTCTTTATTGTGAGCTATCTTTCCAGATTCATGCAAGAGACAAAGGAATGTCATGGGGTAGGAGAAAAGCATGCTGTGATATATGTCCTAGGTACAATTGATTATGGTCATTACGTGTGTTGAAGCTTGTTAAGAATCTAGTTTCTATGAATGAAAAAAGAATATTGAAATCGAATGTCATTACATTCAAGAACAAGTCTTGAACTACCACATCTTGCTCCATTACTTCCCAACAAATTCTCAGATAGTAGATATACTCACTAAGTGTCTTACCAAGGTGAAATTTCAGATTTTTCATGGGTACATTTATAAAAACAATGTAATAAAGGGGAAATGTTTTATTAATTATTTATTGCATTGTTTTTCCAACCTAGCAGTTGGTTATGACTTCATGGAATACTAGTTTATCTACCTACCTATTGGTTACCTTTTCCTATGACATATTCTAGTTTTATATAATTTCCATGTTGCTTGTATATCGTGATCAATAAAATATGCTCTTCCTTGTCTTCAACATTATACATTTGTTTTCTTGGTTGTTTTGTTGAAGATTTCTTATGTTTATTGGCATATTTAGAGTCTTGAGTGTGGAATTTTTATGTACAATTTATAAAATATTTTTAATAATTAGTAAAAAAAAGGGGGATTTTTCCAATCTCCCCACCCTATTATAGAAAAGTATCTACCATCTAGATAAAGAAATGAAAATTTCAAGGATCAACAAGGAACTAAAAACAAAACATATAATAAATATAGTCCAGAGATAGTAAAAAACTAGAATAAATCCATGAAAAAACTAGGACTAGAACATAAGACAAGAGACCTAGGTTTTAGAATTAGTGCCACGAATCCTAGTCAATCTTGGGGGGTGACAACGAGAGTGTGAAATTTTCTTTTTAACACTTATCCAACCTTATTTCATTCCTTTTCTAGCTAAATTCACTACTTTAGTACCCAAATTAACAAGGGCATCAACTTATGTCACCGTTCTAATGAAATTATTTTGGGGCTTCTAGAAATCCACTAAATATACTTTATGAATGTAATTCCTATCTCTATTGATTTCTATTCCCAACCACTTTCTAACATTATGTCGCTATGTTTTTGGCATTAATTAGGGGACCATGTCCCATGAAACCACTAGACAAAACATCACCTAGTTCTTTACAAAGTGGTGAGCTCGAAAATTATTTGGGTGGGGTTTCCTTCACCTCCTCCAACTTCCTTTGACTAAGAATAAAAGTTCCCACCTACTCCCAGTTTGAATTGATTTCCATGTCACTTTCTTTGGATACAGATTCCAATGTGTCACCCATAATCTAATCCAATGACTTACTAGCTGCATTCGACTCTAATGTTTTCTACATGGCATCTAGGAATATATCAACAACCATTTTATCAGTGCCATTAGATTCATTGACCTCCACACAGGGAGATTTAACTATCAGAGCACTAGTTGGTTTTGGTCCAGTTTTTTGAGTTTCTATATACGATCATTTTTCCTCACATTCATAAGAACAATGTCCTATTCACTTACATTTTCCACAAAATAAAGGGAATCTTAAAACAACAATTTTTATTTCCATATCCCATCCCTAGACAAAAAATTTATGGTCTTCGGTGCATGAGAGCTTGTAATAACACTAACATATATTCTAGCTGAAATGAGATGAGATCTGACAATTATAGTCAGGTCAAGAGCTATCAATTCTCCAAAAGACTTAGCAATTCCTTCTAGTACATCCACTTCCTAGACAAGGCTATAAATCCTAACCCAGATAAGGCATGTAGAAGAAACATGATTCTTGGAGCCTAGCTTACATCTTATAATGGAAAGATTAGATCTCCCACATAACCACTACCCACCTTGTAGAACTCGGTTGAGGAATTCTTCGAGGGAGAAAAAAAACAAAAAAAATCTAATCAGATAGCGAAAATGTATTGACTTGCCCCAGAATCCCCAATTTCCTCCTAATCCAACTTTTAACTTAGTCAATATTTTTCCTCATCCCTATAAAACTAATTAAATTAGAATTTGATATTATAGCCTATTTTGATGTTATGCAAAGCACTAAATAATGTATAAATAAATAAAGGAAATGACCAAAACAAATAAGTAAATAGAAATGTGAAACCCTAATGAAGGAGAAAGGGTTGAGTACTCCTTAGTTGATTTAACAAGGGTGCTAGAAATTGTTGCAGTGTAAACCAAGTAAACATAAGGAGGAAACAACCGGCCATAAGACCAAAAAAAATCATATCTAAGATCTCAAAATTGAATAGGGTGCTTGGAAAGAGATAGGGGCACCCGTGGGTTCCCTAGTCATCAGAAATGTCCTAAAAACCTCCTCTAAGGTGTCGTTATATATATTCCTATACTTTATTCTTGTTGTATTGATGTCATTGAACTGCGCTAGATGTCACTTTAAGACCTGCAAAACCCCAAACAAAGCATCAAAACCATAAAAAAGGAAAGATACATATGAAGGGGTAAGACTATCCTCAGTGGTCACAATGGTGGACTTACTAAGTGAGTATTGCAGTATATCTCAAACCCAATGTAGCTCTAGGTAGGTGTGTAAATCATTCCCTGTGTTGCTCTTGTTCTATTCACATTTTGTTAAGAAGCAAGAAAATAACTAGTTGAAAAATGTAGTAAATGTGTGCATGGAAACAATATAATCCCCTCCAATGAATTATGATGTAAATGAATAATTTTTTGGTGCCTTATGATGGAGCTAGATGGATACAAATTTAGTTTTAGGTGTCTTTGATGGATGTAGGAGTGTGGAGACTAAAGATGAAAAAGTTTAAAAAAAGTCATGAGAGTGAACCTAGGGTAGAAGCGCGTGTGTATATGAAAATGTGTGTATTGTACCTACACGATTAGAACTACATGTGTGATTTACTTTCCATGTGTGTGCTACTTTTTCCTACTTTATTCCCATACAAATGGACCTAAAAAATATAATAAGATCAAGTAGTCAAATACACATGTATATGTGTAAAAATGCATGTAGATATGTAAAGAAACATGTAAAAATATTTTGAAAATGACAATGAAAGAGGAACATGTTCACCTAATCTATGATGAGACAAAAGGTTGTAGAAAGGATATCTTGTAACTTTCAATGGAGTGCGATTTATTTTGGCGATCTCACACTAATGTGGCCAAATAAGTGTAGGAAGAAAGTTAGGTTATTCTCCAACCTATAACTACTTCGATGAGATTGGTGAGGAGATATTTATACTGTATAATTTTTTAGGTGATCCGATGCCACTCGATAAAGAAGTGTAATGAGGAAAGTCTGATGTTCCTCTAACTTTTAACTTCTCCCCAGAATGCTAAGGAAAATATTCCTTGTAAAATTCGTTGTGTATGGGGTTTGTAGACTAGTCTAAACCCATTTACTATAAACTAAACTATATCATGGAGGAAAAGTATAGACTTAATTTTCCCAATACTATGTTGTGTATTGTATCAACCCAAATGATGACCCCCCTATTTAGGGGTGCATTCTACGTCCGAACAAGAGAATGCAGCCTCAAAAGATGACTAACCACGTAATTGAAACTATTACCTATAGGTGGAAGGGAATTTTCTTGGTAAAGACTAAAGAACATGCAAACAATTAGCTAGAAAACATGTGTTATTACAGACAAACATGCATGTAGAGAAAACATATAAGCCAGACAAGTAATGTATAAACTAAAACATTAACAACAAATGAAAATACCCAAGAAGGTAGTCATATATTGTGCAAATAAGATTGCAAACATAGAACAACATCATGGTGTTGTAAGACAATAAAGGCCAAAGTGGCTACAAACAAAAGAGTGTGTACACAAGAAAAGGGAAAATTTTGAAAAGAAAACAAGTAATAGAAACAAATAAACAAGTCTGGAAGCAAATATCAATGCATAAAAAATGTTTCACATGAAGAACCCGCTAGCATGTTAGAAGAATACCAAGTATGTCAAAGCATGTATAACATGATAATGGAAAGTACGAAATACAAAATGAAACAATATCACTCTTAGTTTACAAATGTGGATGTCCCCTGTAGGTAGTGTGTCAAACATTAGTGTTGCATTTAGAAGCTCTATATCTGTGACCAAAATAGAAACAAACATGAACGTGCATGTGTGCATGGTATTTATAATGACATAAGTCTATCTAACATGTGTTGTAGTGTGAACATGTAAGAGAAAGTGCAAGAAAGAGTAAATGCAAGCATACAATGCAGTATGTTATGGGTCGATGGAATTGAAAGTAGTGTGGATGATAGGAGTCACATGCCTCTAGAGTGAATGGTATTTTTTGTAATGAGGTTCATTTAGTATACCCCTCAACATTCAAGAATGAACCACAAACAAGAGTGTCTTGTCAGGAAAATGTCAAACTATGTGTTGTGTGTAGCACTCTATGATGAGTGTGTAGTGATTCTATAGCATAAAAATATATCACGAAAAGAAAAATAGAAAGGAGGTGGTGATTTAGCCTAAAGCATATCCCACTAAACAATGCAAGTGAAAGTGACGGTACAACTTATCAAAAGATGTTCCTTGGATAAGAGACCCTATAGACTAAGACGTGTATAACTAATCCTAGGAATGTCACATGAGAAAAATAAGATTTACTAATGAACGTGTGAGTGTGATGTTATCCATTTTTGTGGTATACCCTCAACTGTGCAATATAGATAGTGACAGTAGAGTGCATCATTTGGTAGTGAGTGTAGCGTGTATATGTGAATATGGAAAATGTGTATTATGTGTGATAACATGTAATGTAATATGTGTAGATGTATAGTAGACGTAAGACACAATTCATGATGACATGTATGAGGTGTAAAAAAATTACAACATGGGAGAACTATGGTGTAGTGACTACTATGCAATATGAGGGGTTCATGTGTAGAAAATGTCCTCAACAGTAAAGTGTGAATTGAAGCACAAGAATGTGTCATCAGGAAATGACGATGTATGTGGTACAAATGACATCGTGAATGCTAAAATATGGATGTGTATACATATGAGTATGAGATGTGTGTTAGTGATAGGATGAGGGGGAATATGTGAGAATTTTTTAACCCCTAAGTGTGTGTGATTGAATAAATAAATAATGAAAGTGAAGGAAGAAAGTCCCTTAACTGATTTTCATGGTTGTGAAAGCATATGATCATGCTCTACCAATTGTGAAAGTGTTTTATCATGATCTACTAATGGTGGAATAGTAGATAGTCGTAGTGTCAGTGATTGAAATCTATGTGCATCCAATGGGTGAATAGATGATGAGAAGATATGTGGAAAAAAATGCATGGGTGTTGGAGACTGATGAGAAGTTCAATGTGAAGGTGATGGAAACTTTCTTGGAATAAAATGATGCGGTGACCTACATCCAGATGTACTAATTGTGTAAGGAATAGGCCAATATCAATGTGTAGTACTAGCAAAGTGGTGTGGCCATGTATATGGTGTACAGTTAGGTGAATTACGATTAGATTTCACTATAAATAACATAGGTTGTGATGTGGTAGATAAATTATGGAATGCCTGAATTAGTTATCGAGGAAATGATGAAGATGAAGTTGATGGGGGTACATCATTGATAGAAATAACTTGATTGTTATGAATGAACCTGAGTCACAAATTATTTGTAAAAATGATATACTGATACCTACAATTCCAATTTAGGCCTCAAAGCATGTCGCAACCATGTATGGCTTGTCCAACAATGAAATTTACAAGCATAGTAAGAGGTCCAACCGTAACATGATGTTTGACCAGACCATATGAATTGTTCATGGGGTAGGAAATTTATGAATGCAGGTAACTGATAGCATCAATAAGTGAAAAATAACATGCATTTATGGTCCATTATGGTTCAACCTATGTATTAGTGATGGGGATTGTTCCAATAAAGGAATTAGTATGTAAGTGATTAGAAGTGAAATTGGAATGCTAGTCATGGTCAGAGAAATAAATGATTGGTTGAGAAGTCTTAGTATGCACCAAAAAAAAGTCTAGATCCCCCGATGCAAGTGGAGGAACTACATGATAAACATATTTAGGAGACGATTCTAATAGTTTCGTGTCATATTTTGGTAGAGGGTTGTTAAATATCTTGAGTTTATGATTTTCATTGACAACAGTAGAAATGGTAGGTTTTGGAAGCTCAATTTTACCACTCTTGATCAAACCCTAAATGATTAGTGGAGTGTCCTATGTGCTAATGATAGTCACAATGGGAATATTCATCAAAATTATTTCTTTTTGGTTGATATGGATAGATTTATATTAGCGTTGGTAGTGTAATGAGGTTACTATCGATAATTTGTGCTAGTAAAATATGTTTAAGTACATTAAAATTATTGAATATTTATCGATGTTGTTGCGATTCAAGCTCCTTAGTAGTAGATATTGTGTTGAGGGTAAATTTTGTGTCTATTGGTTTATTTTTATATGGTTTGAATGTTGAATTACTGTGAAAACATGGAGAAGAATATGCATTCTTTTGGTATTTAATATTTCCTATAGCTAAGACGTTCATTTCACGAAGCTTAAGATTTTGAAAAAAATTATCAAAAGAAGGAGAGGTCTCAATGAGAGAACTCTCTTGGAGAGAGGGTAAGAGACTCTAAATGATAAATTACTGAAGCTTAGCATGCACAAGCACATTTTACATCTTAAATAAGTTTTTTTGTAACACAAGACATAATATACTAAATGTCCATTAGATCCTTATTTAAGTTGTTCAAGTTTGGCATAAGATATCTTAGACCCAAAATAGATAGACAAGCCATAAAGAAAATCATTTCCTAGATGCATGAAATATATTACCGAATGGATAGGTAGGTCATTAAACCAACACATCCTATAATCTTGTAAACTACGATGAAAATGATTAGTCAGTAAGGTATAGTCATCTGCATAGTCCAAGCATCATCCATGAATAACTTGGAGATGTTATTATGGGTCACCATGACCTTTAAAATTTGGTAACTTGAGGGAGATGAAATTAGGTGGCAATGGATAGGTAGATATATTAGGAACAGAAGGATCATACATTAATGAAGTAGATTCTAAAGATGGTGAGGCACGAGATGTAGCAATCTAGAGCTAATGAATTTTGGTTTGTAAGTATTGATATATAAATATTAAATCAAGAGAATTTGAATAAAATCCAAGGTACATAGTAGGTGTGATAGGGTCAATGACATGAGTGGTAGTAGTAGGAATGAAAAATAAGACATTAATGGGTGGGGTGGAGACCATGGGAGCTAAAGAAGGAGTGAATGTAGGGGAGGAATCATCACAAGCATTCTTAGTAGCAATCAAATCATGTAGTACATACAAAATATGAGTGGGATTATCATGCAAATCTTGTCAAAAATAATTGAGTGTATTTAATTGGTCTTGGTCAACATCGGTATCTTCATCATAGGAATTTACACTACCAAAACCTTCTATTTTGTGAAGAAGATCTTTGCGAGATGAATCCAAGGGATCCTAAGATGTAGCTATAGAATTATGGATATCGACATTGATTTGAAAACCCTACGAGAGAATGAAGGCAACTAAAAATATTGAAAAGTTCCAAAATGACCAGTATGAGTGACATGTATAAGAAGGAAAGGCCCAAAGAGAAAATGTATTCAAATATCGAGTTCACCAAAATGACTAAACTAAAATGTGATATTGATTCCTAATTTGAAACCCTAATGTATAAGAGAGGATTAAGAATTCCTTGGGTGATTCAAGGAAGTTATTGGATTGTGTCACGGTATAAACTAAGTAAAAAAGATGAGGAAATTACCACACAGAAGCTATTGAAAGTTTAGATTTAAGATCTCTAACTATACCATGGTGCCTTGAAAGGGATAGGGAACCCATGGGTGCCTTGGTTTAAGATATGGGTTCCCTAGTCTACGGAAATGACCTAAAAACCTCCTTTGAGGTGTCACTTAATATTTTCATATATTTTTTTCCTATCACACTGATGTCATTGAACTACACCCGATTTCATTATAAGACATGCAATAAGGAATCCCCTGTAAAACCCCAAATAAACCATCAAAAACCTAAAAAATAAAGATGCATATGAAGGGGCTGGATTGTCCTTAACGGCCACAATTATGGACTTACTAACTAAGAACTGCACTATATATCAAACCAAATGTAGCTATAGGTGTGTGTGTGTAAATCATTCCCTAGGTTTCTCTTGTGTCAGTTATGCTTTGTGAAGTTGCGAGAAAATAACTAAATGTATAATGTAGGAAATGTGTGCATGGAAAGGATAGACTATCCTCCTATGAAGTGTGATGTAGATGAGCCAACCTTGTATGCCTTGTGATGGAGATAGATGGATGTAATGTAGCTTTAGGTGCATTTGATAGATGCAACTCTCGATTGTTATAATAAATTCTTTATGATTGGTTCCTCATTATGGCCACATGACTTTATATTTATATGGTTATTTTGTTGTAATTGCATAATTAACCCTAAACAATTTGGCCACTAAAAAGATAGAAATCTCAAATAAATAGAAATTTCCCAAAATGAAAGTGTAATGAAAGTCATCGCACCCCAGTCAGAAATAGGAAGAATGTAGAATGGCAATAAAAATTAGGAAAGTGCGGGTGAAATATGAAAAGTAACGATAGAATGAAAAATGAAAAGGCTAAAGACATGGGCTAATTATTATTCCTTTCACTCAAGAACCATATGAATAGTACTATGATACCAAGCCTAAATAATGACTCAAATTTCATGATTGCGTCACTACAAAAACACCATATTAAGAAAAACTGGAACCTACCATAGGCTCTATCAACCATGGTGTCTGGGACCTTTAATTGAGGGGTGGCATTTTCCCATTCAGGGTCAATATTTTCAAAAAATATAGGGAATTGTTCTTGAAAATTTTTGAAGCCCAAAATGGATGCTGCTCATCCGTTGCCTTTCTCCCATCCTTCACATTAACTCCTCCATGTCAACACCCATATTTTTTCTTAATGGTAGAATAGTGTAACATTTATTTATTCATAATTTATAATCTATTAGTTTCATACAAATGAGTGTGTATCTTGAAATATTATTATTATTCGATGAAAATAACAGGGGTTGTTCTAGTTGTGAAAATATTCCCGTATTCTTCTATATTACATATGGATTTTGAATGCCTGATAGTAGTTTCCTAAACCTGATTTGTGCTGATGTACAACCTTTCTTACACAAATTGGTGTCTAATATTATAACAGTATATAAGGTTTTTCCAAAGTGTGTGGCCAAATGGGTTGTCAGTATGCTTCGATACATCACTAACACGGGTAACGAGGCTAAAGTGTAAACTAATATGATTGAGAATCCTCCCAAATATTTATCTGCACACATTAGGATACCTTATCACATCCAATTGTTAATGTCGTCTAACATTCTTGGTCCTATGAAACTCATTTGATTGATTAGGATGTAATCAATGCATTTCATTTTTCTTCAAATTATAACTACTTACAATGTAGGGCTCAATTTTTGTGAATTGTAATGAAAAGCATAGAATGTATATTTGTGGCATTGATATCAAATGTTGCAAATTCTATAGGTGAAAGAATTGGTATTCATGAGTTTCCTATGGTAGAAATAGAGTGTAGTTCTTTATAATTTATTTTTATTTTGTATGATTTTATAGTATAATATGTCCCTTCAAAAACAATTTGTAAAGGTTATTTTCTTACACTTACGTAGAATGCTTTGCAATAATTTGCAAAGAATTTTTCTTTTCAATAGATAACATATCTAAGGATATGTTATTTTTTTGTGTATGTTACGAAATGAATTTTGAATCACCTATATGAAATTAATCGTTTACTATGTTTAAAGAAGTTTTAGGTTAAATTCTATAAATGCAAAAAATACCAAAAACTAAAACAAGTAGGGTTTACCTAAACCTGTGCTGACAGTCACCATGTGAGGATGATACGATGTAGAAAATGAAAAAGTTCCTTCCTTTCTCCGAGTGAAAAAACCTTTATGTAAAGAAAACTAAACAAAAGGCTATTAGATAAAGATAGTAATGAGTTTCTCTGCAAGTGTCGATCAAAGGAAGATAAGGGGACTTCCTTAAAGGGTGTAATTTTTTTAAATACAAATAAGTTATTTTTTTATATGATAAGATAAATAAAGACATTAAAATAAGTTAAAACTCAAGAGGGATAATGATACCTTGTTCCGCTTCGTAAGTGGCTCAAATTAGGGTAGTGGAAAGCTCGAAGCAATTGAAGTAGTCATTACAAAAATCTTCTGTAGCTTCTTGCTCTTCTTGTAGGATCTTGATCTAATATTTAATATCTTAAAATTTTTGGTGTGAATTTGAGGGTAGACACGATGATTTTGTGGATTATATCATAATATTCGCACAAGAATAGTTACTACATGATTGATGGATCATATATGTTGGTGATTTGATGAGACAAACCTAGAAAAATAATCTACAGAGGATCCATCTTACAAAAAATTTGCTATACCAAAATATGATAGTTGTAAACATGGTAATGATAGAAAATTGTAAGAAAAAAATGGATTAATGGTGATCAGAAAAAAAGATGTTTTTTTTTATACAATAATTGATAAAATAGACAATAACAAAGTCTATAGACAAGGGAATGATATTAAGATAGACTATGAGCAATCTAAAAAAATCCATGTACACAAGTAAGTAGACTTTCACATGTCTTTTTGACGATAATGATAAAAAAGGGTTATGGATACCGATCGATGACACTCATTAATTGATGTCGATCAAGTAGAGTTTTCTTCATTGAAAAAAGAGTTAAAAAATAGAGAGTGATTAATGAAAAATAGATTTAACAATGAAGAGAAAAACTATGGGGAACATAGAAACCTATAATATTTTGAAAAAATATATTTAAATGTATTTGGGAGGTTAATAAAGGAAACCGAGGTCAAACAATAGAGCAATAGCGATTAGAGATTGACGATGATCTTTGTAAAAATAAAAAATATTGTACAAGTGGTCTAAATGATTGAATAAGAGGTAGAGATCAATAACAATACATGAGATGTTATCTAGGATAATTTGTAGGTTGTAACTAATGTGAAATAAAATAACAAGGTGAAATAAATGTAGACACTAACCTTGATAACAAGATATAGTTGATAGAGATCCCAAAAACGTTAAAAATTTGATTGATAAGGCTCCTGATAGCTCTAGAAGTAGTGTGTTTATAGTATTGAAAGTATGAATGTTTTTTATAGGTGCAAAAATTTATCCTCATGTAGATATTCAAAACAATCTAGAAAGGGAGAAATAAGTTTTATAAATAGACTGAATAATGTCCGTAACAATCATTAGAGATTTCGGATCTCCATTGATGTTAGAATCACAATAGAATGAGAGGGGGGTGAATCATTCCATACAAAACTATGACTAATTCACATTTACTTAC
This sequence comes from Taxus chinensis, assembly GCA_019776745.2. Classification (NCBI taxonomy): domain Eukaryota; kingdom Viridiplantae; phylum Streptophyta; class Pinopsida; order Cupressales; family Taxaceae; genus Taxus; species Taxus chinensis. Next base: position 858,512,410 of record CM034147.1, read on the forward strand.
TCAAACCATACACCATTAAGCCATTAATTAATGTGTAGTTAACATTCAATCAAATCAACATAACCATGAAAGAGACACATGAATAAAATATTAAAAATGGGAAAACCTTAGAGGGAATAAAACCCACTAATTTTTTTTATTATATTACTCAAATAGAAATTATTTACTGAAGCATCAACCACTATTTTAGTAGAGCACTAACCCTACAAAAAGCACAAAACCCTATTTTTCTAAAGCACCAACTCCACAAGGAGACTAAAACCCCCTCATATGATAAAGCACCGACTCAACCACCTTTAGATGAATATATTTAATGTCTTTATACTGCTATAACTGATGGAGATCACAATTTCAGATCACACACCTTCAAACATTGTTCAAACCCTCTCTTCCTCAATTCTCTCTTTTTTCTTCTTCCATGGATTTATTTGGCTTCAAACCCTTTCACTACTTAGAATTTTTTACACTTCCTTAGATTTGTATTTTTTCCTTCATACATGTTTAAAAATCATACTTGGGGTAAACTATTTTCCTTTCACTTATATTGTTCAAATTTGAACCAAAACATGCAATTTATACCATTCTCAACTCTTAAACATAAGGAAATTCGGTTCTATACCAATATCTCAACAAAAATGACACAAAAAAATAACACAAAATTCATATACATTGATAAAATGGATCCATGTAGGTTGTACATTCTCAAATGGACAAAACCATCTCAAAATAAGCTCAAAACCCATCAGATAGATCATCAAAGACATCCAAAATCATCACCATAATTATTCAAGCCTCTAACGGAATAAAACATATTAAATATGAATAAAAACAAAAAACCATGGTCATACATTAGCTTGCACATATTCTAAGCACAAGGGACTGAGAGGGGGATTGAATCAATCCTACAATTCCTTAAAATAAATTTCAGATTATCATACATGTACTATTAAAATCTATCCATCCATTAGAGTGTGAATAGCAACATAAAACAGTCAACCACATAGGCACAATCAAGAGAGCATACACGTGAACACAATATATAAGTGGGAAATCATCATGGGTAAGAAAATCCACTTAAAATGTGCTTATAGTACACAAAGTAAAGAAATTTAGTGAAGCACCAACTTCACAAGGAGCACCAACCCCTATTTTAGTAGAGCATTAACCCTACAAGGAGCATGAAACCATAATTTAGTGAAGAAACAACTCTATAAGGAGGATAAAATTCCCTAAAGATGACCAAGTAAAAACTCATGCACCTGAAGATATATGATCTTTGGTTTTTCTGCTCTCATAACTAGTTGAGATCGAAATTTCAGCTCACAAATCCTATCTCAACAAGGTCTTCAATCTTTCATATTCTTTCTCTTTCTTAAATTTTATTTGTTCTATATAATTATTCTAATTTATTCAAATAATCCTCAAATTTTCATGATCATCCTTCACATCATACTCTCATACCTGTAAAATATCTTCCTCTAGGTCACACTTCTTCGCTCAGAGAGTAGTAGTTCAAAAATGAACCAAACAAACACTTAAATATGTTTTTATTTAATCCAAACAAAAGGAGGTAGGTACCTCATTCAAAATTATACCTATTCATCATTAAAAACATCTCATAAATTTTCCATAAATGATACAAGTAACCCAATTAGGCCATCCTTGCTCAAATCATCATTTCATGTGCCAAAAATGGCTCAAAACCCCCTAGGCACAATATTAAAATTTCCCTAACATTAATACCATAATTTTTCATGACCAAAAACTCATCATAGATGATTAAAATATAATTTAACATTCATAAATTTTCTCAATTAGTTTCTACCAATAAAATTATTTTGTTTACCCAGTTCCATTTACAATTCTAAAAATAGATGTTTCCTACACACTTCAGTACCCTAGAAACTTAATTTGATGACCAAATAAATTTTTGTCAACAAAACCATTTCATATGAAAACTAATTTAAAATGGAAGAACCTGTAAAACACTTCTAAGAAAGTTATAATTAATGAAACATCCATATCTTCACACCACAAGTAAATTGTTTTTACCAGATAAACCTACCAAACAAGTTGTTTCCAAAGGTTAGCTCATAGAATTGTTTTTACATACATTCAATACCTAAAAATGTATTAATTAGATGAAAAATTTAACCATATTCATACCCCATGTGATATAAATAATGACGCAATCCATCTCATGCCTCAAACAACATCAAACTTTAACTAGAACACATGTTGTCTTGAACTGCCAAAAATATTCTTGTCTAAAGAATGCCTTGGAAACACTATAAAATAACTTGACAATGAATAAAAAATAATATCAATATAAATATCCCTGAAAAATATTTCCAACATAACTTTAATCACTATGAACTTGCACCTCTAACTCAAGTTATAGCGATTTTACTCAACCCTGCTATTTGAGATCCCAAAACTACCCTTTGACTAGTCAACCTGTTTGGAACTAAAAACACCATGGAAATACATTAAATTTCCATAAAAACTCCATGTACATTAATAAAAACTCTCATTCATTATGTACCATTAATTTTTTCATGCTACTCCTTTGGACCATCTCTTCCTAAAACATTTTTGTTTAGAAACTACTATTTTTAGGTGGGGCAATCTCGTCACCATGACCTCAACCATACATTTTTGGAAATAAAATAGAGTCCTCTACAACATAAAATCATAAATTTTTATTAACTAATAAAAATTTATACATTACACTTCACATTCTTCAAATTGCTTCTAGCTAGGGTTTAACTAGGGTTTTACACCACTTTACTTTCTTAACATTCATTCATAAAACACTTAATGATAAAATTACCTCATTATTTTTTTGAAACCTTATAAAATAAAAATTTAAGCTTCCATAAAATTCACAATTTCCCATGAAAAGCACACCATTCACAATGAGCATCTGAAGTTCAATTTCGAGCTTAATTTTCACTTGTGCTTGACCCTATCTCACATAATCATTCATATCTGACAAAATACACATCATGCGAACCTAAATTTTTTCTAATAGAGATATGAATCATCCCTATAACAACTCCAATTATCATAATTTTAATTCCATAGTTAAGTATCTCCATCCCATTGCATTTGCATATCTTCACCTTTGGGATTCTCATTGTAAAAGCTAGCATCAATTGAAATGATGAAATAACTCATCATAGAACGTTTGTAAATGAAAAAATGTACCACATATTTCATTATACACTTAAATTCATTATTCCATGAGCACATCTATTTCTAAATTACATTGTCACACCTTCTACCTGTCATACATGCTCCTAATGAACACCTCTAACCAAGTTAATCACCTATATCTACACTATGTAACTATTGTGAGTACCAAATAACCCTCACAACATGCTAACCAACATGTAAAAATTCTTTCCAAGAAATAAATAATCTCATTCTACAAAGCTACATCTCTTAGGCACCAGAATAGGATTGCAAGGGCCAGCACTCCTCACTGAATTCCACTATATTAGCTGATATACATTTGAAAAAACATGTTATAACCATGAAAAACATCATATTACCTCAATGCAACATTCACTTTTTTTAAATGCAATTTTTTAGCAATGACAACACTTATTAGGACCACATGCCAACAATCTCCCCCTTTTTCACTGATGGAAAACACTCAGAACTTCTCCCCCCTTTTAAATTAATGAAAAAGGAATACATGTATCTTAATTTCTTCAACGTCATTCCATCATTCTTTGGTTAGAAACATCAACCAAAGGTCTTAAAGTGACTCCATTTCTTTATTTTTGCTCAAAATATGATTATTCACCTCATTTAAATCATGCAAATTCCAAACTTCCCTTGGAATAGGAACTTAAACATCTGAAAAAACATCAGTAAGTCAGGAATGAATAAAAATCATAGCTTTTTATGAGCTACAACATCATTCTTCATCTTCTAGGCATGCAAAACAATCATTTTCTTATCACAACCATTGTTTTACCTTCAAGGAGACATTGTATCTAACTGAAATATCAGTCATTCACATATTCATCATGACAAAAATGTTATTTTCAAGCTCATCAATCCATTACATCACCTTTCTTTTCCCTACATCATCATGACTAGGCACATTTTTAGCTTTACTAAGCATCGTATTACTCACCATACCATGCTTAAGACTTAGAGCCCTAAACAAAAAAATTAGTATTATTTAAACCAAGTTTGATACTCTCCCAATATTTACTCAACTCATATTTTCAAAAAATAACACTCTCCCTAGACTTATGAGCACTATATCTAACTCCCAAGCATAAAAACATACAACTTTCCTTGTTAACTTGACTAGAAATCACTTCAAATAGTTTTTCCAAGTCCTAATCATCTTTCTCAGTTATAGAGAATCAAAATATACTAAGAAATGACAAATTTTAACCTTAATATATGATAATTCATGTACATAACTCATATGCATTAAGGAACATTGTTTCACCTTCTAGGGACTCTCTCAAACACTACCCCTATATTAATAAACAATATACACACAAAATTTTTACATATGTCACATGCTCTTCCTCTTGAGAGAATTGTACATACCTATAGCTTGATCAATTTTCGTAGAGATCAAATAAGAAAAAAAAGCATATGTCACCATACATTTCTTTAACAAAAATTACACTTTCTCAGTCCACGGTATGTCATACTTCTTTATTTTATTGGTTTTTTCATGGCATCAACCTTAACTTCAAGGCTTAAAATCTTATGAGTTGTATGATTAATAGTCCTTGAAATAAAATCATGATCATTGACAGACTATACCTATTATTTGATGCTTGAACAAAATATAACACTGTAGCTTATGGACCCTGACCTCTTGAAGAATTGTAGAGAATATTCAAACTTGATGAGAAATATTTTTCTTATAACCTAAACTATGCTTCATGACCTTTCATAATCAGTTCATTGTTACTAGTATCTTGAACACATATTGTTTGGTTTCAAATTATGAAATAAATCTATTGTTTTATCTTGAATGCATCCACTATGTAATCATATTCATGATTCAATATACCAAAAAATTTCTCATACCCAAAATGATAGGAACTCTAGCATACTTCACTCTATATCAAGTGAATGAGACAATAAAGAACCCTAACGACCTATCACAATATAAATTTGAAAAATCTATGTGAACTTAGAATAAATTTTTATAAATGAATTACCTTCACATTTTATACATACACTTTTTAAATTCCTTGTCCTGTAGCTTTCATCATTCAAAATTGTAACACCATCATGAATTTTTTTATATTCACTATCACATAACTTTCTTAGATCATATAATAGTAGTAGAAATAACTTTTCGATGCTCATCATATTGACTAACATTCTTCCCCTGCATATCTCAATTATTTTTTAGTGATATCTTTACTGAAGCATTCTTCTCATTATCCATTACTAGGGTTTAGTTACCATACCCTTTGGAAACCCAGTTGTAGCTTAACATTTTCAATCTCAATAATTTTTCTCATTGTAATGTCACTATTTTAGACAAATCATACCTTTAGCTTTTTAGGACTTTGGAGTATACACTCTTAACAAGATAAGTCATAATTAGACTTGTTGACTAAGTTTATACACCTTTCGTAGTGTGACCTTTTATATTGTGACTGAGAAAACTGAAACATCCCTAATGGATTTATTATTTGTCATTCAAATTCAACCAAATATTATTCATACTATTTCAAACACAACCTCTATCCTACATGTACTTTCTAGCCCTGATCCATCACAAATAGTTTGATTAGATTCATATTTTCTTAACTCAAATCATTGCTACCCATAATAAGTATTTTTCGTCCACTGTAACATCTATCCTTACTCAAATTGTAACCTTACAACATTTTATTCTACTTGGTTTTTATAGTTCAGGATAGAACATGAATGCAAGGTCAACATCAACTAGCGACATCTAAATTTTTTTATCAAACCTATAGAGGTCATTATCTTAGATCTATCAACATTCTTTATGACTATATCTTGCGATATTTCATGCACATTTCTTAGACACCATCTTCAACACTTACAAAATTTTATACTGACTTGTAGCTCTCAAAAACTTTCACAGTTGATTTATCATTGTACCTTACTTCTTAGACAATGTGAAGGCTTGAAATTAGAAATAAATCACTTTGCACCTTGCATATTGCCTTATTAACTAGAAAACAGACACTTATAGACTTGTGCTTTCATTTTTCTCCTTCACAAGAACAAAAAATCTTGAATGAATATTTCTGTGATAAGAAATCCTTCTCATGCTTGACACAATTCTCATCAACTAGTGACAATTACTGAGACCTTGGTGATTCCTAAAACATATACAAATATATCATGATTCATGAACATTTGGAAGAACTTGGGAACCTTTCACAGGCTGGAAAAGGGTGGTGACATACCTTTTAGTGAGTAACAGATCCATTTGGACATGACACCAACTCACACACCCTCAAGAAGATCATTTGAGATTCATGGTCTTTGATGTTCTTGTAGCATTGCTTATAAGGTAATGTCTAGAATGCTTTACCTCGTAGACTATATAGAGACTATACAAAACTACATAATAATCATACCCCTTCTAACACTTTGAAGGAATTATTGACTTAATTTGAACACCTTAACAACCTTCCACCCTTGATGATTTACATGAATCAATGAATCCTAATGTTGTGACATAAATCATTTGCTCTTGAAAAAGACAACAATGACCTTATCATCAAGATATCAAACTGAGGACATTTTTTATTTACAATGAATCAGAGAACATATAACTGATGAAACTTATAATATTAATACTTATCCTGAAGTACCTTGAAGAACAACTTCTACATAGCACGTTAATTTTGAGACTCTTTAGTTACCTATGACTTGACTAATTGAGACACAATATTTTTTAGATGACACCCAATTGTGCTAGTAAGACACGAACCACCCTTATATTGAACTACATAAATCTTGCTTGATATACTAGGCACATTATTTCAAAGCCACCAAACCTTTGACTGAATGGATATATATTGTGACCCAATACTAGATAATTTCATGATCCAACTTATACCATAACAATAATATACTATCATACATACCTTTTGATCGATAGAACTTGAAACATGACCTTATAGTCTTACTTGAAAACTAATGAAGGCAAAGATTATCAATCAACACTAATATGGAACTTTCAGCTCATTATATCACTTCTTGAAATGAATCATCATGTCTAATAATATACACTTGACACCAAAACATTCCATATAGACTAATCACAGTCTTATTTGATACCTTGTAATACATACATACTATAAGACTCATTTATGACTTCCAATAGACCTTGAAAAGATGTCTCCTTCATGGATAAGAACATAACTAAATGACCTTAGCAAGGAATCCTAAATAATGTATCATGACATCATTTCTGACATAGTACTCTTAACATCATGACTTATATAGAAACAACATGACTTACATGCTAAGATAGTAACAATGTAAGACTTAGTACATTTAAGGAATAAAAGAATCTGAACTAGACACCTAAGAGTAGGAAGGACTTCAAATTTGCTTGGGAAGAGTCATTTTTTATAGCTTATTCATTTTATGGTATCCCATAGGCCAATTTTATTCAATTTTTATTGCATAGGAGCTTGAAAACCATTCAAACACATGTGTTCTTATTTAAGAAGTGCAAACATACCTATTTGAACTGACTTAGGCTCAATTACATTGTTTTCTATCTTGACATCACTAAAACATTGCTTGATAACCTTTATAAATTTATTTGTGGTATGAGAACCAATTTTAATAAGATCCTTGAGCTCACTTGCTTGATCATTCTTTAAAATTTCTGATTTTGGAGCATTCCTCTTTATTTGAATGTCATGATTTGGTAACTTGATTGTTATGATTGTAATTTTTCGATCAGACTATTGAAATGTAGGCCTAATAGGTTTTGTCATTGATGAAAAACTACATTAATGAAATATTGAATATTTTAGGATTATTTCATGATTTTTTCCATGGTGCCAACATATTGGGTCATATGTTTTTTAGTTGCTATAGTGGGATTGAATGAAGTGCGCATGTTCTAACAAGCCCATACATGTGTCTAGGAGGTGTAGCTTGGTAGTGTGAGCTTATTGGTTACATGGGAATAATTTTTACATGATAGATATCATGAATTTAGGGTATTTAATCACTCAAAATAGTGTTATGGTACATGTACAAGAAAATCCCTATGTTAGAGATACTCACTGATACCAGGTATGACATATTTTATTTGTGATAGTGTGTTTGAGAGCCATTTGAACTCATGGAACAATGAAATAAGGTGTGGTGTGACATATAAGGTCTTTTTGGGTCATTTTCATTAGTTTCATGTTCAGGGATTGCATTATTTTAGTTTTCCCTAGTTGCTACAGTGAGGATCTAACATGCAAGCATACGTAATTGAGTTTGAGAAATGGAATTAATATTATGATGATTTTAGATGTTAGGGGAATGATTCATGATAACAATAGAAAACATTTAGGTTCCCATAATGTGTATTTTTCTAGCTGTGACAAATTTTGTAAGATAAGTTAAAAATATAATGCATTCCTAGTTCAAAGTGTAACTTCAAATGTTCGTTGTGAATAATTTGCTTTGCATGGGCCCTTGAGGATTTTATGGAATCTTATATGGTGATTTTTTAAATTTTCAAAAACATAATTAATTTATTTGATCGTCACGTTTTTATGAAAGAATGTTGAAAAGGAAAAGTAGTCAAAAACCCTAGTTAAACCCTACCTAGGAGCACTTGAAAGAAAGTGAAGTGTTGTGACCTAGTTTTTATTGATTAATAAAAATATATGATTGGATTTTATATAGGATTACTCAGGATTTTTAGAAATATATGGTTAAGGTCACGATGATATGTGGGCTCCACCTAAAAATAGCAGTTTCTGAAGAAGATTTTATGACAAGATGGTCCAAATAAGTAGCATAAAAAATTGATTGTTCATGATGACTATGAGTTATCATTGATTTATATGGAGGTTTCAATTAAATTTCAGAGAGGTTCATGGTGTTTTGAGGTCCTAACAAGTTGACTGGTCAAAGGGGCAGTTTTGGTGTCTCAAATAGAAGGGTCTAATAAAATGAACATAACTTGAGATAAAGGTGGAGTTTTGAGATGATTATTTTTTTTTGAAATTATATTTAGATATATTTCAATTATTATATGAATTACTTCATGAAGAGGTCATTTTATAGGATTACTATGTCATTGTTTTTGCAAGAAGTTTATTTGGTAGTTCAGGACATCATCTATCTTGGTGTAAGTTTGATGTTGTTTGAAGTGTGAGATGGATTGTGTTATCATTATTATCACCCGTAATATGAATAAGTATTAATTTGGAATTAAATTAATCCATTTTATAATTTTTTTATCTTTGTATAAAGTATTTTATGAGCTAGCATTTGGAAACAAATTTTGTGGCAGGTTAGATCTGGTGAAGGAAATTGTTGTTTTGGTTTGATGTGAGGGGTTTTTCATGAATTATAAATTTCATATAAGTGTTATAAAGGTTATTAAATTTACAAGGATTTGTCACATGGCATGTTTTGGTTGAGTATAAGTGATTTGGTGATTAGATGAAATTTCCATGGTGTTGAAGGGTGCAATGACCTTATTTTGTGAATATTGATCACTTAGGGTTTGAGTGAGGAAGTGTGATCTGAATAAGAGATTTGTTTCAATTATGGTAGAAACAAATTAGATATATACACATGATAAGGTTCCTAATTGGGTACTTTATCATCTCGGGTTCGTTTAGCCTCGTTTTAGAGTTGGTGCTCCTTGTTTAGTTGGTGCCTCACTAAATTTAGAAATATATAAATATAAGAAAGTGTTTCAGTTTTTTTTCTTCCCCTTGAGGATTTCCCACTTATATCTTATGTTCTTATGGTGTTTCTTTGATTTTATCCTTATATGATTTGATGATGGTTAATGGTGTGCACACTCTAAAAGCTAAATAAGTCATTATTGTGATTGTATGCTTATGGTATTTTGAGTTTCAGATATGAAGTATAATTTTAAATTTTTATAAGCACTGATTCACCCCCCTCTTAGTCCATTGTGATTCTGACACAAACCTCTTATTGAACCTTCACTTACTTGGACAAAATTTGGCAATATGAAGTAATTATTGATGATTGAAGAAAACAAAATTCCTCTTCCTTATAGGCTAAAAAAAACTCAAATTCCAACCAAAATAATTTCTTATATAACCATACTCAAAACATGAATAACATTCACCATTGAAGAGAGCTACATCCTTCTTTGGATATCTTTTTTACAATCTCTATATCTTTGACAAAAATCATGAAAAATATAACAATATCCATTGAAACAAGTACCACACCTCATAACATTAGATTTTATTTAACTAAGTTATAACTTCTTGGATCAGCCTTCTTACTCACCTTATCAACATATTTAGTACTTGTACTAGCGTAACTCTCATAATTATTTTTCTCTCTTTTAAATCCCAGACATCTTCTATCATTTGTGCCTCTTTGACTCTCCAACATGTCATTTAGGGCTTCTGTACTATTCTCCAACTTTTAATAGGTATTCAAATTACTATGTTCCTGATCCCAAATCTGATTTAAAAAATCTTAACCCAGCTTCATACTTGCTGCAATCTTCTTCTTTTACCTTTAGGGTTTTAGTCAAATTTCGCACTTGAGATTCCAATGAAATACTGGCTTGAATATACCTATCTTCCATGTCCTTGATCTAATTTTTATAGCCTTGAGTACATGACTAATATATTTCATTCCTTCTGCTCAATATAGCCTCAATATATGTAGACATACCCATTGCTAGTGCTTCAAAGGATTTATTTAAAGCTGCTAACCTTGTTTCGTAAGGACCTTATTTGGTAGTAGTTGCTGGAATAAAAAGGTACTGAGAGTGGGGGTGAACCACTCATACACTTAATTTAAGTAAAATTAGTTTATCATACATGTACTATTAACATTTATCCATCCATCAAAGTGTGATTAGAAACATAAAACATTTAACCACATAGGCACAATTAAGAGAAAATAAATATGAAAAAAATATGTAAGTGGGAAACCCTCGTGGGGAAGAAGAACCGTTGAATTTTTTTTTATATTACACAAAGAAAATTCATTTATTTAAGCACCAAAGAGCACTAATCCTACAAGGAGCACCAAACCCTAATTTAGTGAAGTACCCACTCCAAAAGGAGAATAAAACCCCCTAAATATGACCAAGAGCACACCAAAACACCGGAAGATATCTGATCTCTAATTTTTCTTCTACCACAACCGATTGGGATCACAATTTCAGCTCGCAAACCCTAGCTCACACACTAGGTCTTTAATCTCTCATATCCTTTCTCTTTCTTCACTTTTATTTTCTCTATATACTTGATCTCATTTATTCAAACATACCTAAACCTATCAAGATATTCATCAACCTTCAAATCATGCTCTTATACTTGTAAACTATCTTCCTCTAGGTTGTACTTCTTTCTTTAAGAGAGCTAGTTCAAAAATGAACCAAACAAGCACTTAAATATGTTTTTCTTTCTTCCAACCTAAAATATGTTGGTAGATCATTGAAAATTCAATCCTTGTATAATTAAAAATATCCCATTATGTTTCCATGATGGCTAAAAGTGACCCAATTAGGCAAGCCTAGCTCAAACCATCATTTCGTGTGCCAAAAATGGCTCAAAACCCAGTGGGGACAATCTTAAAATATCCCTAACATTAGTACCATAATTTTTCATGACCAAAAACACATATCACATAATTAAAATATGATTTAACACTTATACATGGTATCCATTAATATCAACTGATAAAATTAATTTTTTACTGGGCCAAGTTCCCTTTGCAATTCTAAAAATAGATGTTTCCCACACCCTTCAGTACCCTTGAATGTTCATTTGATAACCAAATCACTTATATTCAACAAAACATTCCATTTTAAAACTCAATGAAAATTTAAGAGACTTTAGAACACTTATAATCAAGTTATAAGTCATGAAACATCCATATCTTCAAACCACAACTACTTTTTCTTTCACAAGATCAACCGACCAAAAAAGCAGTTTGTAAAGGTTATCTCATAAATTTCTTTTTACATAACTTACAGAACTAAAAATGGATTAATTATATTCAAACTTAATCCATCTTAATATTCCAATTAATATAAATAATCATTGAATCCATCTCATGCCTCAAACAACTCAAACGTTCACTATAACACATGACGTCTTGAACTACCAATATTATTTTCCAAATAATGCCATGGATACCCTGAAATATAACATAATATTTTGTACAAAAATTATTTCAATGGAAATATATCTGAATCATATTTCCAACACAACTTTAATTACTTTAAAACTTCATATATAGCTCAAGTTATAGCCTTTTTACTGAGCCCTGCTATTTGAGAGCCCAAAACTACCCTTTGACTAGTAAAACTATTTCAACCTCAAAAAACCATGTACCTGCATGAAATTTTCTTTAAACCTCAATGGATACCAAGAAAAACTCTGAATCATCATGCACCATTAATTTTCATGCTATTCCTGTAAACCATCAGGTCCTAAAACCTTCTTCTTCAAAAATTATTAGTTTTAGGTGGGTCCCACCCATCAGCATGACCTTAAATTTACATTTACGATAATATAATAAAATCCTCTACAACATCAATCATAATTTTTTATGAAAAAATAAAAAATAGGTCTCTATACTCCACTTTCTGCCAACTGCTCCTAGTTAGGGTTTAACTAAGGTTTTAAACCACTCTACCTTCTTAGCATTCGTTCATAAAACAGTGGTGATAAAATGACCTCATTATTTTTTTTAAACCTTATAAAATCACCAATAAAATTCCTTAAGAGGAAAAAGGTCCCATGCAAATCACATTGTTCACAGCAAGGATATTAAGTGCAAATTCAAGCTTGATTTTCACTTGTTCTTGACCCTGTCTCAAATAATAAGTCATATATGACAAAGTAAACATCATGAAAACCTAATTTTTTTTCTTAGAGCACTATTATTCACCCCTCTAACATATCAAATCATCATAATGTTAATTCCATATCTTGATATCTCCATCCTATCTCATTTGCATAGCTTCGTCGTAGAAGCTAGGATTAACTAGAATTATGCAATAAATAATCATAGAACCTCTGTAAATGAAAACAACATACCTAATATTCCACGATATACCTAAATTAATGATTCCATGAGCTCATATATCTTCAAAAATCTCTTTCAAACCTTCAAGTTGTCATACCTACTCCCAATGAGCACTTATAAGCAAGTGAATAACAAGTATCTACACTATGCCACTATTTTTAGTTCCTAAGCATCCTAAAATTATGTTATCCAACATGTCAACATCCTTCCCAAGAAACCAAATAGCTCATACTTCCAAGCTACATCTCCTAAGCACCTGAATAGGCTAGGAAAAACATGAACTCATCATTGAATCCGACTCTATTAGTTGATATACCTATGAAACAACATGTTAGCACCATGAAAAATATCATATGACCTCAATAAAACATTCATTTTGTCATTAATTTGGTTTTTCATCCATGAAAACAACTATTAGGACCACATGCCAACATCAACAATCAAATTCTTCATAACACAAATAAGAAGGATCATACCCTTCTCAAAACAATTATTTCCAAGAACTAGTATTCACCTATGGCCCTTAAACTCACACAAAAAATCAAATACAGCATATAATAACTCATTCTATATACACTTACCTATAAATGACATCCATTCTTTTTTAGAACTCATGAAACATTGATACATGCAACACACACTCAATTTGCTCTTCACCAAACTGAGATACCTAGATATTAGTTTTTGAAAAACAAATTATTTGCACCATTTATGCCACATTAAAAAATTATAAATTTCTTAAATAATGAAAAATTCCCTCCCTCTACACTCTAAAATGGGTAGAAATCATCAACCAATCCAAAAACACGTGACTTCTATCTCCATCTTCTAGCTAGAGTAATCTTGTCCTAGAAAACAAGTAACCTTCATCTTCACAAAATAAGATGGATGACCTATAAAATTAATTCATCATGAGAAAAAATATATAAAATTGGAAATAAATATGAATCTACTTTCCATAACACATTACATTTCCTTCCAAGTCAAAGTTTAGGCCTTTAACCAGATCGATCTCTAAAACTACGCTTTTTGGTCTCAAGGACTAGTCTTCTTAAATATGATACAATTTTCCCTCTAAAAAATCAACCATTATCTTAAACCATTTTTTACATCAAGAAAAACTCCCAGGATAATACAAATGTCAATTTATTTCATACCTCCTTTGGACAACATTTCCTCAAATTAAACATCTTCAGAAAATTTCCTTTTTGAGTGGGGCCTAAAAATAATCACATGTTCTATAATACATTTATAAAAATATTATTCAGTCCTATACAACCTCAAATCATCATATTATTAGGAAATATCAATTCTGGGCACTTATCATGAAGATCTATCCTATTGTTTCTGATCTAGGGTTTTAAATCCATCAAAAGTTGTCTACCTTATGAACATTCATTCATAAGAATGTGAAAATGAAATGAACTAATTATATTTTTGAAATTATCCTAGTTAAATGTAAAAATATCCTTTAAATCCACAATGTCAGATGTAAATCACACAATTCATAGTGAGCATCAGAAGTTGCAATTTTAGCTAGAAATCACTCTTTCTTGTACCCGGTTTCACCTAAAACATCATAACCTCCAAAATATTATTTAGAATGACTTGAATTTTTTTGAAAACCTTTAAAACACACCTTATCACCATCTCTAATAATCATGTTTGATCAAAAAGGTCTTCATACTCATATCACATCTCATTTAGATGACTATACCTTAGGTTTTTGCATGGTTTAGGTTAGGTCATAGTAGAATAACCTCATACCTAATTTTAAAACCTCTTTAAAAGGACCTAACACACCTAATTCAACATGTATGATACACTTTCATGCATCCATGATCCCACATGGCTCTATATCTCATCCTAATGCCTCATTTGGCATGCAAGCACCTAGACTAGGTCGAGGTGAGCACATGAAACTAGGACTTAAACATGTACTTACACCATGAGACTCATATGAGTGTCTCTAAACTCTCCAATCATTATAACTATACTGCTACTAGTAACTCAAACTATCATGTACCATCACTTAGGATATCTAAGTCACCTTAATAGGCTTCCTAGACTAAGCCAATCTCACTTAATCCACTCATGCCATCATGAAACAACCTGAAAATACATGTCATCATTATTCCAAGCACCTTGTATCACTGATCCATCATCCTCTTTTTCATTAATGATTGTTTCCATTAATGACAACACTTAAACTCAACATCCCCAAAATATCCTCTTATTTCATTGATGGAAAATCACCTTGTCTTTTCCCTCTTTTTACATTAATGGAAAAGTACATACCTGAACATGATTTTATTCATATTATTTAACCTTCTTAGAACCCTTATTTAGTAGAAAAATCACCAAAGCTTCATAAAAGCATGCAAAGTCTATTATATCTCACTAAAAACGTTGTTTTTGACCTCTTTTCATAGTTTAAAACCACTAAACTCCCACTGGGAAGAATAATACATGGAATCATACATGACAACAATCATGAAACTATGCTTAGAACATCATATCATGTCTTTCTTAATCGATCTCAACCTTATAATAACAACAAACTCACTTACTTCTAGCACATAATGCTTGAAAACCACATTTAGGGCTAAAAGCCCTAAACAACTCCTTTAGTGAACTTTTGACCAACTTTAGGCATCCATGCAAGCCTAGAAACAACTTTATTCTACTCCTTATATCTACCCCTAAGTTTAAATAATACTCTTCTAAATGAAAACTCAAAAATAAGACCACATACCTTATCATCAAGCCTTAGATATGGCTCAAGTATCTTTTCATAGACCCTCAGATACTTAAGTGTTTTCAACCTTTAATGCATTCTTTAATATCCTTCTATTCTCAATCAAACAATTACCTTTAAATTTTACATAGATATCATCATCCATTTATATGGACATTATTCTAGACTACTTCATACCTTGTTTGAGAGTCAAAATGGACTCCCCCTACCTTGGTGGTTCTTCACAAGCATGTAGGTCATCAAAATAGGGAAAGGACATGCTACAGTACCCTTATATAACACACTTATCCATTCAAGATTCAAATTATCACTATTTTATTTTGCAAGCATATTGATTTCATCATTGAGTCTTATCCACGATGCTTAGAACAAACTTATCAGGAAAATACTTGACTTGATATTTCTAAGTAGGTCTACACTATCATGTAGGTATTCATTTTCTCTCATCCAAGGTTCTTCATGAATGTATGTTACCATTTTATACTCCATCATCATATCATCCTTGTCACCATGCACATTCAAAACCTCGGCATAATCTTATCTTAAAATTCCTAGGATAGAGAGTGTTAAAGCTCCCTCTTATCTTATAAGCTCTCAATAATTCTTCATATAAGGACCAGGACAATGCAATCTAACCATTTATTACTATAGAAACTCCAATACATATGATCATACCTTGTTTTGCATGGGATTTATCAATTTAATTTCACATTTCACTATTATTATTACTTACTTAGCCTTCATGTCATCTAAATATCTTGGTAGATTACCAATAGTGCATTCCCATGATTCAATTATCCTTTTCATACCTATAGTTTTTTGTTTCATATCTTTATTTCCTTGACATAGTACATATCTCATTTGACAACTCTTTTTCCATCCTCTATACATACACTTCTTAGATCGTCTAAAACATGGTTATGATGTTCAAAACTCATCAAATATAGAGTTGGATAACATTCCATACTGTAGCATCTTATTTAGTCATACAAAACCTATTTCCTTTGAAAATTTGATAATGATTCATTGTTCTCTATAATTCATAACTATCATTGATACTCTTCAACCTTGACCAAAGAATTAAATAATCACCTTGTACACCCATTTCAGTTATGAACCCGTGTATTGATCCTCATGACATCATTGAGATATAATCAATACATACCAAGATTGACATAGAACACCTAACATACTTGTATCAAGACATGACAACATCATTCCTTTGGAAATACTGACATGATATACATACTTTTACATGACCAAACATTCTTAAACAAATGACTACCATGAAATAATATCCGATGAGTTATAAGATATAATTTGATGAATAATAAAAAAGGACATTATATACCTGTAATAACTTCATACTCATATCATATCTGTTCTGAAACTTACACATTTAGATATGTTCACATTGATAAACAACAAGATGTCTCTCACCTTCCTATGTCTTGGTGAATTTGTGTATCAACACATCATCCTATACATTTGACTATAATAACCATACATATAATTGGAGATACCCAAACCAGTTTTCACTCAATTCATGACATAAACATAGTTTCATATGCTTCAACTTTCACTCCACTCATAAACTTACCTAAGTATAATTACTGAATTTTACAAGTATTTATGAAGTTCTTGGAGTCAATAGATCACTTGTATTGCTATTTTTCAATGTCCTTGACCCTTTTAAGGTATCTGAGGTGAAATTATTACTCCCAAAATTTCCCTTAGAAGTTTAAATGTATGCTTTGAAAGTGGTTTAGTCAAGATATCTATAATTTATTTCTTGGTAAACATATTCTTCAACTTGATGCATTTCTTGCTCACTTCCTCTCTTAAGAAGTTATACTTAATTGGGATGTGCTTTGATTTAGAATGAAAGACATGATTCTTAGATACACTTTAGGGAAAATTTTAGTGGTGAATTTCGTGAACCCATGAATATTAGGGATTTTGGAAATTGTAAATGGTGAATTTTTAGGAGTCAGATGCTTCCCAGTTCACCTAAAATTTCCACCGACAACTAATTTATATGGGTCAGTTCACCTACTATTTATATGTAAAAATTAACTTATGTATGTATTTCACCAATGTTTCTAATCAAAATGTGAAAGTATTCATCGAGGTATAATACATAGCCTTAGGGGTTACAAGGGTGGATTTAATTCAGATGTCTAACAAACATCGATTGTCCATCCAAATTGGGTTAGATGGTCTTCCATTTCCTCCCATCAAACTTGGTTTGCATGAAAGCCAATGGACATCTGTCTAACACCCTTACAACTATGTGAAATAGAGGAAAATTGTAACCTACAAAATCACCTTTTTTCAAAAAAATTCCATCTATTTGAAAGTCAATTTGGATATTCACCACCCATTCTAAACTAATTTATGGAAAGGGGGTCTTAAAATGAACCCTGATACACTAATTGCACTAGTATGATAACAAAACTAGTTGTAGGATCATCACATTTTACCTTATAATAAACTAAATCCTTTCTCATCCACATGAATTAAGCACACCATTGTACAACAACAACATATTCAGCTTCACATGTTGAAAGAGATACAAGAGATTTATTTTTCTTAACCAAGAAACAAGAAATATTCATACAAAGAAGGATCCTCTACTTGTAATTCTCCTATTATCAATAATTCCTTCCCAATCGACATGAGAAAAGGAATTTAGATTAAAAAAAATTACTCTTTGGATACCACAAACCAAATAAATAATTCCCTCTAGGATATCTAAAATTACTTTTCACTTCCTAAAGATGTGTTGTTTTAGGTTATTCTTGAAACCTTCTAGCAAGATCCACATCTTGCAAAATATCTAGTCTTGAAGCACTTACATATAGAAGATTGCTAAGCATGGGTCTATATATTGATTGATTCACTTTAGGAGAGATATCATCCTTGATAATCTCGCAACCAATCACTATAGGAGTCCGAACAACTTTACAATCCTCCATTTGAAATATTTTCAACATTTATCCTATATACCTTGTCCCAAGATATAAATATACCATCCTTTTTTGACTTACTTCCAATTCTAAGAAGATATTTAGCTCACCAAGAATGTAAATTTCAAATTATCTCCTCATGAATTTAACACACTCATGAGTCATATGTATATTATATCCTCCAAATATAATGTCATACCACATAAACCACTATAATCAAACAAATGTCCTCCTACATCTTTGATGTATAAATTACTCTCAGTTTCACCCTATTTGAAACCTTGATCAATCAATTACTTATATAGCCTTTTGTACCAATCCCTAAGAGATTATTTAAGCTCATGGAGGATTCTTGTTCAACCTACACACATAATATTTCCATCAATCAAAGAAAAAACCACTAGGATGCTCAATATACACTTCTTCCTCAAGATTTACATTTAGGAAAGCATGTTTTACATCCATTTAATACACTTTGAATCCCTTATACTCTTTCATACACTAGAAAAAAAGTTATTTCTTCAATTCTAGCCACTGGAGAAAATGTTTCTTCAAATTCAACTCCTTCAACTTGAGAATACCCTTTACGAACTATCCTAGATTTGTTTCTTGTGACTTCTCCATTTTCATTCCAATTTATTTCTAAACTTCTGCTTGGTTCTAATGACATTGTTTTCCCTTAGGTATAAAAAATAATTACCATGTATAGGTTTTCTCAATCTTATCTAGCTCTTCATTCATAGCCTTCATCCAACATTCATCCTTACTTGCTTCACCAACATTTTTAGGCTCAAATTTTGATAAAAATGAATATTTTTCTTGGTTTTAAAGACCTACCAATTTCCTTCTTGTAGTAACTCCAACATATTTATTTAATATGATTTTATGTTAAAGACGATCTCTCCTAATCTATCTTGATGGAAATTTGGTGTCTTTCCTTTCTTCTTCATCATGTTATTCTTCATTTACTTGTATAAATTCTTCTTCTTCTTTAGTATCAATTAGAGGTGATGTCTCCTTTATCTTTAGAATGGATCTCATAGAATAATATTTATCAAATTTCAAACTTTCATGTTCTACTATTGAATTTAACCATTTTTTATAGAAAATGTAGTCTAAACTTATTGAGAAAATCCCAAAAAATATGTGTTCATCAAATATAGATTCAAAATTTCCTATATTGTCTTCAGTCCTTTTGATAAAGCACATGTATCCAGAAACTTTAAAATGTTCCACATTAGTTGGTCCACCTTTCCAAAGTTCATATGGAGTCTTGTAATTGTTTACACTTAGTTGACATCTACTGAGAATGTAGAAAGAAGCACATATTTTTTTCCTTCCAATAGCCATCATGTAACTTAGATTCATTTAGGATAGTCCTATTCCTTATTTTAACAAATCCATTTTGTTTTAATGTTCGAGAGACTTAAAACTACCTCTTAATTCCATGAAATCTAAAACATTCATCTATTGAATCTGATGAAAACTCACCTCCATTATCTAATATAATACTCTTGATTCTTCTATTTTTCACATTCTTAATGAGAGCCTTGAATGACTTGAAAATATCAAATTCATACAATTTTTTTCTTAAGAAAGAAAACTAGCTATATGTCATATAATCATCAATAAAAAGCATAAAATAATAATCACTTGATGTACATTCAATTATCACAGGTCCATGAAGATCATTTTGGAGTCGGTTGTAGAGGAATAGTGTTAGAATCAAGTTCATTGGTCTTAAACCTCCTTCTAGTCTTCTTCCCATGAAGACATGCTTTGCATAATGTATCTTCTGGTTTTGTTAACTCTTGGAATATTTATCATAAAATTTTTAGAGGTTATTTTGAAAATATGATCAAAGTTTACATGCCCTAATATATTATGCCACAACCAGCTATCGTTAAACCTACACATAACAAACTTTTCTTTGATAACTTCCTTCAAAATATACATGTTATTTTCAATCCTCTTAGCTTTAACAACAAACTTACCTATTTCTCTCTTTCTAATTTTTCATCCCTTAGCTTTAACAACAAACTTAACCTATGTCTCTCTTTCTAATTTTTCATCCCTTCTCATCAAAAGATAGAATATACCATTGTTTACAGATTTTAATTACATTGAGTAGGTTGTGCTTTAGTCATTCAACATATAGAACATCCTTGGTGAGGGTTTTTCCATTATCCAAACTCAAAGAACCTCTTCATATATATTTTATGGAAAAAATATCACAAAACCTTATAGATCTTGACATGATATTTCTCAAAGAGATAAATTTACCCTTATCACTTATCATATGAGCATAACACCTCACTATCCATGTACAATATTATATTTTCTTCTTGAATAGGAAAATTAATTTGACCAATTTTACACTCTTCATCCTTTATCCTTTGTCCCACAAGGACTAAAAATAGAGCATGCTCCTCCTTGTATTATTTCTCTTCTTAATTTACCTTGAATGGAGTTGAAAATGATCTACATACCTAAAAAATAGAATCCCATTTATCAAACCCTAAGGGTTTCAAACAAGCTCTCAATCTAATCATAAGAAGAATTTCATCTTGTACTTGTCTACTTTCCATGTTAGTGCTTTAGAAGATATCCTTCCAAGTGATTAAATTTATTTGAAAGGACCTTCTTTGATTCCAATTTTTTGGAAGCACAATGGACTTGGAAAGATGAATCAATATTTACAAAACTTTAACCAATTCCTATTTTCTTGCTTAAACCATAAACGATTCAACCATTCATTAATGTGTGCTTAATATTTAATTAAATAAATATAATCATGGAAGAGACACAAGATCACAAGATTTAATTTGGAAACCGTCAAATGGAATAAAAAAAAACTAACACTTCAGATTATATTACTCAAATAAAAAGTATTTAGTGAACCACCAACTTCACAAGGAGTATCAACCCCAAGTTTAGTAGAGCACCAACCCTACAAAGAGCACCAACCACTAGTTTAGTCAAGCACCAACTCCACAAGGAGGATAAAACCCCATTAAATGATACAGAACCTACTCAAACACATTTATATAAATATATATGATGTCTTGTTGGTGCTACAAATAATGGAGATCACAATTTCAACACCTTTAAACCCTTGAAAAACTTATTTGTAACACTCCTCATATTTTTCACACCTCCTCAACATTTATTTTATTCCTTCATACCTATTTGACACTCACACTTGGGCCATAATTTTTTCCATCTCACTTACCTAGTTCAAATTTAAACCAAAGCATGCACTTTATACCCTTCAAAAATAAAAAACATAAAAAAAGTTAGTCATACACCAATGGATTAAAAAAAAACCCAAAAACATAACAAAAAAATCATATACATTCATAAAATGGACCCATGTAGGTTGTCCATGCTCAAATGCTCTAAACAAGCTCAAAACCCCATCGCTTTGATCGACAAATCCTTTAAGCTCATCAACATGATTAGTCAATCCTGTAAAGTCCTCACACATGTTGAATATGACATAAGAACATCAACCATGGATGCACATTAGCCTTGTACCAATAAAATTCTTCATAAGACTAATAAGAAGGCTTATATCCTTCTTAAAAAATATATTTGAAGGAACTAGTACTCACCTATGTCCCTCAATATCATACAAGAACATCTACAATAGGGCATGTAACCACTCATTAGAAATAAACTGGATAGTTTATATCACATTAATGTTTTATCTAAATCTTGAAACATGTATACATCAAAATCACACTCATGTTCCTGTTCACCAAATTGAGCTACCCATAAAGTAGTTTTGGAAACTCAGTTTTTTGTTAACCTTCCTTCCACATTCATGAGTTACAAAATTACTACAATAGTCAAAAAATACATCCCTATTCACTCCCCAATGGATACAAACCATCAATGAATCCAAACCAAGAGACTTCTACCTCCATCATCTAACCAGAGCAATAATCTCATGCAAAACAAGAAATCTTCTTCTTCACAAATTGATCTAGATGACCTATCAAATCATCTCATCATGAGAAAAAAATACTATTAAAAATCCATATTTATCTAATTTCCATACAACCTTACATTTCCTTGCAGATTTAAGTGGAAGGCCTTCAACCAGATCCATCTCTTAAACTGCTCAAAACATCACTTTTTCTCTTTTGGATTAGTCTTCATAAATGTGACACACTTTTCCCTCTAGGACCTCAACCTTGATTTGAAATCATCATGGAAATCAAATAAAAATCCTAAGATAAAAAAAAATTCAAGTTATTTATGTAGACACATGTAGTTTGATCAATACACTATTATTTCTAAAAGTGCACTAACTATTCTTCCCTTTGCAAATTGACGACACATCGCCAATCAAACCTATCTAACTCCCTTCTCACGCCATATTTTTGGTCATTTTTTCCTCTTTATAAACCACTTAAATAGGATGTTATAGCCTCATTCTAACTACATTAGCTTCTTATTCCCTTCTATCTTGCTTCTATTAGCTCCCTAGAATATCAATCCACTTCGTTGGATTGATTAAGCCCTTCAGAAATCCTTCCAAAACCCTAATTACTCTCTAAGAGAGATTAATTAGTCTAGCCTAGGTTAATTACCGTAAACATAGTCAAATCACACTTTGACTTGCTAAAAGTGCTTTTTGGACTTTAGCCTTTGTCCCACATGCACCTAAATCTCCCATTTCCCCAAAACAAAAACTATAAATAGGGCTATACCCCCTCCATCTTTTCCTAAGAATTCTCTCTTCTTCCTAGAATAGATTATAGTATTTTGTTTAGGCTTTAGATTAGATTTAACTTTCTTCCATTGAGCTAAATAGCATTTAATTTTGTATTTCATAGCACTAACATGGAGTAAAAGGGAAGATCCATTGGCCTTGAAGCCATTAATGGGGAAATCTCTTTCTCTTAAACACATAACTGAATGCTTAGATCCTCTTAGGTTCATTATTTCAAAATTTCAAAGAATATAGGTTAACTTTATTTGTTTAGTTTGCAATTTTTTTTCAAATTAATGTATGAAAAGAAGAAAATCTTGCTCATTTCTTATCACATGGGCCATTGATCAAATTGTTAAAAGGCCTTTGGGATTGATTTAGAGATTCTTACCCCAAATCCATGGCTTTGTAACTTTTCATTGAACACATTTGGCACACCCAGTGGGACACTTATGCCCATCCTCCATTAATGGAGGTCTTTTGAGTTCTTCAAAGTACATTTTTAAGTTTTTGGGTCAAATCACTTGTTATTTCCTCATTTATGTTTTTAACACTAGATAAATGACCTTCATTTTCATGCATTTTGTGGGTTTGATATAGAAATAGGACACTTTGACTAATAACTAACCTGTCTACTCTTGAAAATTTGAAAATCCATGAATTTTGTAGGTTCTTATAAAGGGCGCATACACGTTAAAACCCCGAACATCCCCATCAAGATAGGGCATGTACCTGTCTGACAGTCCATACCATTTACAAGTCGTACCTCAACAAAGACATGCACGCATCTCCATCATCTAGGCCGTGTATCCGGTTCTCTGGCCACGTATCTGTCAAAGACTTGACTGTGTGAAACTGTATAAATTTTTCACCACTATAGGGAAGTACAACGCATCTTTTTCACATGGAAAGCGTATCCCCCTCTCTAGTTGCACATGCATAAATGGTCTGACTATGTAAAAAACTGACAATTTCTTATTTTATGCTTGGGTGTGTACATGATAAAACCTAAGAATCCACGTTATTATGCAAGCATCCTTGTCTATTTGCCAACATTTGTGTCTAATCTACCGTCTTTCCCTAATTTTTGACTACAGGTGTACTCATTGAGTAGGGCACATACCCGTCAGTTGGGAAGTGTTGGTGTCAGTATAGGCACATAGGTGTTTGTATTTAACAATTATATATTTTTAAAAAAATTTACAAATATCTTTTCCTTTATTCCATCCTGCAGGTTTCTAGGACTAATAACTCAAAAAACTATGTTTTTTCTTAGTATTTCAATTTGCATAGTTAAAGTGTTTTGTTCTTGGCTTAAAAATAGCTTTGTAGAAGTGCGTATGATGTCTCCTCGCATCTTCAAAGGCAATCTTGGAGATAAAAAACACTTATACAAAATTCATATTGATTGTTCAAAAAACACTTATTTTATTAAAGGATGAAGTAAAACTTTCATGTGATTTCAGTAGGATTTTTTTCACATTGCGTGTGCTCTTCCTTCACGCCTTTTTGGAAATCTTAGGAATCAAAAGAAAACTATAAAACATCCCTTTCTTAACATCAACCTATGAACAAGAAAATTACTAAAAAAATGTTTTCTACATGACCTAACACTTGTCAAAGAAGGGGTGTCAAAAAACAAAAAACAAAAACTGCTAATACACGTGTTCTTGCAGGTTGCCAAATGGTGTGCCACTTAAAACCACATTAATATAAGAAAGATATTCAAAACATTGTATTACAAGTTTCAAAAAAGGGTACGTCCCTATCTGCTTAAGTGGAACATAATCCCTTTGGCATAATGCCTTAAGCTATAACAATGGGGGTGGTTCCGAGAACCCTAAAGTAATCCACCACTTAGTAACCTCATGGATGAAATAGAAAGCACTCTGCTTACCCACTTGAATAGTACACCTTTTGAGATAGAGTTACCAGTTTTCCATATGGCGCCCCTAGGGGAGAGCACACGTGGACGCACTGTTGTCATTTGTGCTCGAAGGGGGTAAAGTAAAGCCTACATACTCCCAAGATAGGCAAGGGACTATTTGGGTAAATTGGGCTCACTTAAGACAACTTTGTAACACCTAGGTGAGAGAACTTATTAAGGAGACCATTTGTTCGTAGAGCCCACTTTGCTAGTCCTTTGTTGTGTCGAGCCATCACGAAGTGAAAACTCATTTTGAATCTGAACCTTTTTTGTCAAAAAAGGAAAAGGAAACCCTTGTGAGTTTGATCTAATTGTCTTTAATCAAGAAACTAAATCACCTCCCTCTTTCACTTAGTTTTATTCTTTTCCTCGAACGAGGTGAAACTCTACCCAAGTGATACTTGGTTTTTTTTTTCATATTTTTTGATCTATACCCTTGCATTCTCACCACCCACCTTTTCGGGGTGAGAAAGGTGCATACCTTGCGTGTTTTTTTTTAGAGATAAGTGCTTGCCACTTTTTTTGTTCGTTTACGCCCATCCATGTTTATAGTTGGGTTGTTAAACATCTAAAGTGTGTAGTTACACTTTTTGTATCTTTGATAAAAGTCATTCCATCTTGATTTTAGGATCATCTTCACCACTGTGTGTTCGATTCATCTCGTGTCTCTTCTTAAGTTAATAGTTTTGTTCGCATCTTAGACACATGATCTTGGTACTTGCATCGTATTCTAATTTTGTGAGAAAATTATATAAGTCCCTTTATTTCGTGGTTACACTGCTCTCACAACAATTTAAAATTCCCTTATTATACTTATTACTACTGGGTTTCAGTTTTGACGTCATTTGAGTCTTCTTAAAACATGTCGATAATGCATTATCTATATCATAATGAGGTTATCATGGTACTAACACCTTGCTTTATTAGTTAATGTATCATGGTGACGTTGTTACGCTATATTTATCTGTAACTTTCATTTTTTAGAAGGTTTTTCTTTCAGTCGGCATTCAAACTAAGTTTTACATATACCTTGTCTAGAGACTGTGACAACATCGTGCTAGTGTTTAGGCATTGTTAGGGTTCTAACTTGACCTACATATTGGTACATCATTGTAGCTATTTTTTTAGGGTGTAGGCTTGGTAACAAAAAACTGAGTGATCATAACATTTAGGTGTGCATATGAGTGTTCCTTGATATAGACGATTATATAACACTACATCCAGGATACACTGTGGTACAGTTCAAACATAACCTTGAGCAGCTTACAAAAAGCATACACTTAGGGGTCACACTAGCTACATACCAAATGTCTATTAGTAATGCCTAAAATCATAAAAATGGAAGCCAAATCAAATGAGCATGATATAGGAGAAAACCCTTTCGACACCTTCCCATTTAGTGGTCACAATTTAGCACCACTCATTTCTCAAGTTAAGGATATGGAAACGTTAATTGATCATAGTGGAAAAGAATCAAACTCTTCTGGAGAACAAAAAAGGTTAGACGTAAATAGATTTGATGAATTCCTATATTATAATAAAGATCAAGTACTCATAAGATTCTTAGCATTAGGAGCTAAACTTCCGCACGAGCGTGAAGAAGAAATAAAGGTCATTAACCCTAACCTAGGAGAGTGAAGATTCGTCTTAGACACAGATAACCCTTTTGATGTGGGATATGCGTCCACTTCTGGGCAACATAAAGCCGATGTCGAAGGTGAAACATCATGAAAACCTCAATATAAAGCTTCACATAAAGTGAAAAATGAGTGAAAATCTTCCCCTCCTCCGAAATTTGATGAAGAAGAGGACCCCCTAGTTGAGGAGGATATCCTCAAAAAGCAAATCTTAAAGTTGAGTTAGAAACTAGCAAACCTAGGCTCTTCAGGAAGAAACATATACAAAGACAAAGACAAAAACAAACTTCACGAGCTTCAACTTGATCCACATACAAACTATACCTTCAAGGAAACTCAAGCTCAAAGGCCAATGTCACCTACTAAAGAACAACTCATTTAGGAGGAATTGAAATCTATGAAAGATACACTTACTACATTATAACAGGGAAATGTAGGCTAAAATAGAAAATATTCATATGAAGAACTATGTCCCTACACCTTCGATAAGGACATGTTAGAATAGCCTTTCCCAAAACACTTTACCATTCCCAAATTCGATAAGTAAAAGTGCAAAACTGATCCTCATGATCATATAAAGGACTTCTACATGGCTTTCCAAGAGGTCACGTATAGCGATAATTTCTTAATATGACTTTTTCCTCAGAGCCTAGGAGCCGTGGGATTGGAATGGTTCTATAGCATACCCAAGGGCTCCATTACAACATGACCCACGTTGGTGGAGAAATTTTTAATGGATTACTCCTATAATATGGAAAGTGACAACATAATGAACAATCTATGCAACATAAAACAAAAACCCAATGAGACATTTGCAGGATTTTTACAACGATGGTGTGGGTTAGCTAGTCACTTTCCTTGTGCCTTACCAGAAAAATAGTTTAGTGAGTATATTTGTTCCTAACTTTAACCTTGAAATAGCCTTTCACTTGCAAATGCATTATGGTTCAAACTTCAAAGAATTCATAGAGAAAGGTAGTCAAATTGAGAAAGCATTCATTGCCAAGGGAACGCTTAAACTTGTTACTAAAAACAAACATGAAGCCAAATCCACAGACAAACCTAAATTCTTCAAAAATAATAAACATGTTGTTGCTGATGGAATTACATACTCCAAGAGAGTCCAAGCCATACATACAGGCCCACTCTTAAAGCTTTCACAAGGACCTTGTCCTAAAGTGCCTACAAAATGTACATTCACATCCTTGATAGTAGCCTTATCTACCATCCTAAGACAATTAGATGATGAAAAAATGGTTAGAATATCCAACTACAACAGTACCATATATGGAAGATGCTCCAAAACTGGTTTGGTTAAAAGATAACGAATATTGCGACTTCCACCATGTTAAAGGACACAAAATGAATAGATGTTTAAGATTTCACCATTATATTCAAGACCTCATCAAGGAAGGGAAGATTGTTGTGGATTCCCCCCCTGAGTTAGGTAAAAGTTTAAATGAAAAAATAGGTATTTACAAGGAACCTTTTCCTAACCATGCAGATAAAAAGAAAAGTAAACCAGATCAAGGGAAAACCTCCAATAACTATATGACTGTTGCCTATGTGTACCCTATAAATGATAGTCCTTATGATTCCCCATTGGATGTATTGTCTCATCTAATTAATAGATCAACACCATTTAGATTTTAGAAAAGAGCTACAGAGTCGGGATGAGACGTGCCCGCTTAGTCATACCAGATCTTATGCCTATCCCTCAGGAAGGTTAGTATAATTTAATATAGCAGTTAGAGAAAACACCTGGTAGGATATCTATTCTCGATCTTCTCAAGATCTCTAATGCCCATAATAACATATTATACAAAACTTTGCAAAATTTAGGGGTTTCCACGGAGGTAGACCCCAAAAACCTTCAATCCATGATTACATGCCTATACACCAACAATCATATTACTTTTGATCGTACTGCTATCCCGCATAACAACCCAGAGCATAACATACCCTTGTAACTTGAAGTGGTGGTTACCCATCGCAAAATAAAAAGAGTACTTGTAGATGGGGGATCTGTTCTAAATATTTGCACTTTGAAGCTGGTCAAGCAGTGAGGCTGTTCAGAAAAAGAGCTGGATTCTAAGACTATCACAATCACAACATATGACAATGAAGAAAGAGAGTTAGTGGGGGACTATAGTTGTTCCCATGGAGATAGGACCAACGTGTCATGACACAACGTTCCATGTCCTTGACTTGGATCTTCCATAAAGCATGCTCCTATGGCACCCATAGATCCATGCCATGCAACCTATTCCATCAAATTTTCATCAGTACATCAAGTTATGCCATAAAGGGCAGTGGTTACCATTTTGGGTGACCTAGAACCATTCACACATTGTAAGGCATTGCACATTTTTTCTCATGTAGCTTATGAATGGCCTTCTATGGATGTTGTTGTCCCCCTACAAATGGAGGCTGTTAAAAAAAGAATAGATTCAGAGTCCCTCATGCCTTTTAATCAACATTATCCCTCATTAGTCAACCCATTTTCTTCATGGGAGGCAACATCACCAAAATATGGCCCAAATAAGCCATTCATTCATGAGCAGGCTCTATTGATATTGGACTTATCAGTATCCCCCAGGACAAGGGCTAAGCCTTATTTTTAGTTCAAGAGAACTCGTGAGCAATGTCCTAAACCATTGGAAAAAATTATCCATAGTGGCCTCCTATTAGAGGAGAAAATGTTAAAAGACCCTACCAGTAGAGTACCAGAAGGCACCATGGATTCATGCAATCAATCACCTCAGTACATCAAAGGTCCTGTTGGTTGGATATTTTTTCAGGCCAAAATATGAGGTTCAACCATGGTGCATGGGATCAAATTCCCTCCTTAAAGACAAGTGAGGCTACTTGTTTATTACTAATCTAAAACACAATAGCAAATAATAATATATATAATATTCACATGCTATTCTAACCATTCGGGTTGGGATACAATACCTGAAATCCATATAAACATGAAATGCAGATGTTACAACTTTGGATTAGGAAGGATTAAAAGGGAAAATATTATAGATGAAACAAAGTGGGAATGGGAATAAGAGGAGCATGTATTTTTTTTCAAGCAAACACAGATCAAGAAATACTTATACGAGTTTTAGATAATGAGTGTAATATTCTAAAACTGATTAAAATTATCAAGAATACTAAACAAAAGAATTGCTCAAGATGTTGAACATAAGAACAATCTCTCAAGATAGATGAATCCCACAACACAAAGTCTATAAAATAACACTTGTTCCTATTCTTCAATGCTTAAAAATAAAATACAAAGTTTTTGTTCTTCTTCACAATAGCTCTTAATTTTCAAAAAAATATATCTCGTGGAATGCACAAGCATCCCTTATTTATAAGAGAGAGAGCAGAGAGAAAATAGGATAAATCCTAGAAAATAGTCGTTTAACGAGAGTCCTATTTTGCTTGACTCTCACATGCAGGAGAACAAATAAAAATTGGATTCCTATGTGACGAAACGAAAATGAAAAAGACCATGACAATTTATTGATAGAAATGTCATGAGACACTATGTTTATTCTGCTTCGTCATCCTTGTATTCTTCTAGCGTTGCCTACTTATCTCAGAACTCTTTAGAAATTTTGGATTATGCCCTAAATCTCATCTTCATTTGGTGCACTTGAATAATCACTTAGGACCTCACAAGTTTCCTGAGTATCACTTACACTACCAGGAAGTTTCTTCAATTTTTTGTTGAGCTTCCTTAGTGATTCTAATTTTTTTTTTATCCTTATGAACTTATCGATGTTTGACATGATCAAAGATAGTAGCTTGGTTCATGCTTGAATTAATTCCTTGAATATTTCTTGTAGAGGTTGTCAGCAGGTAAAATCTATCAAGCTTTCGCCCAACACCTTAGCAAATATCCTGGACAACTCCTCTTCTATATCATTAGTGGCATCAACCAACTGATCTCTAGATTCCCTCAACTTGCTGCAAGCTTCACTGAGAATCTTTATCCTGAACCTGATGGCTTTGGTAAGATGGAAATGCTTATCCCCATGTGGAATGATTCCTTATTCCATTAAGATCGGGGATGGAACCTGTTTCAGTGCATTGAGGGATTCCAAAGTTAATTTGAGGTTCCCGAATTCCTGTGAAAATTCATCATCCATCTTGTCACCATCTTTCTTTATATCCTCCAAGGATTTGTAAACTTCCACCGTGTCATCTATGACTTCTATTCCTTGCAAGAGTAGCCTCTTTATCCATTCTTCAACATTTCTCCCCTTCTCATTGATCTTTTCAATCATAGGTATTGATGAGAAATCAAACCTCATAGGCATAGGGGTAGAAGATGACGGTGTTGAATGTGAAGGATTTGAAAGCTTGAGTAGTACCTTTGTCAACTATTCGACTTTCTCTTTCATCTCATCCCTTCTTACCTTTGTTTCTTTCAAATTTTGACAAAGCACGTTCATGGCATCTTGTGCATCCTGTTGTGCTCCTTTAGTTGTCACTTTTCCCAGGTCAACCCTTGTAATCTGATAATCAGTCACTAGTTATATCTTCCTTCATTTTGTCAACTGCGGGAGTGGCAATCTCTTCAAACTTATGCCCTGAGGCATCCACTGAAACTCTTGAAACCATTTTGGGTTTCTTGGTAGATTTGGCAGGAGAAGCCTTGAGTGAACTGAAATCGAAGGCTGGTAGGGGAACTACCACCTTCCTCTTCCTTGGAGTCTGATCAACCAACCATTGAGGTACATCGGAAGAAGTTGCTCCTATTAGAGGTGTTATGGTTGTATCTGTGGGTGGAGGAAGATTTACTTATGGAGTAATGATGACTACAAGTGTAGTGACTGTGGGAATGGATTCAAGGAATGAAGGTGCGGAAGGAGGAGGCATGTCTATGGCCATTGTAGGTCCAGCAAATAAGAGGTGAGAGATCAGAGAAAATGCTGGCCATGGCTGATGAGAGTGGTGTTGAAATATGTGATGAGGAAGATTGGGAGAGAGGGGGTAAAGATTCTAAAGCCAAAGCTTGAGAAGTAAGAGCAAGGCTTACCTCCAATGAGAAATCAACAAAAGGGGAAATAAGAGGTTGACTAACCTCGATTTTTGAAAGAATTTCTCCTTGTTCTCAGTGGAGGAGGAGGTGAATCCAAGATCTCAAATATGTTTGTGCTGGTGTAGAAGATGATTCGGCCCCTTGATTTTCTCCTTTCTTGAAAAACTTAAACTTTATTTGCCTCATGGTAGAGCTTTTATCCTTTTCATTTTCTCCCTTGGAGGGTCCCGCTTCTAGAGTAGCTAGTTTTGAAAAGATCTTTTCTTTATAACTCATTACCCTGAGGAAATGAGTCATGCCTTAGTGTAGAAAAGAGTCTGAGAAGATCTCTCAGGTGATAGAATCCTTTTCAGCAATAGACTAATCAATGACTGCGAATCCAAGTTGATCTCCATCTGACTATTCGTACCTAGGTTCCAATACACTTTCATTGTCTGTGGTGCCTCCAGGGATATCAGCCAGATCTAACATTTGAACTTCTTCAAGTGTCAGCCTGCTGTTGTCTTTTCTTCAGATGGAAAATTCATCACGAAGATCAACCCAGATATCTTCCACAGTGGGTACATGTAGGTATAAGATTCCATAAGACTTAAGGACTCCTTGGATGTCGAATCCTTCTCTCATCTTCATGTTCTTCTTCAATTTATCTTGAAGTTCATGCACCACGTTCTTGGCCTTAACCATGGTGTAACATGTATACCTTCTAATGGAAATAGGGAAGGAGACCGTAGCTTTTTGTCTGCTCTATTGGAATTTATGAAAATCCAACAATTGTCTGACCAAATCCATGACGATTAGTTTGTCACCTGGGAACCTGGGCAAACATGGAAAGGATTACCATGGAACCTTACCACTCAAAGATAGGTAAAATTCTTAAATTCCAAGAAGATGCAACCCCATTTAGACACTTTTGTCCATTCTTAATTAGAAACCCTTCTCTTCCTCAGATCAGGATCTAGTCTGCAAATATTTTCATAGAAAAAGGCATCATTCACTCTTCTAAATTGGTCTTCAGACCCTTTTATTGTCAGCTGTGGGAAGTAATGAGATATATGTTATGTTGCTTGGTTCCCCTTTGCATCTAGTCCTGGATAGTTTTTCATACCTGTTGCCTACATAAGTGACATATGACATCATGTAGAACTTGCTGATAGATAAGATCATTTTCAATTTGAAAGTCTATCTCATTACTTATCAGGCTACCCAAATCAATCCCTTATTCATTTTTCTTTATGACAACCATGAACTTGTACATCCACCCTTGGAATTATTTTAAATCTGGGATTCCAAACAACCAACTCAGCAGGTTGATGATATCACTGATTTCAAGAATAAAGTCACTTCTAGGGACTGACTTAGGAAACCTAGAAACAACAGGCTTAGCCTTGATCAAGAACTTTTTATTTACGTGCTTGATGTAGTATTCCTGATCCTTGTCCTAGGCATTTTGTACAGATTTAAAATCTAAATCAACATATTCCGTAAAGTTTGGCAACTTTAGGAGTTTATCAAAATAATCTCCGTCTAATTTTACTATAGACTCCCCTACTTGATTTCTTACTAAGCGGGAGGGTGAGTCAATAGTGAGAAGTGCAAGACCAGGATGAATTTAGGGCATTGGGATGACACTAGAAATCCTGCTATGAGAGGAAGACTACTACCGGCTATTGACTTCATCCATGGATTCTGAGAAGAATCCACAATTCTTTTCAAGAAGTCTTCCATATCTATATTTCTAAGCTATGTGTCCCAGATGTCATAGTTAGAACTTACATAAGAAGAGAACTCCATCCTTTGATACTTATAGTTCATCTTTCCTGACTTATCTGACTTATCCTAAGATGGGCATGGGTCCAACATGAGGAGTCTTGAGAATACATTGATGACTTCTAGAAGAATAGTTAGGTGTGAGAGCTTGCTGAACAAGTGTATAGACCCGATACACCTTTCAGGTTTTGAGACTTTCCAAGCACCTTCATAAACCTGAAAAACTAAAATGTGTGTCAGAAATTAGGGCATGTCAAACACCTTGAGAATCCTGAAAACACATGGCAGAAAATGATAGGTTTTAAGCACTCTGTGAAACCTAAAACACTGGTGGGGTGTGTGTCAGAAGTTAGGGCATGCGGGGCATCAACAAAAACCTAACACAAAGTAGAAATGAGATAATGTTCGAGAAGGTACAAATACCCGACACACTGTGGAACCCAGAGGATGTTGAACACTGGTCAAGACCCGAAACAAGGCGGAGAAATTAAGATATTGAGAAGCTAGCAAATCCTGTACCAAGGCAGAAACTAGATGATGTCGGGGACCTTGCAAAACCTGAAAAAAAAGGATATCGAGTCTCTGTCCTTTCAGAACATGAAAAATTTCCAACTTCATTCATTCATGAGTTTTTAGATTCTTTTGAAAACCATAATTTATGTAAAAATAATTAGATGTCCAAGGAGTGAAATTCAAGAAAAAACCTTACTGGAAATAGAAAAGAACCAAGGGAAAAGACCCAAAACCCAAAGCTGGTAAAGAAAAAGGAAAAGAGATGAAAACCCAAGAAAAACATCACAAAAATAACCCCAAAAAGCTTCAAAATGGAAAGAGTAGAAGAATACCTTCAAGAAAATCAAAAAATGATCAAGAACAGATGGTGAAATAGATCGGGAAGCTCAATCGGGTCTCAAGGTGGAAGAAGCATGCACAAAAATCCAATGCATCAAAATCATTCAAAGTAATAAATGACGTGGAAAACCACCTATTTATAAAACCCTAACATTTATTACACACAGCTCAACACGTGTGCCAACTACCAGACAACTAGGCATTAATGACATGTCATCATGGTTGGAGCTCCCGAAAACCCAACACAAAGGATTTGGTTTAATTCGGGATTTGGGCTTTGGAACACAAAGCATGACACATGAGATGTTGAGATGCTTCGAAGTCCTGAAATTCTAACACAAAGGCGATGGTCAGGTTTCAGGTTTTGCGGAACACAAAGCATAAAACATGAGATATTGAGATGCTTCAAAGTCCTGAAATTCCAACACAAAGGTGATGGCCGAGGTTTCAGGTTTTGGGGAACACAAAGCATAAAACATGTTTTGGGCAAAGCACGTTCTGATGCATGGGAGTTACAAAAACTTGATGCATTGTTTAAGACCATCGGGTTTTGGGTTTTGGGGAACATCATATGTGAAACATGAAAGAATCATGCTTTCATGCAATGAAAACTTGAAAAATTGAAAATCTCCTTCAAAGGGGAATTTTGAAGAGATTTATAAAAAAATTCTATGGTCATCTCATTTCTAGCTGGAACCACTAAAATGAAATAACAGCTAGCTCCAGTTTGGAACTTTATGTTGAGACACCAAATGAAGAGAACTCAGAATCAAGAATATTTTATCCATTGGGCTAAGAAGAAAAATGAAAACCAAAAACCAACAAACCAATAAAGATAGAAAGAAAGCAAACACACACCAAGCAATAAATTATAATACAGTGCAAGAAAGCATCTTGCATTACTAATGGAACAACTTCAGATGTTGGCCACTGAAAGGTGGAGGGAGAAAATTTCCATCAAGGTATGATAGAAAGAAGTCTATTTTCACCGTTCAACTGATGACTTTTGAAATGAACTTTCCATAAAGAATCAAACTTGCCATGCATCCCTTTCTATTCCCTTCTCTTATCCCAGAGAAGTACTAGGTCTCCAATCTTGTAAATCACATTGCTTTGATTTCTTGTCAAATATCCTTTTGACTTTACTTTGATGATCGGTAATGCAATCTACCACCTTTCTCCGTTCTTCCTCTAGCCTAGCTAGATACATTATCCTTTTCTCAATAGAACTTTGAAAATTTTCATCCTCAATTACTTTAGCCAACTGTAAGGCTGACAATTGTATAGAGATAGGAATCTCAGCATCAATTCCATACAACACCTAGAATGGGAACATTCAAATAGCTCATTTAAGAGTAATCCGATCTGCCCATAATGCATCATACAATGCTTTGTGCCATGTCCTCTAATTCTCATCAACTATCTTTCTGATTATGGTCACTCAGGTTCGTATTGTTTGATTCATCCTGAACATTGCGTTGGGGGTAATAATCAAATGAATGAGCCAATTTGATCCCAAATCCATAACAAAATTAAGTCAAATCATGTGATGAGAAATTGGAAGCATTTTCAGCAACAATCTTGTGAGGAATGTCGAACCTAAAAATTATATTCTCTTTGAGGAAATTACACACATCTTTGGAGGTTTCCTGCTTGATTAGTACAACTTCCACCCACTTGGTGAAATAGTCAGTTGGCGGTGAGCACATAGTTATGACTGGTGCTAGAGGTAGGGTTCAGTAATCTAATGAAATAAATTCCCCATTGGTGAAAAGGTTCTTCAATTACCATAGGATTCAAGGGAAGAGTAGACTAGCTTAGGGTGACCAACAAAATGTTGGCAAGCTTCACACTTAGCTACCCATTCTATCGAATCTCAAAATAGAGTAGGCCAATAGTACCTGGCCCGTAAGATTTTGTAAGCCATCACGGAGGAATAGAAATTTCCTCTACATGTTATATTGTGAAAGGATTCTATCAACCTTATTTGTTGAGACTTGTCAACACAACGCAGGAATACACCATCAATACCCTTCTTGTATATACCATTATCCCATAGGATGTATCTCGTAGACCTTAATTTAACTATCCTCTTTTGTTTTTGGCTCAAATGTGGGGGAAACTTGCCATAAGTTAAAAATAAAGCAGATGTTCGACATACCATTCATCGGTTGTCCTTACAAAAAGCACCATAGGTGTAACTCTTAAGAAGTATCTTTAGTTTCTTCGCATTCTATCTCAGACTTATTTTTTGTGATTAATTGAGCACAGGCCTCTTCCTCGTACAAACTTGGTAGGTCTAATGTCCAAGTCATATTCTTAGACTTTGGCTATCCAGTTACCCTCGTTGACTACCTAACTCTTGTTGAGTCAAAATGGATTTAACTGTAATATGAGGAATGAGAACGAGAGTGTGAGAACTCAACACATAGTATATGAAATGCTTCACCACTCTCACCACAGCATAAGCATGCTTTTCAATTTGAGACATCTTCAATTCATGTTCATTTAGTGAGTAACTCATGAAAGCAATGGGAGCTTTGATTCCTTCTATGTTATCCTATGCATTAGGATGGCTGATACTATATGTGCGGAAGCGTAGCTGTACATGATGAAATCCTTCTTGAAGTTTGGGCATACCAGAATAGGAGTGTGAGAAATTACCCATTTGAATTCTTTGAAAGTAAGCTTCCCTTCAGTGCTCCATCAAAATGGAGTTTTACCTTTCATCATTCCAAGGATATCCTTGGTTTTATTGGAAAAATCAGGTACAAATCTTCTTAGGAAATTGACCTTTCCGAAAAAGGAATGCACTCCAGTTTTTCTTGTAGGCAGGGTAAGTCTTTGGATGGAATTTACCCTCTTTGGGTCAATCTTGGTTCCTTCTTTAGTAACGATATGACCCAGAAAATTTCCTTTTGTTACTCCGAACATGGATTTTTTAGGATTTAATGAAATCCCATGATGCCTACACCTTAAGATGCTCCAAGTGATCATAATGATCACTATGACTTTTCAGAGAAGACCTCAAGTCATCCAAATACACAAGTATCTTTCCCATAAAACTCTGAAATAGCTAAGTCCATAGCTATTTGAAACATGGCATTAATCAAACCAAAAGGCATTATTTTGTAAGAAATGGTTCCCCATAGGGTGGTGAATGTTGTTTTATATTTATCTTCAGTAGCTACCTCAGCCTGATTATACCCGAAAATCCATCAAGCATGGGTAACATTTCTGATCCAGTAACAGTCTGATAATACTTGGTCCATGATGCGTAGTGGGTAATTGTCTTTTAATGAAGACTGATTGAGGTTTTGGAAGTCAACACAAATACAGATTTCATTTTTCTTCTTTCTGACATGGACAATGTTAGCAACATAAGTGGAATGATGGATTGGAAATATAATCTTTGTATCTAACATCTTCTGAATTTCTATGCAAGGATAGTCCCTGAGATCTTTGGGTTGTAATGCCTTTGCTTTTACCTGTAGGGTTTAACCTCAGGATTTAAAGGAATGATATGTTGCACATCCTTGGGCTTGAAAGACTTTAGATCCACATATGACCATGCTAAGACATCCATATATCTCTTCAGGAGTGAAGAGAATCTTTCTTTTTCCTCTGGAGAACAACATTTCCCAATGTTTAGCATCGATGGTTGATTAGCGGAGCCCAGGTTAACTTGATCTACCTCTAACAAGGAAGTTCCCTTAGCTTTCCTTTTATCCTGAATGAAACGGTCATGCTTGTCATAACAAACCTTCCAGAGAAACTAATCCCTTCGGAATCTTGTTTCCTTTTCGCTGCATGAATTCACCATCAATCTCTTGATATGAATTTGACAGATCATGGAAAACTAATTCTAATCCTTC
This sequence comes from Taxus chinensis, assembly GCA_019776745.2. Taxonomy (NCBI): domain Eukaryota; kingdom Viridiplantae; phylum Streptophyta; class Pinopsida; order Cupressales; family Taxaceae; genus Taxus; species Taxus chinensis. The sequence continues at coordinate 858,551,222 of CM034147.1, forward strand.
AAAATAAAGCTCGCTAAAATTATCAGCTTTTTGAAAAGAAAACAACTGTTGGTCATCATTAAACACTTGCCAATGTGTTTCATTATCGGATGATATACATAGTTTTGATGGTATACGTTTTCTGTTTGAACTTTGGGTGAGGAAGGAGAAGAGATGTAGATATGGCTAAAGAATCATCTTTATCATTGTAATCTCTTAAGACCTTAATGGAAAAAGCATCAAATCATTCTATGTTGTCCCAAACTTTGTTCCTGTACTCTCTTAGGCGATATTTTTTACCTGATAGGTCCCCCTTACTTGATTCACAATCAACTCAGCATCTTCCTGCACTTTGAGATTTTGGATTCACTTTTTTTCTTTCTATTTCTAATCCTAATAAAAAATCTTCATATTCGGATGTGTTATTAGTATTGTCAAACTGCAACTTGAAAGAAAAAGGAAAAATCTCAAAATCTAGAGATATAAGAACCACGCCTAGCACCTGACCCAGTAGTTGAACAACTCCAGTCAAACTCAAGGGTCCAAAAAACATTAGGATATTCTTCCTTGACTTCTACAGAGGGCACCTCAGATGTCATGAAATAATTACCCAATCCTGCATCCTCGAAGAGAATTTGAGCCTTAGGATCATTTGATTTAGTGACCAGGTACTTTGCTTGTACTGCGGGGTGAAGGACATGAGGGACTCCATTTACTAGAATTTTAGCTTTGGTCTAGTCCATGTTGATTTCTCCTCAAACATGTTTGCAAAAACCTCTTCCTAAGAGAATACCATAAGCAACTGGGATATCAACAACCAGGATAGTCATTTTCACTCTCTTTTCAGGGAAGGCAACAAATGTAAATTGTGCATCCTTGATTTGGCCAATCAAGGAGACTTATTTGGTGTCCATAGAGTAACACCGCATGTAAGATTTAATCAAGGTGATTCCAAGGGCATGAGCTACTTTTGTGGGAATTATGTTATCAGAGGCTCCTGAGTCAATTATGCAATTGTTGAGTTTCAAACCATTGTTTAGTAAGGACAAATAAAATGGTTCAATATTTCTTGAAGAAGTAGAAGAGGTCATATTACTCTGAAGTAAAGGCTGAGTGGGGCTAGGAAAAATTCCTTTTAAAGATGAAGGGATGATATCCTTGCTTCTAATGAATTTAGAAATTTTCTCAAATTACTCAGGGTTGGACTGCAGGTACTCGGCTTCCGACATTTGGATTTTAGTTTTCTTTTCATGATCAATGATGTCGAAAGTGGTATATGAAGGAATGATAGAGGGCCTAGTTCTAGTTACATTGGTCTGAACTGAGGTACTGGCCTTAAGGGAAAGAGAAAAAGAGTTAGAAGAAAAATTTACCTTTTTATTTGTCTCCTTTTCAGTTTGCGCTGAGATAAGAGAGCCTCTTTTAGCCATAACCACGAGAGTTTCTTTACTTTTTTCCTTAGAGCCTTCAACTGGCTTTCTAGGGTTCTGGGATTCAGATCAAGTGAATACTGCAAATGATTTTCCATCATGCTCACTTTCGTCTTCCTTGTACTCCAAGTACCTAAACTGGAGTCACCAACTGAATCATCAAAAGACTCATCAGCATATCCTGAAGCTTCGAAAGCTTCATGATAATCTTGATCTTCTGGTTCTTCACCCTCCTCAACTATTTCAACTACTACATTGATAGGAGAAGCTTCAATGGATCCAGCTTGGTGGGAGTAGCAGTAAATGTATTCCTATCTCTTGTGGGGGCACCATTGGCATTGTTGAAATTCCATGTAGGAATATCTTGATAAGTAGCATTGGTCACTTATTAGGACATTTTCTTCTTTAAATTGATCAAGTCAATGGCCATCTTCTGAATCATAGGATCAATATTACTCTAAGAAGAAATCTGATTTTTAGGTTTAGATGACTCTTTTATGATATTTCCAGGAAAAATAAGATCATCTTCTATTTCAGTGGTTGTAGCTTGAGCAGTGGCCAAATCAGGAATAGTAGACCTTCTTAATAAGAAGCTCACATCAGGGGGCTAAGCATTGATGAAGAAACACTTTTTATTTTCAAGATTGGGAACAACTAGGTCTAGAATCTTACGAATCATCTTGTTGAATTTGGCTATGAAGTCTCGCATGGGTTCATAAGATTACTTCTTCATGTGTGTAAGCTATGATAACAAGGAATGAGAATCATCAACTAGTTTGAACATTGCTTCAAATACGGATCTCATGGTAGCTTAGTTGGTAATGCATGCATTTGAAATATGGTAAAACCATTCTATTGCTACATCATGCAATGTCTCAAGGAAAAGTCAAACAGAGACATCTTCATGAGAAATCCCAAGGACACCACATGCGATAAAGAATGAAGCGATGTGTTCATCAGGGTGTTGCTTCCCATCACCATTGAACTTAGGAATATTCTTACGAGATCCATGAGGTGGATCATGTAACGGTGGAGTTAGGGAAAGAGGACTAATAGCCACACCCTAAGGCATAGGTTGTGATGCCATTCTTCCGAATGAAGTATAGACAGGAATCTAAGTATTAGAAAAGAAAAATGCATGGAAGGTTATAGAAACTTCTTGTTCTTGAAGAACCTGAGTTCTTTGGATAGGTGAAGAACTTCTCACTCGGTTAGATGTAACATTGTTGGGGGAAATTCTAAAATTATGTTGTTGAAGTAGATAAAATAATGGATCAGTTTCACCATTGGCTCAGCTTGACCAAGTGAAGATCTTTCTGGCCAGCTTGAACTAGAAAATAGATCTTCTGAAAATAAGGCAAATATGGAGTCGCCAAACACCAAGAGGATAAGCTCAGTATTACCAATCCATATTTCCCTAGCAGAGTCATAAAAAAATGTTGGTTGGATATTTTTTTAGGCTAAAATATGAGGTTTAAGCATGAGTGCATAGGATCAAATCCCTCCTCAAAGATAGGTGAGGCTACCTATTTATTACTAATCTAAAACATAGCAAAAGTAATATATACAATATTCACACTATTCTAATCGTTGGGGTTGGGATACAATCCCGAAATCCATATAAACATGAAATGTAGATGTTACAACTTTAGATTAGGAATAATTAGAAGGAAAAATATTATAAATGAAACAAAATGGGAAGGGAATGACAAGAACATATTTTCTTTCAAGAAAACATAGATCAAGAAATACTTATATGAGTTTTAGATAATGAGTGCAACATTCTAAAATGATTAAAATGATCAAGAACACAAAACAAAGAATAGCTCAAGATCTTGAACATAAGAACAATCTCTCAAGATAGACGAATCCCATAACACAAAGTTTGTAAAATAACACCTGTTTCTATTCTTCAATGATTAAAAATAAAATAGAAAGTTTTTCTTCTTCTTCACAATAGCTCTTAATATTCAAAAAGTCTCTCCCTAGAATGCACAAGCATTCCTTATTTATAATAGAAAGAGCACAGATAAAATAGGATAAATCCTAGAAAATAGTTTTTTAATGAGAGTCCTATTTTTCTTGACTCTCACGTAGGAGAACAAATAAAAATTTTATTCCTATGTGGTGAAACGAAAATGAAAAAGACATGACAATTTCTTGATAGAAATGTCATGAGACACTATGTTTATTTTGCTTCATCATCCTTGTCTTCTTCTAGTGCAGCGTACTTGTCTCGAAACTCTTGGAACTTTCAGATTATTCCCTGCATCTAGTCTTCATATGGTACACTTGAATAATCATTTAGGACCTCACAAGTTTCTTGAGTATCACTTGCATTACCAGGAAGTTTCTTCAATTTTTTGTTGAGCTTCCTTAGTGATTCGAAAACATTTTCGATCCTTATGAACGTATCTATGTTTGACAGATCAAAGACAGTAGTTGGTTCATGCTGAATTAATTTCTAAATTTTCTTGTAGAGGTTGTCAACAGGTATAATATCTGATCTTTCACCCAACACCTTGGCAAATATCCTGGACATCTCCTCTTCTATATCATTATTGGCATCAATTAACTGATCTCTAGATTCCCTCAACTTGCTGCAAGCTTCACTGAGAATCTTTATCCTGAACCTGATGGATTTGGCAAGCTGCAAATTCTTATCCCCATGTGAAATGATTCCTTCATCCATTAAGATCTGGGATGGAGCCTGTTTCAGTGCATTGAGGGCATCCAAAGTTAATTCGAGGTCCCCTAATTCCTGTGAAAATTCATCATCCATCTTGTCACCATATTTCTTTATATACTCCAAGGATTTGTAAAATTCCGCCATGTCACCTATGACCTCTCTTCCTTGCAAGAGTAGCCTCTTTATCCATTCTTCAATAGTTTTCCCCTTCTCATTGATCTTTTCAATCATAGGTACCGATGATAAATTGAACCTGATAGGCATAGGGGTAGAAGATGACGGTGTTAACTGTGAAGGCTTTGAAAGCTTGAGTAGTACCTCTATCAACTGTTCCACTTTCTCTTTCATCTCATCCCTGCTTAGCTTTGTTTCTTTCAAATTTTGACAAAGAACATTCACGGCATCTTGTGCATCCTGTTGTGCTCCTTCAGTTGTTAATTTTTCCCAAGTCAACCCTTCTAATCTGATATTTAGTCACTATTATATCTTCCTTCATTTTTTCGGTCACGGGAGTGGAAATCTCTGAAAACTCATGCCCTGAGGGATCAACTGAAACTATTGAAACTGTTTTGGTTTTCTTGGCAAATTTGGTAGGAGAATCCTTGAGTGAAAATCGAAGGCTAGTGGGGGAACAACCACCTTCCTTTTTCTTGGAGTCTGGTCAGCCAACCATTGAGGTATAGTGGAAAAAATTTCTCCTATTTGAGGTGTTATGGTTGTATCTATGGGTGTAGGAAGATTTACTTGTGGAGTCATGATGACTGCAAGTGTAGTGACTGTGGGAATGGATTCAAGGAATGAAGGTATGGAAGGAGGAGGCATATCTATGGCCATCATAGGTCTAGAAAAGAGAGGTGAGAGATAGTATAAAATTTTGGCCATGGATGATGAGAGTGGCATTGAAATATGTGATGAGGAAGACTGGGAGAGAGGGGGTAAAGATTTTAAAGCCAAAGCTTGAGAAGCAAGAGCAAGGCTTACCTCCGATGAGAAATCAACAAAAAAGGAAATAAGAGGTTGACTAACCTCAATTTCTGAAATAATTTCTCCTTGCTCCTGTGGAGGAGGAGGTGAATTCAAGATCTCAACTATTTTTGTTGGAGTAGCAGATGATTGGAACCCTTTCTTTTCTCCTTTCCTGAAAAACGTAAACTTTATTTGCCTCTTGGTATTGCTTTTATCCTTTTCCTTTTCTCCCTTGGAGGGTCCCACTTCTAGAGTAGCTATTTTTTAAAAGATCTTTTCTTTATAACTCATTCCCCATGAAATGAAGCATGCCTTAGTGCAGAAAAGAGTCTAAGCATCTCTCTCAGTGGTAGAATCCTTTTCAGAAATAGACCAATCAATGGTTGTGAATCCAAGTTGATCTCCATCTGACTATTCATACCTAGGTTCAAAGACACTTTCATTATCCATGGTGCCTTCAGGGATATCAGCTAGATCTAACACCTGAACTTCTTCAAGTGTTATCTTGTTGTTGTCTTTTCTTCAAATGGAAACTTCATCACGAAGATCAACCTAGATATCTTCCACAGTGGGTAGATGTAGGTACAAGGTTCCATAAGACTTAAGGACTCCTTGGATGTCGAATCGTTCTCTCATCTTCATGTGCTTCTTCAAATTATCTTGAAGTTTGTGCACCACGTTCTTGGCCTTAACCACGGTGGAACATGTATACCTTCCAATGGAAATAGGGAAGGAGACCACAATTTTGTGTCTGCTTTGTTGGAATTATTGAAAATCCAACAATTGTCCGACCAACTCCATGAGGTTTAGTTTGTAACCTAGGAACCTGGGAAAATGGAGACGATTACTGTGGAACCTTAACACCCAAAGATACGTAAACTTCTTGAATTGCAAGAATATGTAACTCCATTTAGACACTTTTGTCCATGCTTCATCGGAAACCCTTCTCTTCCTCAGATTAGGATCTAGTCTACAAATATTTTCGTAGAAAAAGGCAGCACTCACTCTTCTAAATTGGTCTTCAGACCCTTTTATTGTCAGTTCTGGGAAGTACTAAAATTTATGTTTTGTTTCTTGGTTCCCCTTTGCATCTAGCTCTGGATAGTTTCTCATGCCTACTGCTGCATAAGTGACATATGACATCATGTAGAAATTTTCGATACACAAGACCATTTTCATTGGAGAGTCTATCTCTTTACTTATCAGGCTACCCCAGTCAATCCCTTTTTAATTTTTCTTTATGACGACCATGATTTGGTACATCCACCCTTGGAATTATTTTGAATTTGGGATTCCAAACAACTAGCTTAGCAGGGTGATGCTATCACTGACTTCAAGAATAAAGTCACTTGTAGGGACTAACTTAGGAAACCTAGAAATGACAAGATTAGCCTTGATCAAGTACTTTTTATTTACGTGCTTGATGTAGTATTCCTAATCCTTGTCCCAGGCCTTTTTTGCTAATTTAAAATCTAAATAAACATATTCCATAAAGTTGGGAAACTGTAGGAGTTGATAAAAATAATCTCCGTCTAATTTTACTTCAGACTCCCCTGCTTGATTTCTTACTGAGCAGGAGGCTGAGTCATAGTGAGAAGAGCAATCCAGGATGAATTCAGGGCGTTGGGCTAACACTAGAAATCCTGCTACGAGAGAAAGACCACTACTAGCTATTGACTTCATCCATGGATTCTGAGAAGAATCCACAATTCTCTTACATAATTATTCCATATCTATATTTCCAAGCTATGTGTCCCAGATGTCATAGTTGCAACTTACATTAGAAGAGAACTCCATATTTTGATACTTATACTTCTTCTTTCTTGACTTATCTTACTTATCCTTAGATGAGCCAGGGTCCAACATGAGGATTCTTGAGAATTACTTGATGAATTATGGAAGAGTAGTCAGGTTTGAGAGCTTGTTGAACAAGTGTACAGAGCTAGCACACCCTTTGGGTTTTGAGATTTGCTAAGCACCTTCAGAAACATGACAAACAGAAATGTGTCTTAGAAATTTGGGCATGTAAAACACCTTGAGAATCCCAAAACACATGACAGAACTTTATAGGTTTCAAGCACTTTGTGAATCCCAAAACACTAGTGGGGTGTGTGTCAGAAAATAGGGCATGTGGTGCATCAACGAAAAACCTGACACAAAGCGGAAATGAGATGATGTCGAGCAGGTACAAATACCCAACATACTGTGGAACCCAAATAATGTTGAACACTGATCAAGATGCAACACAAGGCGGAGATAGTAAGATGTTGAGCAACTAGCAAAGCCTGAACCAAGGCAGAAACTAGATGATGTCAGGCACCCTCTAAAACCTGAAAAAAGGATATTGAGTCTCTGTCCTGTCAGAACATGAAGAGGTTCCCACTTCATTCATTCATGAGTTTTTAGATTCTTTTGAAAACCACAACTTATGTAAAAATAAGTATATGTCCGAGGAGTGAAATTTAAGCAAAAACCTTACTAGAAAAAGACAAGAACCAAGGGAAAAGACCCAAAACCCTAAGCTAGTAAAGAAAAAGGAAAAGAGATGAAAACCCAAGAAAAACATCATAAAAATAACCCAAAGAAGCTTTAAAATGGACAGAGGAGAATAATACCTTCAACAAAATCAAAAAATGATTGAGAATGGTTAGTGAAATCGATTAGGAAGCTAAATTGCGTCTCGAGGTGGAAGAAGCATGCACATAAATCCAACACATCAAAATCATACAAAGTAACAAATGACGTGGAAAACCACCCATTTATAAAACCCTAACATTTATTACACATAGCTCGACACATGTGCCAACTACCAGAAAACTGAGCATTAATGACATGTCATCATGCTTGGAGCTCCCAAAAACCTAACATAAAGGATTTTGTTTAATTCGGGATTCATGCTTCAGGGAACACGAAGCATGACGCATGATATGTCGAGATGATTCGAAGTCCCAAAATTCCAACACAAAGGTAATTGTCAGGTTTCAGGTTGTTGGGAACACGAAGCATAAAACATGTTTTGGGTAAAGCATGTTCCGATGCATGGAATTTCTGAAAACCCGATGCATTGCTTAAGACCATTGGGTTTCAAGTTTCTGGGAATATTAGGCATGAAACAAGAAAGAAGCATGGTTTCATGCAATGGAAACCCAAAAACCTGAAAATTTCCTTCAAAGGGGAATTTTGAAGAGATTTGCAAAAATTTTCTATGGTCATCTCATTTCTAGTTGGAATCACTAAAATGAGATAACAGGTCCACACATGATATTTTGTCATGGGCTATAGTGGGTTTGGATGTGGCATTAATTCACAAGGCCGGTTGGAGCCTATCCCTATCCCTCATTTTAAAACTGAGAAACATGGCCTTGGAATAAGGCCCCATAATGCACTACCCTCTGAGAATGATTCCACCTCTTCTGAACATGAGGACATTTCATCTCATTCTGATAGTGACACAGATTCCCAATGTAGCCTTTACTAGGATCTTGCCTCCAAAAACCTATTCTTAGATTAATCAATCCTTATGATTTCTAAATCCATTTTCTTAGACAAATGCCAAGTAACCCTTATATATCATGAACTCATAGATTGGGATCAACAACTTCACGTGCCCCTGGATTTCTTTGAAAATGATGAGGCATTTACAGAGTTCATGGAACTCAGGGATTTGATTCCAGCTAAAGACCACAAGAAAGGATTTAAGATTCAACTAGACACCTATGCCTACTTTGGGGAAGAAGTAGAGATGTGTGGATGATTGAATAAGAAGGCTATAAATAAAGATACACCTACTTCTAAAAAACCAGGAAAGAAGGTTAAACGTAAATTTCACAGTAACAAACTATTTGATAAACTTGTAGACAAATAGAATGACGAGTCTAAAAATGAAAATATTTACCCATTTGAATATGATCATGACCTACCATAGGAGGTCGATCTTACTCTTCCCCCTAATCCTACGTGGATGGAAGATGCTTCTAAAATGCTTGTTGAGGAAACAATCAACGTTAACATTGGCTCAGAGGAGCAACCTAGAATAATAAAGTTGGGAGCTTCACTCTAAACTCAGGAACAAAAGACCTTTGTAGAGATCTTAAAAGAATACGTGGACATATTCTAGTCGAAATATGTAGTTATGCCTGGTTTAGACCCAGAATTAGTTGTGCACAACCTTTTTGTGTACCCAGATGCCATACCAATCAAACAAAAGTTGAGAACGATGCATCCTAAGGTGGCACTCTTAGTCAAAGACAAATTGGAAAAACTGTTAGCTGCTGATTTCATTAAACCTATTGATTATTTAGAATGGATCTCTAGCATAGTCCCACTACAAAAAAATCCTGTTGGCATGAAAATCTGCACTAATTTTTGTGACATAAACAAGGCATGTCCAAAATATGACTTTCCCCTTCCTAACATTTACATGATAATTGATTCCACTGTTGGCTATGAAATGATGTCCTTAATGGATGGCTTTTCAGGTTATAACCATATGTGAATTGCAGAAGATGATCAACATAAAACAACATTCATCATCCAATGGGGAACATTCTGGTACAAAGTCATGCCCTTCGGGATAAATAATGTTGGGGCTACTTATCAAGGGGTCATGATGGTTATTTTCCATGTTATGATAAGTGACATCATGGAGGATTATGTTGATGACATTCTAGCAAAATCCAAAAGCAGAAAATAACACCCTGGAGTATTGAGGCATATCTTTTAGCGTTTACGAGACTATAAGGTTTTCTTAAACCCTAAGAAATGTGTCTTTGGTGTTTTATTAGGAAAGCTCATAGGGTTCATTGTTTCACAAAGAGGGATTGAAGTGGACCCTGCAAAGGTTACGACTATTACAGAAATGCCACCACCTACCAATCTCAACCAACTAAGGAGTCTAAAAAGGAAAATTTAGGCAATTTGTCGCATTATTTCACAACTGATGGATAAGCCCCATCCTTTTACCCATCTACTCAAGAAAGATGTCACCTTTAATTAGGAACCTGATTGTCAGAAATCCTTTTCATTACTCAAGCAATACTTGGCTAGCCCACCTGTACTCATGCCACCTACCTCAGGTGAACCTCTCCTCTTATATAGTTCCACTACCCAGTTTTCTATTGCAACATTGCTTGCCCAATATGAGTTAGCCCATAAAGAGAGAGTTGTTTATTATCTCAGCCACACCTTGATCGCATACGAGTTGAATTATACCCAAATAGAAAATTCCTGCTTAGCGGTTGTCTTCACATTTTAAAATGTTTGCAATTATCTCCTAAATAATAAAACTAAGCTCATATCCAAGGTTGACCCTCTCAAGTACCTTTTATCCAAAACTTCCCTCACAGGCTAAATGGCTAATTGGATTATTCTCCTGAGTGAATTTGATATCGATTTTGTGAATCAGAAGTCTTTAAAAGGACAAGTACTGGCTAATCAGTTGGCAGAAGCTCCTCTTCCGGGAATGGAACCTTTATGCTTAGATTTACCAGATGCATCTATGATGTATATTGAGGAATCCGTAGAATGGTAGGTTCATTTTGATGGATCTTTTACCTTCCATGGATCTAGAGCAAGAGTGGTGCTCATCATTCCAACAGGTGATGTCATCCCACGAGAATTCTGGCTAGAATTCCCAAGCACAAATAACATCACAGAGTATGAAGCACTCATTGTTGGCCTCAAGATAGCTATAACATGGAACATCAGACAACTTTGGGTCATTAGGGACTCTCAGCTTATCATAAAGTAGGTTAATGATGAGTATAATGTTAAAGATTAGAAGCCTATTCCATATAAAAAAATGGTTGAAACTTTGAAGGAATATTTCACATAAGTCATATTTGAAAAAAAACCAAGGTTGTGTAATAGATCTGTGGATGCTATGGCTACTATTGGATCTCTCTTATGCATAGCACCTGAAGAGAGCAAGATGCCTTTCTTCGTGGAACATTTACATGTACCTGCATATGATATGCTAGAGTCATGTTTGGCATGTGAAGTTGTTAGTCCTTTATCCCCTTGATATGACCCTATCTTCCAATACCTACAAGATGGCACTCTTCCACCTGACATCACCCATTTTGAAAAGAAATTCCTTATTTTCCAGATAGCCCATTATACCCTCCTAGGGGGCACCCTTTATTGTCGTGGCTACGATGGGAATCTTCTTCACTGTCTTAATGTTATTGATTTTATCCATGCCATTAACGAAGTACATAGTGGTATTTTTGGAGTGCATACTAATGGCATGGTCTTAGCTAAAAAGATATTGAGGGTAGGCTATTATTGGCCTATAATGGAATCTGATTGTTGAAACTTCATAAAGAAGTGTGAACTATGCCAAAACTATGGAAATTTAATACATGCGCCACCACAAGCCTTACAACCTATTACAACACCTTGGCCATTCTCTAAATGGGGCCTGGATCTCATAGGGAAGCTCCATCCTTCTTCATCAGATGGTCATACTCACATCATCACTGCACCGAATACTTTACCAAATGGGTAGATGATGTCCCTCTTACCTATGTCACCAATGTACAAATTTCAAAATTCATCATGAACCATCTGATATGTCATTATGAAATCCCCTTAACCATTGTCACTGATAAAGGTAAATCCTTCAAAAACAAAATAGTTAAAACATCGTGTCAACACTTCCATATCCAACTTAAGTTTTCTACCTCTTATTACCCTCAAGGTAATGGACAGGAAGAAGCCACCAATAAGACCCTTGTGTGGATTATGGAGAAAATGGTCAGTAAAACTGGCCGTAATTGGCATCTACAGATACATCCCACCCTCTGGGCCTAGCACACCTCCATCCAAACTCCTACTGGTGTGACCCCATATTCACTCATCTATGACACTGAAGCCATCATACCATTGGAAGTGGAGCTTCCCTCCCTAAGAATATCCCTCAGAGATTATCTTGATAAAGATGAGGACTACAGAGTTGCTTGCCTTGTAGAGTTAGAGATATTATCTGAAAGGTGTATGAGAGTGCTCAATCACCTAAAATTCTATCAAAACAAAGTGTCTAGAGGGTATAAGAAACACATCATTCATCGATAATTTGATGTAGGAGATCTATTTCTCAAATAAAATCAGAAGAACACCATCAAAGAAAGAGAAAAGAAAGGAAATTTTGAGGCTAACTGGTTAGGTCCTTATGTTGTAAATGTAAAATATGAATTAGGGGCCTAAAAAATTGCATATTCAGATAGTGAAGAGATTCCATAACTTATGAATGCCATGCACTTTAAGTGGTTCTACACTTAGGCATGATGATAATATCAAATAAGAACTAAAAATTTGAAAAACAAAGAAAAAACAAGAAAAAAATATTGAAAATAGTAAAGAAAAAGCAGTTCAGTCCTCATGTGAAAACCACGCAATTGTGGCGCAGTGGGTGGGTCTTTGAGTGAAAACAAGTTTTTGGCACTCAAGGAAAATTCTCCAGATGTAAGTTACTCTTATGGCAGGATGGGTAATCGTCGCCACTTTCTAGGTATGACCTTATTTTGCTAAGTCTATAAACCCTACTAGGGCCACCTTCACCTTGCCATGATCTGGTTTCTTTGCTCTTGTATCTTCACGGAGGACATAACCTTTGTATACTCCCATCCAATGCTGAGCATACATGCACCGTTGTCACCTTCTAGTACATACACACATGGCATTCCGCCTCTTGTATATTCCCACATCACACTAGGGGAATCCACACTTCTTTGTTCTTGTACATTGCTTTCAAAACATGACCTTCGAAAATAAAAATTTTTTGGAAAAAATACACAAATTTCTAAACATCCAGAAAATTTCCCTTTTCAGGGATAAAGCTACATTCATGTCACAATGTTATCTTAGGGAAACCTAGACAACAATCAAAACCGTAGCTGTGAAAACTTATCGTTTTAGATAAACCCAAAAACATTAGAAAATATGTCAATATTGTCCAGCAAAAACAAGGTAATGTTTAATTACTCGTAGTTATTGGTTTGAATAGTTTTGATGTTCTTAGTCTATTGAATTGTTGGTTCTTTAAATGGATCATTTTCTTATCTAATTTTGAATCTTATTTGATTTAAATTATGTATTGCATTACATACATTTAGGAACTCTCATGCTTGTAAAAATTGTTGTAGGATTCTTTGCTTATTGGGTGCGTCTATTAAAGTTCATTTTTACTTGTTTGGATTAGATCCCCTTTTAATCTCTTGTTTGTTTTTGCAGGTGTTTTCGTTTACTTGCATTTTGTTGTGTTGTTTTTATGTGTATATTTGTTTAGTTTTGTTAACTTTTTCTTCTATATTTTGCATAGTTGTTTGTTATCACATCTATCATGTATCATTTCATCACATTTCTAACATCATTCACTACATCATATATATACAAAAATGCTAAGTATTACATCATGCATGTATGCTAAGTTAATCATCACATATCGTATCATCAATGGGGGCAAGAGGGGTTGTGCATAGTTGTAAATCTATCCCCCCCACACCAATATCATCTAGTATTATCCCAAGTGCTAGAGTAAAAACTCATAAACAACTCATGAATCCAAAACATGTGATGTTATCCATAGATACATCATCAATATGAAAGCATGAAATATACACATTTCTAAATCTAAGGTATGTCACATACATAAAAGAAAGAACAATCATACATCATAAATCCATTATAGTATGATACATAAAAATGTCCATATATGCATGTATAACTATCCAGGTCCATATTCAAAATAATACATCATCGATACAACATGGCATCAAAAAGGGGCATGCATCAAAAGAATCGAGCCTTCATCATGAGGCATCATCAAAATAATGATATACACAACTATACATCAAAATCAACCTTTATAAGAGGCATGTATACAAGATATCTATACAAAAAGAAAGAATACAGAGCTCAACCATAGCTCTCACCCTCGTCAGGGCTCCCAGGTCCATGACCTGGTCATCGGAAGAGTGACGCTTGTGATGGACCTAAACCAGGGGTACCACCCTGCTGTTTATCTAGTTGTTATCTAGTCAGCTGCCCTGTTATGGGCTACCTAACTGATCTCGTTGAATGGCCTGATCTCTGTGACCTGGAACCTGTCACACTCGAATCTAACTGCTGGAATGATAACATTCACTGATCTGGCAGAACTACCCTAAAGTAGGTAATCCTATAATACAGACCTCACCACCAGATCTCTTGACATCTTGTATCAAATCGGCATCTCCAAAAGTGAGAGCTACGTGTAGGGTAGAATCTCATTGACTTGTCACCCTGCCAATATCTACTTGGGCCTATCTCAAGGCTGCGGCCTCTCAATCTTTGTCTATGGTAATAACCCACACCTTGGCCCATGCCTGATCCCTTTGTGTCAAGTAGGTCTGGGCATGTGTTTGGATATGATCCCTCTGGGTCATAACCATCTATACCTAAGTCTGAGACTGGTGTAGGAGGCTCAATATCTGAGCCCCATGTGCGGCCATCTCCCAGATGTGACTCTACCATGGAACACTGTCAATTCCTTGGGTGGCATGAGCCCCATCCTAATCCCTCTCCACTATCAAAACCTGCAACTAAGTGTGTGCTTGATCTCACTCTACTATGAGGGCATGTACCTGTGACCTAGCTACGTCTTTCTTCCCAGCCACCTATAACTACTGTTGAAGAGCAGCCCACTGCCCACCAGTTCTGCTACTTTCTGGAATATCAAGTGGTGGGCCCTTCTCTAGAAGTACCTACTAAAGAGGGGTATATATCCCTGTTGGAATGCCTACTAGGGGTAACTCTATTCCCACTACCTTGTATACATGTCTAGGCCTTGGCCTGGGACCCTGTCGATGTGGCTATTGTGGTACGGAACCTTGTCCCCTACCTTTGACATATTGGTGCACATTGGTCTAACCCTCGTCATCATCATCATCATCACTATCAACACCACCAATGGCTCCACCCTTGTCACTAATAGGATGCCTTACTAGAGGAGGTCTCATATCGGCATTATACGCCACTCTAGATACAGTCAAATGGTGCATAAGTACACTATGATACCAGGGCCTGTACTCAAAAGTAGTACTGAGGTCTCTAATATGTCTCAATGGCACAAAAATAATAGGTGCCGATTGTTAGAAACTAGCCAGTACTCTATCACGAGTAATCTATGGCCCCATGTCAAATTCTCTCGGGCTCAGTGAGCATACCATATATCTGGCCCAGGAACATCGTAGGTAATTCTAAATTTCCTCTTGCACCGATCCACCCTATATATCTCTTGCATATAACTATGGATGCCTAGAATAAAATGCTCTACAGTTACAGTACAGAGCTCTAAGCCATCCTTGGGTAACTAAAAATGTCTATAAGGCCTCCAAACTATGGAATCATACCTCAGCTAATCTAACTCACGCTAATAATGATATATGACCCCCATGTTAGGTTGCACTTCATCCCCTGCTGGGACCCAACCCATCATCGATGGCTAGTCAGGAGCTTGAACTCTCTAAACACCTAAGGGGTAACTAATGGCGATATGATCCTGTGCCCAAATCTGTAGCAAATGAGTAGGTCCTACCATCTTTTGATGGTAGTAAGTAATAAAATAAAGGTCCCAATATAGATGTGCTTATATACACCAACCCCAGTAGTAGGTCTCTCCCTCCACAAAACCAAGAATCACTCCTAGGAGTCCAAGTGGAAATGAAGCGATGTTCTTGTCAGGGAGTAAAACTCCACTGACAAAGGCCATCATGTATACCACTACCTGGTGTAACTCTAGATCATATATACATCGGTATAATCTGATGGACATCCCGCATTGTGGTATAGTAGGGACGCCGAATAAATGTATAATATGTCACTGAATATCAGTCCAATGGCTCATAGTCTGGATGAGCTGGCCCTGAATGGGGACCCGTATGATGTACCACATGTCCTCCAGTGTAATGGTAATCTCCCCAGTCAGGAGATGAAAACACTGACTCTCACTATGCCATCGCTTTGTTATGGTTGTCAAGAGGCCATGGTCCAATGTAATCTATGGCATCTTCGTCACATGAGACAATCCTGTCACATGCAAAAGGCTCTCCAGAGTCACTCTATCATTTTTATCAAACTATGCCTCTATACAACTTACCGACCATAGCTCTCGCGAGTCTGCAGAATGGGTAGTATACGCTATAAAATCAACACAAGTGTTAGGTAGTCACTTATTTCTATTCTCCTAAGGAAAAATGCTTCTTCAAAATCATCTAACTCACTAATTAATCCTTTCTTCTGAACTAATACCGTCTATATTCTTCTATACTTGGCTACTTTTTTACCTAGTTGTCATTTTCCCCTTCATCCAAGCACCTACGTGCCTCCTTCAGCACCTGTGCACCCTAAACATCACATACGTGCCCTTACAGATGCATCCGTGCACTAACTCTTTTTCCCCCTTTGGTGCAGGCCAAACCGAATGCATATGCACCCAGTGTGATGCCTACGCACCTTCCATGACACACACACATGCATGTGACCATTCTAGCCTAACCAATGCATACGCGCGCCTTTGCCACTAAAATTCTTCCTACGGTGTCGTGTCCATGAACCCGTTTCTTCCTACATATATGTGTCCACATAGCCGCTTCTTCCAATAGGTATGCATGCGTGTCCTTGGCCCTTGTAAATGGATGCGTGTGTGCATCCATGTCCAGTTTGACACCTACGCATGCATGTACCCATAAAGCTAACGCATTCGCCCATGCACATGCATAAAAAAGGTTATACCTACCCTAGATATTCCCTAAAAATTTAATAAATGCGTAATTAATAGGAAGGATAGGCCACTTACATATGGTCCATCCACTGGGTCCTTCATGAACTCTCGGATACGATCCCTGCGTCTCGTCCTCCTCAGTATTCTTTCCATCTCACTCCAGGGATATTTCTCTCGCTCACGGTAAAAATTTGCCAGAGCTCTAGTAGAAGTGAATTGGTCATGATTATTTTACCTACCTCGGGTGGCTATATTAACCTGTCATGATGCCCTTGGGGCATGTTTTCTTGATTGTGATCATTCTAACCCCCTTCTATTTGTTGTGATAATTATTTTTGTATTAAAATAATTATTTTTACTAATTTTCCCATGTTGGGGCACTTTGTGCCACCCCGTGGTTGTTTTCTCCATCACACTGAAATAATTTACTCATATTTCAGGCACCTTTTCTCACCTCTTCCTCTATTTTTCCCTCTATTTTCCCCCATCGGGGTAGTTATTTATTCATTCATTTTCAGTGAATTATTCCCGACTCGTCTTTCTTCTTGTAGGCATATATCCTGGCTCTCTAGTAGCCTCGCCTTCCCATTACCACCTTCACCTATACGTTTAGAAGATATTTGATCTTTTGAAATTCTTCTGACTAATCAAAAACCTGAAAAAGAAAAAAATCAGAAAAATATTTAAAAAACAACAAAAACATTGAAATTCCTCAAAAATGGCTTTAAAATTGGTAAAACTGATCATCTACAGCTGAAATCTATGTTTATTTCTTAGCACTCATCCCAAATCTTGCTGATGTTTTCAAAAAAATTAAAACAATGACTAGCGCATCACCAAAATCTTCAATCACCTACACAAGCTATGTTCCTTACTTCGTCTGTACTCTGGTGCACTATTAGTTCCCTGGTATTGTTTTCATCATGCACATTGCTTTTTCATGGGACCCAAGTGTCCTCCATCTTTCCCCTTGCATAATACACCTTGCTTGGGGCATCATTCCTCACCCTTGTTTTTTATCAGAACATTTGAGACTTCATCTTGATAACAAAATATTTGTGCAACTATATTAATTGTTGTTGGTTTAAGCGTGTGTGATTGTACTTATTTCCCTGTTAGGTGATTTTGTTTATTTCTCGTATTGTATTTCATTTTTGTATGTTGTATGGAGTTGGACATTTTTAGAATAGGATGGTTGTTTATATTTTGGATTTTCATGTCATTTTTACGCTTCATGTCACATGCTCACATTTTAATAAGGACCCATGAGGAGGACTCTAAGCATTAATAATGATTAAGTATTGTTAGCAATTGATTTGTGGATAGCTCAATATCCATTTTTTATAATTTTCTCGTCTTCTCTGTCCACTTCTCTCTCTGTTATTTTCTTTTTCGATCATCAATCGAGTTTCATCATCACCCCATCAACACTCAAGGGGGCATTCATCATCCTTCATCCTATTAATTTTTCTTCTACCCCTTCAAAAACATTTCTACTTGTTTTTGTTTGTCTACTTTCTTTGAAGTGACGTAGCTTACGTCACCTCAAAGAGGGGGAAAATGTAGACACCTGTAGTTTGATCAATACATTATTATTTCTAATAGTGCACTAACTATTCTCCCCTTTGTAGATTGATGGCACACCGCTAGTTTAAACGTATCTAACTCCCTTCTCACGACATCTTTTTGGTCATTTTTCCTCTTATAAACCACTTAAACAGGCTGTTATAGCCTCGTTTCTAACAACATTAGCTTCTTATTCCCTTCTATCTTTCTTCTATTAGCTCCTTGGAATATCAATCAACTTCGTTGGATTGATTAAGCCCTTTAGAAACCCTTCCAGTACCCTAATTACTCTCTAAGAGAGATTAATTAGTCTAACCTAGGTTAATTACCCTAAACATAGTCATATCACACTTTGACTTGCTAAAAGTGCATTTTGGACTTTATCCTTTGTCCCACATACACCTAAATCTCCCATTTCCCCAAACCAAAAAACTATTAATAGGGCTATATCCCCTCCCTCTTTTTCTAAGAATTCTCTCTTCTTCCTAGCATAGGTTATAGAATTTTGTTTAGGCTTTAGATTGCATTTCACTTTCTTCCATTGAGCTAAATATCATTTGCTTTTGTATTTCATAGCTCTAACATGGAGTAAAAGGGAAGATCCATTGGCCTTGAAGCCATTAATTAGGAGATCTCTTTCTCTTAAACACATAATTGAATGCTTAGATCCTCTTAGGTTCAATATTTCAAGCTTTCAAAGAATAGAGGCTAACTTCATTTGTTTAGTTTGCATGTTTATTTAAAATTAAATGTATGCTAAGAATAAAAACTTGTTAATTTCTTATCACATGGTCCATTTATCATATTGTTAAAATACTTTGGGGTTTCTTTAGAGATTCTTACCCCAAATACATGGCTCTTACAAATTTTCATTGAACACAATTTCATACGTTCATTGAACAACTTTTCCTCAAATTGAAAATCTTCATAAACTTTTATTTTTGAGTGGGGTATACAAATCATTACTCGATATATCATAACTTTATGGAAATACAAAGAATTCATCTATAACATCAAATCATCATAATATAAATAACAATCAATTCTTGACACTTATCATGAAGATCACTCATACCGCTTTTGAGCTAGGGTTGTAAAGCCATAAAAAACTTGTTTATATTTTTATCATTTGTTCATAAAAAATGTGACAATGAAATGAACCCCTTATTTTTGTGACATGATCTTAACTAAATGGAAAAACATCCATGAAATCCAAAAGGTCTCATTAAAATAAAGAAATTCATAATGAACATCAGAAGTTGCAAGTCGAGTTGGAAATCATTCTTTCTTGAATGTTGTTTCACCTAAAATATCATTACGGTTCTAAATGAAAAGTGGTACAATGAAGAAATGAATCTAAATGTGGATACCAGTGAACATGGCAAAAAAAATTTCCAGAGGGGTGCGTTCGATGTTGGGTTTGATTATTACATTGGATCGAGTTATTAATAATTTGGTTGATATCAACTCGACGAACTCATGTTACATTGAGAAAATTCACACCCAAGATATCTTTTTAATTTGGGCTCATGTGTATTAACAGCAAGTACATTGCATATTATACAATTCCATCATTTATAATACATTCAACATGGCACTTAAACCCTTCAATGCGGACGTTTATTGGAATAACCACATTCAACATGGAAGTCATATCGCCCAAGCCCATTATGCAGGCTGAATAAACATGTAACCCCAACAAAAGGTGGATATGTGGCCATATCCATGACCAATGTAACCTTCAGAAGTGTATTTAAAAGCAATCCCACATCTCATCTAGCCAAATATGGGATATTTAACCCCACGCAGAGACCAAAAGAAATGAGAGGCGGTGGGGGGTTGAAACTCATGACCTTCACCCACAAAGCCACATGCCTCATCATTAAGTCATGTAACTTGGAATTGAAACAAAGTATCTCACTTCTATTTAAAGAAGTGTTTGTGTAGGTTTTTGGGCAAAACCCACAAATAAGGTAGTTTGGAGCCTTTTTTAGAAATCATCAGTTTTGAAGCCCTTAGAGGCCAAACTAGGTCTTGGAGTAAAAAGAAAACTTGTTCTAAATTTCAATACCTTTGCATTGGTGTAATCCTTTTTCCATTTTGGAGAATTTGGAAAACTTTGTTTTTGAAAATTATCCTTTGATCACATCTCCCCATTGAGAAGGATTTTGTCCATAAAAGTTGTTTTCACCGACCAAATATTTTTGATCTCCATTACCGCATCTCTCAAACACATACATGAAAACATTGGAATAAAAATATTGGTTAATAAAAGAAAATTTTTATTAGCTAGTCACAAACAATTGATCAGTCAAAATAGAAAATCATAAGCCACCAATGGAAATTGTCCACTGATACTTTGTGATCCTTTCAACTCTTCAAACATCTTAGATCAATATAAAAGACATCTGAATGCCCACAACAGGATAGTGTCCACTATCTGTGTGAAAATTCAAAACCACTAAAAACTATCATGAATATGATCCAGAATAAACATTCCAAAAATAGACACAATTGAACTAAGTGAACTGACAGTGATAATAATCTATCCCCAAAATCTGCATTGTAAATACGATAGAAGTAACTATCGGCATAATGCTAAAAATAGGGAGATGTCCAATGGAGTATTAATCAAATTTTCAAAATTAAGAAAACAAACTGACTACGGTAAACCTATCCCCCAACCGTTTCCCACCAAATCTGAACTCCATAACCATTCAAAGCTATATGGGAAAAACAATTCCATGCAACAAATATTTGGAATCCCATAAAACATGCCTTGAATTAATTGCATGGTATAAACAGTCAAGAGCTATGCAATATAAAATTAAAAAATTGTTTACTAACCCATGCCAATGGATTTTCATCTACAAGTATCACCTGATATGGGGTTGTAATATCAATTGTAGGAGAAGTTAAAAGTGAGCCTCCTAAGAGCATTGTCTCCTCTTGTAAGCACATAAGCCATAAGGAGTGTTTCAAAAGTTGCTCTAGAAACATTTTCTATATGTAAGGCCATTGGCCATAGAAGACCAACCCTAATATATCACCATCTTTGAAGGAACTAGAGGAAAAATTAGACCTTGGTGTGTAAAAATGAGATATTCACATAATCTCCCCACACTCCTAATGGTGATATTATATTCCCAATTTGAAGGCATTTCGACATTGTTTTTAACCAACAGAAGTCATATGCACATTTAACGACCATCCAAAGGCTTCATCAAGTGTACTACTCATCCAAGGAAGATTATTAAAGACTTATATTTCTGTGACAATCATCATCAACTGCGTTGTACTTCTCATCATACGGAGCACCTAGTTTTCATATTTCTAGTTCTCTACTAGATTGTGGTAACTTTTTAATATCTAGTTCAGATTCATATGCAATCAACTGAGTATGTGATTAAAAGAGGGATACGTGAGAACCGATGTCAAAATAATGCACCACAATGAAGTTGCACTCCGATGGTAATGTCATAGCTCTAATGTAATAAGTAAGATTTGAATTATGGAAAGAATATGTAAATAAGAAAATAGGTCCGCTCATTCCCATAGATCGAAAAAAGGGAAGTACAAATAATGGTGTTATGTAACCCCCATGCATAAAAGAGGAAATTAAACTCCTGTGATGCTAATGACACATATGACACCACTAAAGGAGGAGCTACAATTTGAAATAAGGAATGTAACTTCTATAATGCAATGATGCAAATGAAAATCATAGATTCGATGACAGAATCTAACATTTTTCATTTGACCCCCTAATACATATGAATCTCGCAAGGTGATATGACTCACCATGTGATGTGGATGATGACTAGGTAGGTCACACACACCAACACCCCCCCTTCATCAAAGTAGAGGCACAGGTCATGGTAAGACAAAATATTAAAGAATAATCCTGTAGACAACTAAGAAAGATGTGTGAAATGGGGCCCAAAAACTAAAGGTGTGATAAGGTGCCCATATACAAACAACATATTTCTGGAAAGAAGAAGATGAGAAGGAGGACTATATAGCTCGAAGAATATGGGTGGATACAGCAGACCTCACCCCAAGGAGAGACCATAAGTGAAGAAATTTCACCTCAGTGAAGGGCTTGGTGAATATGTCTACAACTTGATCAGTTATCTGAACATACTGTAAGTCAATGATGTTTTCATGTATCATGTCCCATATGAAGTACACGTGAATCTCAATGTGCTTCATTTGCTGATGCTGAACTAGATTTCTACAAATTGAGATAGTGCTCATGTTGTCACAGTAGATAATGGTAGGCCACCGAAAGTGGATTCCAAACTCTTTCAAGATACCCTGTAACCAAATAAATTTTATGGCACCATCAATTTCTCCTTTGGACTCTGCTTTTGTCAACGATATGGAAATGGGGTTTTTCTTCTTGCTGGACCAACTGATAGGACCTAAACCTAGAGTGAAACTATAGCCTGAGGTAGACTTCCAATGATCTAGATTACCGGCCCAATCTGAGTCTGTAAATCTAGCCAAGTCAATCTTAGTCCCTTCTAAGTAATGAATACCATCTTTGTGAGTGCCATGAACATAGTGAAGGATCCACTTTGCTACTTTTAAATTCATCTCATGAGGCTCCTGCATAAACCTAGACATGATCCCAACAACATATGATAGATCAAGCTCCCCACCAACTTCCGATAAAGGGTACCGTCAACAAAGGGGGAAGAGAAATCAGAAACCAACTTGACCCTGGAGAGAAAAGGAGTAGGTGAGGACTTGCAATAAGACTTGTGAAACTAAGGAATAAAATCAAGAGAGTAATTAGGCTGTGAAATCATAATTCCCAAGGTAGATTGTGAAATCTAGATCCTAAGAAAGTAATCAAGCAATCCTAAGTCAGACATGGAGAACTTGTTAGCCAAGGATATCTTCACATAATTAATGATAGAGGAAGAGCTACCCATGATCAACAAGTCATCAACATAGAGAACAAGAATAAGAATGGAGTCATCCTGCCATAGAATATACACATTTGGGTCAGATTCATATCGAGTGAACCCTGATGTAAGTAAAAATGAGTCCATCTTGGCATACAAGTCTGAGGGGCTTGTTTAAGGGCATAGAGAGAATTATTTAACTTGCAAACGGATCATGGATATAACCCTGAGATTGTTCCATAGAGATCTCTTCCTCTAGGTCCCCATGAAGTGAGGCACTCTTAATGTCCATCTAGTGGAATTCCCATCTATTAGCGACAACAATGGCAAGGGTCAGTCAAATGGAAGTCATATTCCTAACCAGAGCAAAGAATTTCGAGTAGTCAACCCTAGCTACTTGTGAGAAACCACTAGCTACAAGTCACACTTTATACTTATCCACTTCTCCATTTTCTCCATACTTATTCGATATATCCACCTATACCAAATGATTTTTCTTCCTTTCAGAAGAGGGGTAAGATCCCAAGTGGCATTGTTTATGAGTGAGGAATACTCCTCATCCATAACAGAATCCCACTAAGGAATCCCAGAAGCTTCTTAGAAAGACAGTGGATTAGAAAAAGAGGTGAAGAAGGAGTGGGGTCTAACAAAACTTGAGCGAGTATGTATCTCATTATAAGGATCTCGAACTAAATATCCAACACTCTGTAAATTTTTCCTGGCCGAAAAAGGTCCCAAAGGTTCAAGTTCAGAGTCAGAAGATTCTTCACTCAAGTGAGAAGGGACATAGTCCTCATCATCACTACTGTAAGAATAAAAAGACTTAGAAGTTTGAGGATCGGGAGGAGTAAGGAGAGGAGGAACTCGCTCAACAACATCATCATCTGATGAGTCATAATCTGAATCAGTGGGTGAAAGAATCTCAGTGGAAGTAAAAATTCAAGGATGACTCATCAAAATTCACTCTCCTCTCAATACAAAAGTCATGGATTGTAGGGTTTCAAAAATTGATATCCCTTCATACCATCAAGATACCCGATAAAGATACAAGATTTTGATTAATGGATCCAATGCATTACATTCCTTCTTGGGGAATCTGAGTCATAGCCTTGGATCCAAAGACTCGAAAGTGATCAACATCAAGCTTGTGTCAAAAACAATCTTTAAATTGTGTCATCCCTCTTACTGTGTTGTGTGGAACATGATTTTGAATGTAACAAGCACAATTCACTGCTTCAGCCCAATATTATGGAGGAAGGGACTTTGATGTGAACCATAAAAGTAACCATCTACTTTAGAGTTTAGTTCTTTCTTTCTGCAGCTCCATTTTTGGAAGGGTTGTAAGCAACTGTACAATACAAAGCAATTCCCTCAGAAGTGTAGAAATCCTCAAACATATTGATCACATACTCTGTCATCCGCAATCCGGCACTATGATAATTCTTCACCGGGAACTCCTCGTGCTATGATTATTTACTAATGCACAGCCTTTAGTTTGGTGGACGTAATCTGGAAATAAAACAACAACATAACACAAGAATACCATTGACTATGATAAGACAGAATGACGAAAAATCTGAAATATCAAAATAAATTATAATATTAACATGAAACTGTTACAATCTCACCCATGAGATTCTTCAACAAGACTATGGGAGAAACTTTACAATTACACCTCTCGATGGCTTCTTCAACACACCTTTAACTGATGGCTTCCTTCGCACACTTCCTACAATATTTCTCACTACTTCTTTCTATGCTAAATGAGGGGGGTAGCCTCTCTATTTATAGAACTTACAGGCTTATCCATCTTATCTCTAAGATAGGATAAGAAATCCACTCTGACGAATCATATTCCATACCTTAACTCTTATCTGTACATGTAAGCTTATCTCTTAAGATAAGATAAACCTTATCATTTTACATGGGTTCCACATTTTTAGAATTTTTACAAATAAAATACACAAAATATTTATGACCTCACTCCTTGTCCTTATTACTAATATAATATTCTAATTCCTAATCATGTAGACCCTTACTTCATCTAATTACCCAAACTTTGACATTTTAACATTACCGGACCACTTACGACAAATATTTACTTTTTACAACAATTCCTATTGTACTTTGACTGTTACCGTACTCCACATTATTTGCGGCGTCGTACTGGCAGCGCCGTTATCTTCTATCGGACGCTACTACTAATTACACTTAACAACATTCTATTCCTAATACATACATTAATGAAATAGAAATTATGGAGGAAAATTTTAGTGTCGACAACTCGCCTCCATTTTTGATTTGAAGAACCTTGATAGACCGTTCCGTTTGTTTCTCAGTAAGAGCATTAAAGTTTTGAAAATGCTCAAAGACTTTAGACTTAAGTTTAAGAAAATTTACCCAAGTACAACTTGAAAATTCATCAATGAAGGTTAGTATCTATAGAGCTCTAGTGAAATATGGAGATGGAAAGGGGCTAGAAACATCACAATGAACAAGATCCAAGGGAAGCGTAGCTCTCAAGGATTTTACCTTATCAAAGTTTTTTTTTAGGGTGCAACCCTCACTAAGACCTTTAGAAAACTTAACTCGAAGTAACCCATTGACCATTTCATTTTGGCTCAATTGTTCAAGGTAACGATAATTTAGATGCCCAAAATGCTTATGCCATAGCTTGCTAATCTCATTTTCATGAGTCACCAAGGCATTGAGTGTTGAATCAGAAGAGAACTGGGAAAATCTATACAACCCAGAATGGTGATTCACCTTTCCCTCAGCCACAGTGCAATAATAATTAAGCTCACAAATGATCACTGCATTAGGACCAAATTCCACTCGCATTCCTTCACCAAGGTGGGTGATTTGGTAAACCGATAAGAGATTGGTAGAGAGATTGGGAACACTCTACACTTAGTTAAATGTTCCACCTTCTATCTCTACCAATCTACTACTAGAAACTGACACATTAGTGTCATCACCCAACGTGATTTGGGATATGCCACATGGCTCAATGCTAGAGAGTTCAACCTCTAAAGAATCCATGTGGTGCGAGGGCACTGGAATCGATAATGCAAGTTTATGGTGGAGCTGATCTAGCTATGAGGGCCTTACCTTTCTTCTTTTCATTTTTAGACTCCTTTGCTTTTGAAGACTCGCCCTTCTAAGAATTTTGTTTGATAGATTCAGGAACACTTATTTTATTCTTCTCAAGTAACTAATTTAAGTAATCAATTTTTTTCCAAAAACAAAGATGATCGTTGGGGCCAGAATACTTACAATAGGAGCATTTACACTTGTATTTCTTCACTTTAGGCTCAAAATTCGAAGTGTTAGTGTTGGGTTTAGCTGGGGGTTTCTTGGTCTTGGTTTATTTCTTAGGTTTTTCCTTTGATTCTTTCTTATTTACATTTTTCTTACCCTTATTATTCACAAGGGCATGTGACTTGGATTTTAGAGTCCCCATTTGAATGAGTTTATCTAGTTCTCGAATGAGTTGGGACAAAAAATGTCAAATGAGGGGATTTTCTATGCACTACCCAAGGTGGCTTTTGTGGTGTTGAAATTTGAAACGAAGACAGAGTATTCAGGACCTAACTTAGAAAAAATCGAAAAGACCAATTAAGAGTATTTCTTCTCCACTTTACATTCCTTTAGAATCAATCTAGTGTGGACAAACTTTGAGAAGAAGGCCTACATGTTTTTAAAGTCATTAGGATTTAACCTTAGTAGTTCATTCTCCAATTCATGCACTCCTTTATGTTTCAAGGAATTTTTGATGTGGAAGTGCAAGTCGGAAGAGACGGTCATACAAAGAATATTTAAGGCTTCATCACAGTGGTTTAAGCATTTATATCTTTCATGTTCATTATGAGGTTTAGTCTCTAACCCCATGGTAACATGGTATAACCCATTGCTTCACAAAACCAATATAATTTTAGATCTCCATTTGAAGAAATTAAAAGTTGTGAGCACAGGTACTTTATAGATATCCATAATGAAGAGATAGAACAAACAAAGGAAGAAGGAAGGAGAGAGAAAGGAAACAACCACCACAGAACAATATCACACCCCCCTAAGTTTGGAACTTTATAGTTTAGTGTGCAACTGTGTGCCGAGAACCAATATCTCATTCACCTTGCAATCACTGTAAAAACACACAAGAGTGGAGACAACAATCAAGGTTTGTTGGGCACAACGATTCAACACCATAGGAAAGCACAAGAACGAGTGAAAACAAGAAGGCGTAGAGAAGGCCTTTTCAGAAATAGCATCTCAGATCGTATGAAAGAATCCCATTGTTTTAAGACTTTTGTGGATGCACTCATAAGTACATAAGCATTAAAAGCGATAGAACAATGCTCAAGATGATTCGAAATGAGCCAATACAAGTAATACAATGACACCTCCCAGAATGCAGAACTTTATAAAATAGTACATTTACAAAATTGATAATCTCATCATCTAGTGTGTGAAAAAACATGCAAATTTGAATAAATAAGTGCTCAAAACTGAGCAATGAGTTAAAAGTTATAGCAAAAAAATGATTCCCACAACTAATGAAAAATGCCAATAAGCCCTACAAATGGATTAAAAAAGTTCCCTAAAGGCATACAAAGGGTGTCATATGTATGCTCGTTTGAAATAACATCAAATTTTAGATAGGTTTTGTTTTTATTGTGAGGGGGGATTAGATTCCTGCTAACCCTGGACCTCACCCTTCATTTTCGACACTCGAAGGAAGGACAATAAAACAAGAAAAATACCCAAAAAAATATTTACAATGCTAATGAATTAAATGTTTTTAACCTTAAAAATTTTTAAAATGTGATTGATTTTACCAATAATCAATCCTTAAAAAATGAAGGATAGGGGCTCACATTGACCAAGTTGTTGAGTGCCAAGCAAAACCCACATTTTCAAGCTAAGGGCCAGTTCGTTGAGCCTTCGAGTTATACAAAGGTGCTACAGATGTGACCTACGAGTGGAATACAGATTCCATGTGTCAATGTGCTAGGTGTTAGAGGTGTAGTGGTTGCATGGAGGAGCTTGTGACAAGGTTCGAGGTGGCAGAAGTGGCCACGAGGTGAGTGCAACAACTGAAACTGTCAAGTAGAGAGGAACCATGGGCAAAATAAATTCTATGGGCTAGCAGAATATGTACCAGCCATGGGAAATATCTCCTGTAGGAAAGCTTCAAAACTAGTAGTCTAAGTGCCACAGTCGCAACAAACCATGAGTCAAAGGGCCATGTGAACTTAGGTTTCACTACTACAGATTCAGGTGGAGACACAAGCCGCGAGTCAAGGTTGCAACCAAGCCATGAGAAAAAAACCAACACGAGATGCCCAAGACCATTGAATCCAATGCAAGGACCAGTTAGATCATCACAAGGGAGAACTTGAACAATCCAAAACAACCATGTTTAGACTATGAACATGCCTGAGTCCAAACAAAGCAATCAGTGGTGAGTTACTGTGGAGGCATGGGAAAAATGTAGGTTGGGTGAGCATGTAACCATAAAATCCAATGGTGAATCCAAACACATGGGAGAACGAAGTGAGCTGATCCCACAAATTTTTGAAACCAATGCTGAGAGTGCTAAACAAAGAACAAAGATCTGAGGTGAGAAGTATCAATACTCAATGCATGTAAAAAGCAATGCATGAGAAAATATAAAATGAGCCTCCAAATAAAAAATGTGCCCAACCAGCGGGTTCACTAATACAAATATAACCTCAAGACAAAAATGAACCAAAAGTCCACGCCAAAGTAAAAATGAGCTCACGAGAATAGGAGCAATCACGAATTCAGCAATTGATAAAGCAAATCGACCAAAATACCCTCAAAATTTCAACTGTTGAAACCTTAATGTGAGGTGAGAAATATGATTTCAAAGTAATAATCGAAAAAACTTGCACAAGGAAATAAGAAGAAACAATAAGTAATAAGCAACTAATAAACCCTTCTCTGATACCATGAAAGAGGGATATGTGAGAACCAATATCAAAACAATTCACTGTAACGAAGTTGGACTCTGATGGTAACGTCATAGCTTCAATACAATAAGTAAGATTCAATCAATGCAAATAATATGCAAATAAGAAAACATGTTTACTCATGCCCATAGATCGAAAAAAAGGAAGTACAAATAGCGCTGTTGTAAAACCCCTATGCCTAAACAAGAAAAGTAACTCCTATGACGCCACTGACACATATGATGCCACTAAAGGAGTTACAATTCCAAATAAGGAATGTAACTCTTACGACACACTAACGAAAATGACAATGACAAATTCTATGAAAGAATCTCACACTTGTCATTTGACCCCCTAGGACCTATGACTATCTCAAGGTGAGATGACTCACCATGTGATGTGGACGATGACTAGGAAGGTCACACACACCACCAATGATCAAGCGGGAAAAATTCCTATAACTGTCACAAGGGAGGAATCCCCATACCACTATAATTTTGGGTACTCAAACATATACTTTCCGTATTATCCGTATTTAGATGCATTGCTTCATTTTACTAGTATGCATTTAGAAGGATAATGAATCAATTCATATGAACCCAAAGACGTAGGCAATGTTGAACTTTGGTATGAATCTTTTTTCCAGTGTGTGTGCTTTAATTTACATTACATTTTTCATTTGAAGTTCATAGCACTATGGAATTTAAAATATTGCAGTGCCTATAAGGGTACGTGGGTATGTTAAAAAATTTAACCCCTATTTACAAATCACTGAAACCTAACTGAAAGTACCTCACACACCTTATTGAACATGTATTACACCCATGCTTTCCTCCCTGATCCCACATGGCTCTATCTCTCATCTCTATGCCTCATTTTACCTCCAATAGCTCTAGATGAGCACCTAAAACTAGGTCTTCAACCTGTACCTACACCCTGGAACTCATGTGAGTGTCTCTACACTCTCCATTAATGATCTCCATGATACTATCAGAAACTCAAACCATTACCTAGGCTAGCTAGGTCACCTGACTAGGCTTACTAAACCAAGCCAATCTCACTGAATCCACTCATGCCATCATGAAACAACTTGAATCTTGATGTCATCATCAAGCAAAGAACCTTATATCACTAATAAATCATCACTTTTTTCATTAATGTTGTTTTACATCAATGACAACACCTAAACTCAACATGATAATAGTCGATTTAGTCCATGAGGTTAAAAATCAATAGGGAAAAGATGGAAAATAGTTAAAACCACTTTTCTTATGAGATGTTGGTTTGTTTGGTAGAGAGGTGGAGGTCAATGATTTGGGTAGTATGAGGTTAGGAGGTTAGGATAGGTAGGTAAAATAGGTTAATTTTGTTTTGAGTGGTAAATAAGAGTTACATGGGTGATTTATCTTTTAAAATAATGATTTTGAAGTGTACTTATGATAGTAATAATAATAATGTTTATGCTAATGTGTTTAATTTTTTTTGGGTCACCTAGGGGTGAAAATGTGATGTCTACATTTGCATCTTTTTGTTGAGTGTTTTGTAGAAAAAAATTATATGACAAAAACTTTCACGACGATGCCTCTTTTTCGTGATTGTTATATGTTTCCCCTACGAGCCAATAAGTGACTACGTTGGTCATTGGATCGAAGAGAGTTGGTTTATTTGGAGTGGTTTTCTTTAAGATGATTTAGGATTTTGATTGTATTCATATTTGACCATGCTAGAGAAATGTGGAGGTTGTAGTAATTTAAGAAAAACTTGGTAGGGTCCATACAACATCTACCACCTATAGATGTGTGATTTAGGAAGAGTACTACATGGATAGGATATAAAGGGAGAATTCTTGTGGGGATGTGTTAATCCATGGGACTAGAGGGTAAAGGGTAACATTTGTAAGGTATCGATTCTTGATATATGGTCAAAACAAATTTTTTCACAAGATGTTGAGAATCAAAGAAAATCCATGAATATTTTGATAAAGTTTTTGATGTGATAAAAGGGTTTTAGGTAACCGAAATTGTTAAGTTTGTGTGAAGGGACCTAAAATTGGAATTGATTATGAATTGTCTATGTTTGGGATATGAAATTAGCATAAATTCAGGCTCAACAATGTTTCCAAAAATGGAAATTATATAATCATAGTGGCCATACAAATAGTTCAATTATGATGTGTATACGTGTGATTTTAGAGATCTTATTTATGATTTTATATGTTTTTGAGAGATAGATGTAAGTGGTAGCAACTGGAAGAGGAAGAGATCTAGGAGACGGATAAGTAAGCTTCAATTTGCATTTTTTTTATTTTCTAGTTTTTTGATTTATTATTTTTATTTTATTCTTAGGATGTTTTGGAATTTTAGGGCAAGTATGTCTGATCAGCGCTAACCGGGTGGGTCCCCAGTGATTATGTTAATACAATCATCATCGATTAATGAACAACAATGATTAGTGTGATTTTTTGTGCAAGTTACTAACTAATTTTTTTTAATGTTTTTCTAATGAGGGAAACTATTTATCTCTAGAAAAAAGTTCCTAAGATGTTTCAGTGGATCCGAGATGATGTTATTGATGTAGACTAAGACATTATGGTAGGCTGGGATTAGGAGGATTTTTCAACTACCAATGTATACCTAAGGCCATAGGGTTGATGATAACATTGATTAAAAAATGACATATGAGCACCAAGATAATTTGGTTCCCTACCGATGAGATGACGAATACTATGGAGAATATATACAAGATCCTCAGGTTACTTATCCAATGTGATCACATCATACCGATCACCCAAGCAATACGTCTCTATACTATGAGGTGGCTATATGGTGATGAGGTTGCTGAGATATGATATAAAGTATGGGGATTCCATATTAAGTCTCATTATGATGTATATGTGTCAGGTAAAGGATTGATGTTGGTTTTTATGTTCACTATATTATGTTATGTATTTCTAGACTCAAGGGGTGCAAGATTCCATAGACACTTTTGGGTGTTGTTGTATGGATTATAGAGCATTAAAATGTGTATGCCCAAGGCTTGTTCAATTTTGGCTATGCTTCACCATGAGTTCTTGATGTTTGTTACATGGGGGAGATATGGGTTGGATGTGAAATTTTTACTCCATTATTGGGCCGATGACATATAGTCATTGTGTGACCACTAGCATTGCTATGTAGGTCAGGTGATTAGGTAGTTAGATTTTTGAGATGGAATATTTATTAGATGTGAGACAATGGGGTTTAGAGGGACCAAACCTATTATACTTATTAGTTATGGTCAGTAGCCATATATGATGTAGTATGGAGGCATTATTTGAGGTAACCTTCATGGTCATGGATGAATGAAATTTTAGTGATGTTGAGGAGGGTGAGATGGGTATAAGGGAGGAGGGAAAAGATTATATCGGCCATAAAGTTTCATCGAGTGTTGCGACAGTTTATATTTCCTCTATTGATTCCTGGTGAGCTGATACTATATAGGTATAATGATTCTAAGAGAGACTTACTCACATAGTTAGTAGATGAGATGGGGATAGATTAGGATGTGAGATATTTGTATGGGATTGATGAGGATTGTGTTGGATTAGAGGATGGATTCATCTCTTGGTGGGTATAGAACTGGGATAATAGCGGAGATAGGGTATGTAAGAGGTGGCAGTCGGGTGGAGAGGATGAGGAGAGTGATGATGGAGATAGGAAGGCCAGGCTACATAAATCTCATTATATTTTACAAATGGCGAGGGATAGACTAGTGGTGGAACATGATGAAACTCTCCAGGAGTGCGATAGGCTACAATAATAAATATATCTAATCTACCTAAAGCATGATACATATTTGCAGCAGTGAGATTGATATCATAGGCATCAGAAGGTGCTATAGTTAAAGTATGGAGAGGTGATTATAAATTCATAGAAATTTGAGGATGTAGCCTAGGGAGTAGGGCCTAGTGTAGGGTAGGTAGTGATACCTACGGGTGGAGTCCCAATGACAAGAGGGAAGATGGAGCCTCCTTGGTTTGTGACCATATAGTTGTATAGAGAGTTGGGTAAAGAGATGAGATACTATGAAAAGTTAGTGAGAAATAACCTACCATTTGTTCTTTATTATGTGGAGTATAAACAAAGTGAATGTAGATAGGCTTGACCGACTACATCAACAAGCAATGCAAGGAGTTTCTCTTAGCCATAAAGAGATTCGTTGCTAGAGGGAGGATCTATACAAGGCTAGGGTGGTGAGGGTGTATAATTTTTTATTTTTCCATAGAGTACATGGGTTTTATGTAAATTATACTGATTATAGATTTATATGTCCCCATTTATGAAATTTTGTTATAGAAATTTCATCAAGGATAGTTTTGGTGGTGAATATTCGTAATTTGGTGAAAGTTCAATTTTAGAAAAAATTTAAATGGAAATTTTTTCAGAACAGGTTAGTGTCCTTTTCACCTAAAATTTAAAGTATAATTTTTGTTAGGTTTTGGCTTCACGTACCATTGAAAACTAATCCTATATAAAACTAAGTAATTCACCTTGTAGTATATGAGTAACTTACTATAATCTTACTAAGGTACTGATGTACTAATTACTATTAACTTACATGATAGGTTGTTGACACACGATAGGAGGTTTTTAAGGAATGGAAGGAAGTTTTTGACATGTGACCGAAGGTTTTTGATGCATGACAAGAGGTTGTTGATGTGTGACAAGAGGTTTTTGATGCACAATAGGAGGGCAGAGGCTGTATATGTAGGACATGAGGTTTGTAGTCGTGAGACAACAAGGTTTCTATCATGCAACAACAAACCTCATTCCATGTGAAAATACGGTTGTTTTCATGCAACAATAAGGTTTTTTTCACATGACAACAAGTTTGTTGTCACACATCAACAACTGTTTTGTCACATGACAGGAGGTTTGTTGTTGCATGATGACATCCTTGCTTTCACTTTACTACAAACCTCCTGTCATATACCTAGATCCTTTCTATCACATGAATTGAAAATGAAAGATTCTTTTGGGTGAAAAATTTACACAAAAACACTAAAAAAATTTCTATTTTCACAAAAGTGGTTTCGGGGATATTCGCCAAAGAATATTCCACCTTCGATTTCCCAAAGGTCTCTTAAAATGAACCATGCATTTGTTGATATATATTTGATGATTTATGTTTTGGATTCAGATGTTGTTGATTATTTTTGATGTCCATGATGTGATGTTGACATACTTTTAGATATATTTCATTTATGTTAGATGTGATTTTGAAATAATGTTTAGATGTATAAATGTTGATTTTGATATTTTGATGTGATGTTTGATATTGACTTACAGTATAAACATCTTGGTATACATTTCAAAATGTGTTTTAAAACTCATGGTTACAAGTAAATATGGAATGTTGGTTTTTGTACTAAATTTGATACATATTTGATGTGATGGTAAAAAATATACATCTAAAAATGCACTTGAGGTTTTGTAACAAATGTTAACATATAATTAACAATAATTAGTCATATGTGGGTCTTATATATAATTGGAAATGATTTTATATACCTTGTTACAACATTATAAGGGATGATATGTATATTTTATGGGAAAGTAGGTTGTCCTTTTGATGGCTTGTAGACTTATGCCCCAACTATTTTCTTATTTTTTCAAACTAATCGATTCAGGAATTTTTCTTTAACGGGAAATTTGATTGATGCAGAAAGCATTACTAGGAAATTATTACGGGGTTCCTACTGAGGAGGAACTTGTCCATGTGGAAGAATGTGATGAACAAAGATGTGATGTTAATCTTTAATGTTGTGATTTATAGGATATTGATGGATGAAACATAATTCTAAATCATTACAATGGTAGATGATAGGGTGGTGTTAAGACACAATTTTTGATATGACAAATGTCATGATGGTAGACATGTTAACAGTAGAAAGGCTATAATTTTTAAGGTATTTAGAAGTTCCTTTTTAGGTTTACCACCAAGGGAAGCTAACTATAGGATCACGTCCCATACTTATGAGTAATGACATATGGATCGATCTAGTAGGGGAAAAAAATCCACATTTACTCCTTTCAAAGTAGCAAAATTTTGAATCTCTTTGAGGACAAGATCACAAATGTTGAAGTCATGTTATCTGACATGTTTTTTACATTCTTTTTTGATGCATTCTTTGTACACATGATGATGTTCATGGGATGTTAAGAGGAATTCGTCTAAGATTCCAAATTGTGCTAGACATTCTCGATAATCCTCATCATAGATAAAATCTGTGAGGGATACGAAGAGTGATGAAATTTGAAATTCAAGGGGTAAGACATCCTCAAAGCCATTGAATAAATAAAATAGCATATAACCTATAGGATAATGGATGCTAGTTTAGTAATCCCATAGAATGAACGGGATTTATAGATGTTAATCACTGCCTACTTGGTTGACAATTTTCATGAAAATTTTGTTGATCATTTTAAGAGAAGCTTCTACTTGTGCATTGTCTTGTGGATAATAGGGTGATGAAAACCTTAGCTTCATTTTTAATGTTTCACACAATTTATTGATTTCTTTATTTTTGAAACGTTTTCCATTGTTTGCGATAATTTTTTAAGGTATTCAAAAGTAACATATGATGTGTTGATAGATGAAATCAACGGTTTTATTTTCTTTAGTAGACATGAATGGAATAACCTACACCCATTTAGTGAAGTATTTAGTAACAGTGATAATAGAGTGATTTTTTTTGTGAAAAATGGGGGTTTATAAGGCCAATGAGGTCCAAACCTCATTTTAAGAAGCATTATAAATCCTTAGAAGGTTGAAGTTTCTAACTTGAGATATGAGTGAAATTGGAATGTTGTTGACTCTTTATGCATTTATTAAAGTATGTGTAGTAATCTTGATTAAGCGTGAGCTAGTAATAGCCCATTTGTAGGACATGTTTAGAAACAACCATACTACTAAAGTGTATTGTCCTTATGTCATAATGGATTTATTGGATGGGTTTAGAAATTTCATAAGATTTTAGGTACCATAGTAATAGGCCATTAAATCTACATTTGTAGAGGAAACCACCTATAACAACATATCAGGTAGTGCATTGAAGAAAATATCATTTAGTATTTTTAGATAAGTCAAATGGTATTTTAATTGAGAAATATAGTCTTAGATTTGAGTGTACTAGAGGTCCACTTGATTTTATTCAATGAGATTGAGAGAATTGAGTTCATTGGTATGATATGGTTTATCAGTTCTATGCACAACAATGAACAATTTCAAATCCTTGGTTAATAGTATAATGAGTGAGGCTAGCGAAGCCATGGTATCTGCAAACTTATTGGATAATCATCAAATTTTTTGGATGGTGTATTGATCAAATGCTTCTATGAAGAATTAAATAATGTTATTACATTTTGAAAAGTTTAGTTCTTGCATTAATAAATTCGTTTAATTTGGCTGATGACAAGTTGAGAGTCTCTGTGGATGTCTAGAAATTGAAGACTAAGAATGACTATTGTTCAAAGACCCATGATGAGATCTTCATATTTAGACATGTTATTAGTGCATTAAAACTTAAGTTTAAAGGATAGAGGGATAGGATTCCCCTAGGGAGGTATGATGATGATATTGAAAACTCCCCCTACTAACACTTAGATCCATAAAATAAACGTTTTATTATAATTGGAGTATATTTTTGATCGATGGTGTTGATGGATTCCTTAGGAAATTATGCCTGTGGAATTTATTTGTTAGGAAGGGGATCTTCCACGAGTTGGTTTGTGATGGATTTTTCCTTGACATTTATATGAATTATAGATCAAAATGAGTCATGAGAATGAGCCGTCAATTAATACAATCACTATGTTATCATTTAGAATGCATACCTTTGAGATGATATAAAATGGTGATAGTATACATTTTATGATTAAGTAAATAGTGGGGAAGTTTGAAATTCACGAAGGATAAGGCACACAAAAAAATCTTCTTCAGTATAGTGGGTTTCACAGTCATAAATTTTATGGATTATGTATTAGACAACATGTTCTCTACCCTTCTCATCTTGATGAGCAAGCATAACACCCATGGCATAGTCAGTGGTTGATATATAGATAAAAATGATCCCCCTTGTGTAGAGGTGTAACAATGGGTGGTGATAGAAGATATTTTTGTAAGTCCTATAATTATTTTTAATAGTTCTAATCCAATTTTAGAAGGTAATATGCTTTTTCCAAGGGTTTGGTGTGCATCACTTCTTCTAATGAGTAATTTGATTGCAAGGATCATCTGAAAAATGATTGCTCTTCTTGAATTTGTTTATGCAATTTTTATGCTTAGGTAGATCTGTTATGAGGTTCCTCTTGGACTTGGCTAGAGGTCCTGGGTTTTTATTTGTGCATCTACAACATGTGAAAACTTGTAAAAATGATACCTCCTTGCATGATGCTTGTGATTTTTTAGAAACTTACATTCCTTCTTCTTTTGTATGATGCCTGAAAGTTCTAGAGTTGATTTGTGCAGCTCTTGTCTTCACTACCCGTAGCACTGCTTTGTTGCAGCACTTTGAAATTGTTCCCCGTAGCGACCATGAGGTCACCCGTAGCACTGAAAAAAGTAGATTGATTTAACCAAGGGGTTTCCCATAGCAAGCAAGGAATGTTTGCAGGAAGGGAAAGATTACCTGCATCATGAATTCTTCTTTGTGCAATTGTTTGTGACTCAACTTTTTCCTTACCTCCTTCTGAATATTCCTATGGCTGTCCAAAAATCTACACGTAGCACTTTTAGAAAGTTCCCGTAGCAACTATTTGAGGAGCCCACATTAACTGGCAGTTTTCCCATAGTAACTGTTTGAGTATCCCGCAACAACTGGAAGGTTTCCTGTAGTAACTATTTGAGGAGCCTGCAACAATTGGAAGTGGCAAAAGTAATGTGTTAAGCAGGTTTGGCTAAGGTGTTTTTCTTTCTTTCTTGAAAAATACACACATTTTTTTAAGCTTTTGCCCCTGAATGGCCAGCGAGCTAGTTTTCTATTCAGGTCCTTTTTCATAGTTTTGAGCAGCCGATAAGTTGGTTTTCTACCTAGAATCTGCCAACGACACCCAAAAAGGGTTTTCATTGTTGGTTTTTTTTTTATCCTTCTATTACCTGTAGCAGAATGTTTATTATGGCCTATTAAGGTCCATAAAAACAACATTTCAATCTTCTTCCCATGCGAGGTAGAGATCATCCTCCCTTCCTTCCTCATCAATCACCTTTTCCTTTGAACTTGGTGGGTTAATATGAGGGTTTGTCTACATGGAATGTTGCACTTGCTATGGAAATTGCTCCTTTGATAAGGGTTTCTTGTATACTTTGAGTCTCTTGACCGTTAACTAGGAATTTTAATCTTACTGGATCAATTGTTTGTAGTTGGATTGCACCATTTTCATAGACATGTTCGATCTCGTATGGCCCAAACCATCTTGTTTGCAATTTTACTTTGTGGTCTTTATATTTTGAATCGAATAGTAGGGCCCAATCTCCATGTGTGAACTACCAAGGCTTGATGTATCTATCATGCCATCCTATTCGTTGTTGTTGTATCAATTCTATGTTCTGAAGTTCTTGTTGTCTGTACTCATCCAAAGCATTGAGCTACATCAATATTTGCTTGTGTGCTTTAGAAATATCAATTCCCAACTCTACTGTAGTCCTTAGAGTTTTGTGTTGAAATTATATTTACAACATTGGTTTCTTCCAATACACCAGCTCATATGGTGTGAAGCCAATTGTTGTTTTTCATGTGATTTTGTATGCCCATATAGCCTCGTGGAGTATGGACTTCCCAATCCTTTCTTGATAGATTGACTATTTTGGTTAGGATATTTTCTAATTCTTTGTTTGTGAATTCAACCTAGCCATTGTAATATGGATGGTATCATGTGGAATTCTTGTGTCTTATCGTATACTCTTCAACTAGGTCAACAATGAGATCAACCATAAACTATGGCCCTTGATCTATAACTACTTCCTTTGGTACACCGTATAACAAGGCTACTACTTTCTCATCTCGAGCATGTGTCAGTGCTTTTACTTCAGCCCATTTGGTGACATAATCTGTACATACAAGGATGTACTCTTGGTTATTTTATTCAAGGTCTAGGGACCCAACAAAGTCCAGTCCCCATTTGGAAAAAGGTTCCAATTGCAACTGAGGCTGTAATGGCATCTCATCTGACCTTATAGGCCTCCCTATATGTTGGAATTTATCACAGTGGGTTGTATATCTGTTTGCATCCTTATGCAACGTAGGCCTGTAGTATCCTACAGTCAGGATTTTGACTGTTGTTCTTTTGGTTGCAAAGTGTCCTCCACATGGCTCATCATGGCATGCTTTGAGAATGTCAACTACTTCATATTCTTGTAGACATATTCATATTACATAATCAGGTCTAGTATAAAAGAGAAAACTAGAAATCCAATTGTACTTACCACTTTTCCGTATCAAGGCATGCTTCTCTTTTGAGGAAAAGTGACAAGGCAGTTGTCTTGAAATGAGTTAGTTTGCTATATCATCAAACCAGGGTGTAGAGATAGTGAGGGCGAAGAGGTTCTCATTAGAAAATGAGTCATCTAGTATGCCATCCTCTTGATTGCTTTGTAATCTTGAAAGGAATTCAGCTACAACATTTTTCCTTCCCTGGTTTATCTAGTATGGTAATTTCAAATTCTTGCAACAAAAGAAGCCATCTTACCATTCTTCCAGATACCGATGGTTTATTCATGAGGTACCTGATGGTAGTATGATCTGTGTGCATGAAATTTTGATATCCTGTGATGTAATGTTCGAACTTTTTGATTGCATATATAACTGACAAGAATTCTTTCTCCATCACCATGTATTTCAGCAATATTACTTGCATATTTTTGCTTACAAAGTAGATAGCATAGCTGAGATGGCCTTGTTTTTTTCATAGTACCACACCTAGGGTAGTTATCAAATGCATCTGTATGTATGTGAAAAGGAAATCCCCAGTTTGGTCCACGTAATATGGGGGTTGATATGAGCAACTGCTTTAGTATATTGAATGCTTCATTATAGGCGGGAGTCCATACAAACTATGCATCTTTGTTTAGAAAGGTGAACAATGGGGTTTCCATTTTACTGAAATTGTTGATGAACCTCCGATAGTAACCAGCATGAACCAAGAATTTGCGTACATCTTTTTGTTTTTGTGGTACTGGCAGGTCCTTGATGATAACAATATTGGTTGGGTCCACTCTGATCCCCTTTTTAGAGACATGGTATCCTAGCACTATCCCTTCCTCCATGAGCATGAAACATTTCTTATGACTTAGGGATAGATGATTTTCTTGACAATGTATTAATATTTTTTTCAAGTTATTCAGACATACCTCAAATGTGTCTCCGTAGATAGTGAAGTCATCCATATATATCTCTACACAATCATGTGAGAGATCTAAAAATATGCTAAGGATTTCCTGCTAAAATGTGGCAGGCGTGTTACATAATCCAAATGGTAGGACCACATATGCAAATTTTCCCCCATGGGCATGTGAACATGGTCTTCTCTCGATCCTTAGGATCAATCCGGATATGATTGTATCAAATGAAACCATCTAAAAATGTAAAGTATTTCTTCCCTGCAAGTGTATCTAGCACTTGATCAATAAATGGTAGCAGGAAATGGTCCTTCCTTGTAGCTGCATTCAATTCTATTGTAGTCTATACATATAAACCACTCGCCTCCTTTCTTGGGTACAATGAGTAATGGAGAAACCCAATGGCTGTCACAGATTAAATAAATGAATCATGCATCTAAGAGTTTTTTGTATTTCATCCTTGAATTTTTTTTTAGTGTTGGGTTCATCCACCTTTGTGGTTGGCATATGGGTTTGCATTCCTCTTTGATGTAAATGTGGTGTGTACACTTTTTTAGGCTGATGCCTTCCATGTATTCATAGTCCCATGCAAAGTCTCCTTTGTTTGAATGCAATATGGTTGTCAATCTTCTTTCTTCTTCTATACTTAATTTTTTATTTATGTGGAATGTCTTGCTTGGCATTATTTCTATGGATTTTGTGGCTTCTGCCATGTTCTCTATGTTGTTGATTGATTGCATGTGGCTGCAACTTTGTGGCAGCAGCTGACGGAAGATCCTTTGATCACTTTTAGTTGATTTGTATTTTGACCATATATTAGAAAAAGGACAATGAATACAAGGAAATTATCAGGAGTGGATTGTTCTACCTGATAGTTGTTTTGCAGTATGTTGGAGATGATGGTATCCTCTTCTAGATCTGTCAATGTGCATGCATGATCTATTGTTAAAGTAGGGCAGATGGGTACCTCTTCTTCTTCTTTAATCCAGAAAGGCCGGTCCTTGTCTTGTGATACCTATGTCGGTGGGTACAAAACTAGTTGTTTGGTGATGTTCCCATTTGAAATTTACATGTTGCAAGATCTACAGCTAATTAATAGATCTGCACTATCCAACCATGGCCTTCCCAAGATCAGAGGATATCCTTCAAGGTTTTTTTTTTTGGCTGCAATACAATAAAATCTAAAGGGTACTCCCATGAATCTACTGATATGAAAAAATATTCTATGTTTCCTTCTCATCATACTATCGATCTGTCTGCTATTTATAGCATTGTAGATGTGGGATGAATATGTTGTAGGTATAATTTATGCATTGTTTCCATTGTTATGAAATTGATGGCAGCTCCTAGATTGATCAAGGTATTATGGAATTGTTGTCCATTGATCTAAACAGTGAAAACTAGACAGCTTGGGTCTACATATTTCTATGGTATCATTTCTCCCAGCATGATTTCTGCCAATTGTCCAATGACATGAATTGTATTAGGATCCTTCTTCTTCCTTCCAAGTTTCTGAAGGCAAAAATATTTGACAACCTTGGAATAAATGGGGACATCTTTAATGGCCTGAAATAAAGGGATCTTTACACAAACATTCTTTAGCTTCCCTAGGATATCAAACTCAGGTTCAACAAGAGTGCATTGAAGGTTCAAATGTTCTAGGAAGGGTGGTGATATTGTTTCTGCATTCTCTTTATTGGCTGGTTCAAGATCCTCCTGTGGTTATGGTGTAGACTATGGAATGGATATTGTGGGGTTTTTCATAATGGGAAGAATTGGATGTGGTAGAGTTCTTCCTGAATGCAAGTGGAATTCATTGATGTCCACTATATAAGCGGGGTATTGTGTTATTTCAGCAGTAGATGTTGGTTGAGCCAACTTATTGGTAGGATTTGGCACAGGTTGAGCAGGTATTTGAGTCAGTCTTGCTAGTTGTGTGTTTGGCATTATTGTAGGATTTTTTGGTTGTTGTGGGAACCCACCTTGCTAATTTCCCCAAGGTTGTTTCCCTCTCCATGGTTACTTTCATTGGTTTGCAAGATTTTGTGGACCTTGGGATGGCTGGTTTTGCCATTTATTGTGTTGTGGGTTCCATGGTTGATTTTGCTAGGGTGGATTGGGATACTACTACCATTGATTGGGATTATATGGTTGTTGCATAGGCCAATGTGGGATGAGAGGGGCTGGGCGCATCCAGGGATTACCCCAGCTGGGCATGTTATTTACATTTTGATTGAAAAATGATGATTGTGAAAATGGTGAATTTGATCCCATACCTAGATAGTTTGTCCTTTGCTTCCAAGGTTTCATTTATGCCACGTAGAAAACTTGGTCTTCATATCCTCCTATGGAATGAAGGCCTACTACATTTGGTTCTTCAAATGTAATTCTTTCTACATTTTTTTTATAACTTGACATTTGCAATCAGCTTGCTTCTTCCAAAAATCTGGGCAGTAGACCGTAAGGGCTTGGTCCATTACTTGTTGTTTATGTCTGGTGTGTATCATATCCACCTGTGTGGCCATATGGATGATTATATCCATCTTCATGTCCCATAGCAGATTATGTACATCAGATTTAGAGATCTCATTGGCTAATGCTAGCAACATCTTGTTATTTTGAAGTTTACCCAATTTTGATCACGAATAATTCTTCTCCAATTGTTTCATCTCCTCGAATGTTAGCTGAGATGCATCTTCTCTACTCATGAGGTTTAAGGATTCCAAGCAGTCATCTCATATTCCTTTCAGAAATACTAGCTTGAGTGTGTCTGGGCTGAGATTAGTTTTCTTATGCTTCTGCAAAGTCAAGGTGATCCTTTCCATGTAGTCTTCCAAAGATTCATCCTCGTCTTGAGTCATGCAGAATATATCATTTATTCTGAAGTTTCTAACTTTTCCATATTCTAGATATTTCGTCAGAAAATTTTTCTTCATCTTGTCCCAACTACTAACTATGTTCCCCCCTAGTCCCATGAACCATCTTAGTGTTGCATCCTTCAAGGTGGATGGAAAGAGCTTGAGATTTTGTTCATCCATTCGGTAGTAGTAGCTTTGGCATAACACAACATACTCAAATAGGAATGTATCTAGATACTCATTGGACGTCCCCATAAAGTGTGGGAGAGATGATGGTGGAATATTCTTTATAGGAGTATCTTCTGTGGTTTCTACAATTGGAAATTCAAAAGTGGGGGCAGCAAGTTCTCTACCTTCAACTTCATTTCCTGATGCTTGATCCATGGTGTATTTCCTTGTTATACAGATACCCAGAGATTTCAGAATAATATCCTCAAATTTCGGCTCAACCTCCCCCTCAGTACGATAATGTACAGATACTTGAGGTGTTGTACGGTGGGTGCCAGTAGTTGTAATAGAACTTTCTAAATTGATTAGGTATTCTAGTGTTCTTTCTCCTCGTGGAGTATGCGATTCGTTCAAATCCTCCTCTTGTCTTTCTTTCACTAGCATGGCCAAGGTCTTCTCTGCTTCTTTCTCTTCTTCTGGAATACATTAAAGCTCCTCTATCACTCTTATTTTTTGTGTGGAATTATACTCCTTGTCTTGGGAGATAAGTAGCTC
Organism: Taxus chinensis; assembly: GCA_019776745.2. Classification (NCBI taxonomy): domain Eukaryota; kingdom Viridiplantae; phylum Streptophyta; class Pinopsida; order Cupressales; family Taxaceae; genus Taxus; species Taxus chinensis. The sequence goes on from CM034147.1 coordinate 858,595,455, forward strand.
CTTTGCTGCAACAATTTTTTTTTTTTTTGGCAAAAATCTTCCAAACGAGTGTTCTTCTCTATGTATAAATTTTCCAGCTCTCTCTCTTGCTTTTTTTCCTATATTTTTTTCCTTTTTTTAAAAAAAATATATGAGGGGGTTGGTTCTTATTACTATTTAAAGAAATTGAGCAATGCGGTAATGACAATTTTATCCTAGAAAGCAGGAATTCTAGCTCCTAGAAAGCTTTTGAAATAACAGGAAGGAAAGCTGATAAAAAAAGTACGATGTCTATTCTAGAAAAAATGAATGGTTATTCTAGAAAGCCGGAAATGAAAGCGTGAATTGAATGAAAGTGGGAAATTGAATCACTTTTATGGTACTTTCTAGAAACCTTCCTTGGAAATGATGCCAAAATGATGTGCAAAATAATCAACCAATGATATTAGGTCTCATACTCTGCTTTTCATTAAATATCAACCTAGGGGCATAAGATTTTCAAAGGGCCTACAAAATATATGCTACAGTACTTTGGAGTGAAGTCTGTACAGGCTAGAAATTCATCAAAGAATATAAAGTAATGCTTGTGCAAATTGGAAAGTAAACTATGGAGATTGTTGATCTTTAGATCTAAAACTCAACACACTATGCACTCATTAACTTTTAGAAATGAAATGAATATCTAATAATCAATCCACACAACATAAATAGGAAATTGAGGAATATGATCTTCCCTACATTTCCTTCCGAGGGGGCCCTTACTCATGTAGAAGTGAGTTCCAATCCTACCCTAGAAACTCGCAAAACTACTCAAGAAGATAAACGATTCATTTATTGAGTTGTAGCAATTCAAGATTGCTACAACAAAGAGATTACAATGAACTTAAGAGCAAAAAATCACATTAATATATTTTTTCTTCACACAATTACAATTATGCTTCTCTCATATGACTATCACTTCATTCCTTAATCTATTACTCTTTCCCTTCTTACATTTCTATCTGGATATATATATAAACAAATCAGTAACTTATTCTATACTAGGAATATGATCAAAAACCACTCAAACAAATTATAGTTGTTCTGTTTCATATTTGTTGAGTGAAGATAACTAATTCCTGTCTTATTTACATGATAAGAACTAATTATGAAACTACTTAACAAAATAACCATAATATTACATATGATGCATTAGGATAGCTGGCACTCTTTGTCTTATACTATAGTGTGAGTTGGATAAGTTCTCTTTGCCTATAGGTAGCTAGAGGTGCATACTTCTCTATTGCTGCAGGTAGTTCTGGAAGATGCTACAGGAAGGTCTGGAGCTTTCTACAGGTAAGATAAATCACCCAAAGACTTATTAGACTTGTCCAAACAATGTTACCACTTGGTTAACTTGTTTTCCAGCTCCATATACTTTATGAAGCCTTATAGTTCTTGAAAGTCATGATCCTCTCTTATCATTCCCCAGCCAGTGGCTACAGGCTACTGCAGGAGCACAACTAGAGTGCTACGAGCTAGAGCCTACTACTTGAAAAATTTATGGCATCCTGTAATTTATTCATGGAGACATTAGAAACATCAGTTTGCACAAAAGATAAGATTCACCAAAGTAAATAAGTATATTAGATCTTAATGAACATACAAAAATAAATATATGCAAAATCATAACTTAATCTCATATCAACCATAAAGAGGAGAGAAAATTATTACAACTATATGTGTAAGAGGCTTCAAAAAGGATTTAGATGGGGCCAAAATATGCCAATATGTTTCTTCCTCAAGGGTGCATCCTACGTAGTTTTTATTTTATAGGTTTAGGATTAGGGACCGTGACGATGTCATGTATGAAAATATTAGGGTCAATACCTGACATGTCATTATATGATGATGTAATGTCCTAACTGTGTTTTAAAAGGAAATAGGTAGAGTCCTTCAATTTTTATTAATCTAAGGATTGACCGAGTTTCAGTATGTGAAAGTCTTAAAAATTTCCTATGTTGATATCGATGGTAGATTTGTTGAGGAACATGAATGTGTCAGGTGATAGAGTATTTTGAAGGTATTGATCTTACGTCCCTATTTAAGATAATATGACTTGATGAACATGTCATTGAATAATGATGAAGGTAGGGGAATCTTTCTTTACCATTTCAGGTAATACTAGCAGGATGGACGTCTTAGTGCCATTATTAGTTAGATAGGTAAGAGGTCCTAAGATAATATTTTTGACTAAAAAAGTTGGATGGAATGGAAATGATTTCATATGTGTCAATAAGGTAATATGATGAATAAGGTGACTCTCATTCCCTTATGGGTATGCTGTCATGTAAATGTGCAACAAGAAAATTTACAAATTGACAACGACACCCATGTGTCAATTTTTCAAATTTTATCTTTCCAAGACACCCCTGGTGTACCCATCCTTAAAGCTAAGCCTTGCTCAGTCCATGTAATGGTCCTCAATTGTATTTCCATCCAATCCCCTTAGGTGATTTTAGCAGTTTGTGAAGAATGCCAAATTTTGAGCAGTTTTGGGAAGGGGTACCATTGACCTTCCTTGGACTAATGCACCCCATAGAATGAAACAAAGAATAAAAATTCAACATGGAGATTCAATTAAGTTCTAATAACATTAGGGAAATATTTTGGAATATTCAAGGAAGATTTGGAAGTTTTGGGGTAGGTCCACGTTAAATGGGTTCTCATGGCTAGACAATGCACAATGTTAAAAAAAGAACATGAGATTTGGGAAGCAATTATGAGAGTTATAAGGATTTAGGAGCTCAAATATATATATATATATATATGGAAATATAATTAAGAGAAATATAATATGGTTAAATCATAATTTTCACAACACCTAGGCGTAATATGTTTACATCCAATTTTTCTCAAGCTGAATCATATAGCCAAAACCAAAAAAGATTTTTCAGGGCTATAATGGATGAATCAAGATATGAGAACCATGGTATTAAATTCCTAAGGCCATTTACTATTAGAATAATATAAATTTTTTTTAAAACCTTCCACCTAGAACTCTAAATACAGCCTTCACAAGTTTTCTCTCAAGGTAAAGGTTCTTGCATTTATCTAGATTATTAAGTGGGCACATGTTAACACCAGGATCTTTGCGGTATTTTTTTGTCCCTTTTGTCCCTTTATAAAATGGACATGAAAATCCCCCAACACTTTTTATCCCTTAGATCACCAATGTGACCCTCTGAATTGCCAGTTCAGCCCCTGGGAGCTAGTTGGAGCCTTTCCTCTCATCGCACATATGATCACCAAGTGTCACAACTTAGCATGATGTGGAAAATGATGTCCCTTTCATCCCTTTAGCTAAAGGGAAATCAGGTACACAAAAAATTTCCCAGCCCTAGCTATGTCATTTGGTCCTTGACACACCTGAAACTTAGCCCCCAGGTGCTTCCCTTAAGATCCCTCCCTCAATTGATCAGCCATTCAAATCCCACCAAGTTTCGCGATGAGGGACAATGGGGAATTTTTTCTTCTTTAGCAAATAACATTAGGAACAAAAAATGTGCATAAGTCCATGACATAAGAATTTTTGCATCTCTGTTTCATCTCCCCACACCTCCATACTCTGTCGGAACTCTAGAAAAAAATTCCTAGAGATCCAAACCTCCATTTCTAAAACTTAACCATTTCTAAAAAGTCCTCATAATTTTAGAGGAAAATCAGATCAAAGAAATGAAGAAAAGAGGGAAAAACTAATAATTTCATCTGAAACCCCTCGTAGCTGCCAAACAAAGAAATCTATGTAACTTGTAAACTAAGGCACAAAAAAAGATTACATTTTTTGTTCTCTTCACTATTTTTTGGAGGCCATAAAAAAAAATCAGTAATAGATCTCCCATTCATAGAAAAGAAACCATTTTTCTAGGAAATGAAAAATAAAAATCTCATTAACTAATTAACTAGTGATCGGTTTGCCAAGAAATCTCACCCATGTAAAAAGAGGAAATAAACCATATCATAAATATAAGTTTTATCGAGATCCAAGGAGGAGAAGTAGACCAACAATTTTTTATCTCTATTAATAGTTATTATTCCCATGGCTACTACCAAGTGAAAATTTTAGAGTTTGAAAATATCACAAACCGGTGAGCGGGTAGGAACAAAATTTTAGAGGGTTGATATTGGGGAAAAACCCATATCAAAAAACTTTTTCCCACCCTAACCCAATCACCAGAAGAGTACTTACTAAAAATAGATGGCCTTTCTATGTGGGAGACTACTATTTTAGGTAATCCACCGTCTAAAGAAGTTGCAAAGGAGGCAGTGAACACAATGAAAGTATCGCAGGTGAAAATCATCAAAAATGTCACCTTGGTCCAAAATTGATAGTTACTAAAACAAGTAAGTGGTCTCATAAGCACCTACTAAATAATAAATTGGTGCAAAAGGAGAGAGGGAGACAATGAGAAGAAGGATTTCAATTTGCCATATCCAATTGAGGTTTGAAAGAGATGAAATTTCAAACTTACTAAAAATAGGTAAGTTGTCTCATAGACACTTAGCAGAAATAGTAAGTCATTCCAGAGGGTGGATTTCACAAAGGGAGAGTACCGAGAGTTGGAAATCTAGGTTGGTAGCACTAGTTGGATTTCAGAGAATTATTTTCTAAAACTTGTTAAAAATACCATGTTTCCCTTCCCATACATAGTAAGTGTTGAGTAATCATGAAGTTTAAGTTTTTAGGAATGAATCCAACACAACCTTTCTCTTCTGAGTATGAGATGGATGAAATCAATGTATCATATATGGATTTGAATGATCTAAAATATTTCTTGATGATAAAGCAAAGAGGGAAGATCAAAGATCAAGTATTCATAAGTGGGTTATTTGCAGCTTGCAAAAAAACCATGTGTCCATGCAAAGCACTAATTTTGTCTTAGCCTATTCACAAAACTATGAGCTTGACACATGAACAATTTGAGATGAAAATGTAATGAAAATGGAATTCATAGCCTCTAGAACCATATCACTCACCTTGTAAATCCTGACATCACCTAACATGGTGGTCATCACAAAGGAGAAAGTTTTGTACGAGTGGGAAAATGTTGATGGATATTTGCAAGGGATTGTATTAGGGTCATAGATGAAGATAGGAAGAAATACTTCAAGGATACCAAAAAAAATTTCAAGATGTGATTTTTGTGATGGTTATTTAGATGTAATCACACTTCTCAGTAGGGTGATGGGAGAAACAAGTATAAGGGACTTTCAGGATTGGATGGCTCTTTTCATCATAAGAGTGAATAAAGGAAAATAATAGATAAATTTGGGGTAGGTAATCGGTGACCACTTTCTTCTGTAACTGCTACAGGTTCCCATGAAAAATAATTTAAACATGACTTATTATTGGGTCTAATTTCTCGCTATCTTGAGGTCATTTAAGGGACTAGATCTCACCCAAAACATTTTTGTCGAATTCCTCGCATTCGAGCAACATCCCCAATTGGTAATGGAATAAATTAATAGACACTTCACCCGTGTGAATGATGCATTCACAATGTACAAGGTCTAAACTTTGGAGGGTGATTTGGAGGGAAGGATTTCACCACAAGTGACATCCTTAATAAAAACAAATGGTTCCTATTTCATATAATTCTTGACTTTCTCCTACTTGTGAGTTTTTGGCTTTGACCATGCTCCCCAGTGATTTCCCAAGTAACTTAGTGACCAAATTATGCTATTTGAGCTCTATAAGCAGTTCACATAGCTAAACAAAAAACTCAAAAATAGAAAAAGAATCTTATCTCCTTTACCATCTCTCTTGGGGTGTTCATGTGTAAGAATTCAAATAATGCATCTCATCTTGAGGCTGCCTTAGCACATTTGACTCTGCATTCCTTCACTGTTAGAATCAAATTCAACATACGAGATGATATAGATATATTTTTTTATCCCATAGTTGCACCATGATCAAAAAAATGAGGACGATTGGGCAAACTATGTCGAAAAATTTGAAGTACGAGAGAAGGATCACCTAATGATGATAGTTGATGAGATGAGGAAATTCCAGTTCTCTCATTATGAGGATATTTTACAAGATGGCAGAACAAAAAATGTCTGATCCTTTATATGAATCAATCAAGGTTTCCCCATTGCCTCAATTTAATTGGCACATTCGCAAGTCAGTAGACATCAAGGAACGAATTGAGAAAGTGGTTTGAGGGATTGGTTCCAAAGGAAGAGAGCCATAGTTATTTAATCACGAGGTACCCCCACATGTCACAAAAACTATTTGTAGTATTCATCATAAAAATTGGTGGAAATTACTTTAAGTTTAAGACACTCTAGAGAAACTTTAAAGTGAAAAAACATAGAATTGGAGACTTCTTATCACGAAAAGCCACCAAAGAGAGCTAGGAAAGAGGAAGATCCAATTGCACAAATGTAAGAGGAAAACCCAATGAAAGAAACAAAAGTAAAAGAAGATCACATAGTTTAAGACCCAGTCTTTAACACAGGAGGCCTCACCTCTTTCCCATACTACTTCATGTGCTTTCCAAGATATGCCTCCTCCACCCAAGTAGGGAATGATCGATATGCCTGTTGTAGAGCATGAATCCGATGAAATTTTTCTATGGATGTAGGATACAATAACATCTAATACAAGTACTATTACACAGGTCATGGTTCCTGATTTATCGGCAATTGCCTCATTAGCCAAGGGAAGAAAAAGAAATCTTGCGTACATGGCCTCACAGTTCTAAAGTGCAGAAATAGGTAACCAATATATCAAGGTAGCCTAACTATAGACACCCAAAATTAGTACAAATTCCCCTAACTCCTTTTAATCCAATAATTTCACACATCCATCTAACCATGATCCCTTTCTACACATAAAAATAAATTTATTTATTCCTATTTAAATTATTTTCCATCCTCACATCAATATTAGTTTAATTAAATTAATTTTTTGAACTCTTCCACCTCACCTAATGCCATCTCACCTAGCCAACTCACCAAATATCCATTCTCCATCCTATTAATTAAGTAGGATTAGGTCCATGTTTATCCTAATTAATTAAGAATCCGTTTAGCCCTAATATTTAACTCCCAAAACTCCTCCCATAAAGACTCTACTTATCCAAGTGTAGTTTATCACTTAAGACCCAAACTAAAAATATGAATCACACCAAAAATAGTAAATATTAGGCTTTTTTTGGTATCCTTGACCAATTCACCTTAACTGACGTCAGTTTCCCCGTGACCATCTATAATTCCCTTACTGCCATTGGATACTTTATATACACTTTCACAACTCTATACCCAGGTTTTTCATTCAGTTATTGGGACCCTTCATGCATCCAAAGGATGAATACTCATAACCACAGTGCAAGACAAGCATCTGGATCTCCTTCTAGAGCATTTGACTACTCACGAGAGCACATAGACTTCACTTTTGCGAAACTAGAACCATATATTTCTTCTACGATCAACCACCAACCATATCCACTCAGGATCTGCCAAATACCAAACAAGTATTGTGATTTTATCAATTTTTCTTATTTCAATTTTAAATTTCTTCTTCCTCTCTATGATTCACTCCTATTATTTATGTATCATATTCCTCCCACCCACCCACTATTCAACCATCTGAAGCCTCTATATATCTTCCAATCTCCCTTTCAACATACTTGAGTCTTCTTAATAATATCATGAGCCTATGAACACCACCCTCACTCTATATGTAATCACATACAAGTTCAAAAATACATTTTTAATAGTCTCCCACCAATTACACCAACACCATTCACCTAACTAGTGTCAGAATATCCCATACCGATGTCGTTTACCTAGCCGGTGTCGATATCTTTTTATAATAATATTACTAAAAACAAGGAGTTCATATCTCTCCAAAAACAATCCAAAACCTTCCCTAACTCCACCTAGACCTCACTCCCATCCTCTGCCTCACCTGACAGCCTACGTTACCACTTAGACCTAAGCCCAGTATTTCTTTTTAGTAGTATTTCATTGTTTGTTATTAGAGAAAGTCCAAATATTATAACTAGAGTAAAATGAAATTGTTATTTATTTCTTCTCGTGTTGATTTGTATTAAAAAGAGGATTGAAAACCTTCTAGGGAGTATAATACTTACTGGATCTAGCTATTGCTAGGAAATCCTCTGACATATGTTATTTAATAATATTTGGTGTTCTTGTAGTGATTCTTACACGAAGGGAAGCTCACACAATCAAATCAAATCAAATCAAATCAAAAGTTTATAGCGCTCATCACCTTTTACTGTCTACATAACACATGTATTCCTCCTACGCATGTTACCCTCTTATCTATTTTGTCTCTGCTACAAATATTGGTGAAACATTTTTACATGCCTAGTGGGACTCTTTTCGGGTTTCTTTTGCATTGATTCATTCTTAGAAAATTAATGTTTATCTCTTTCTTTCTGAAATAATTCAAATTTAATCTTCTCCTTGAACATTCTCTTCTTCTAATTTTCTAAACAACACTTCTCATTTGGTTCTTAAAATGAATCCTTTATTTCTTATTGCATTTGTGTAGTAGTGAAAGAACATCCTCTTGACCTATTCATCATTTTACTACATCGAATTTCATTGTGGATTTGGGTTTTTAAATTTATTACATTTCATCCTTGTATGTTATATTGTATCTCATTTTAATTTGTGGGAAACCTATATGCTGGAAGTCATGACTAGATAATGGTTAAAAAATTGAATCATAGTTCACTTTGTGAAAACACTCCCCAAAAAAAACCACTTGAATAACCAATAAATATCTTAAACAACGTCCTTCCAAGTATTTACTATTAACAACTAACAATCAGATTAGTGGCGGAGCCAACTGGTGTTTTGGCTAGTCAGCGTATCATATTTCTATCACACTCATAAACATACCTGAAACTAGCCTTATCTTTCTTGTAGGATACCCTCGTTGACCAAACACTCTACTTTTCTTATAGTCAGTCCAAAACGGCATAAGACACAACATAAAATCTATATCATAGGATTTTGTGTTTGTTAGCTTTCCACTTAATTGTGTTTTGAGGAGTGATTTTTTTTTTATTCATTTTTCTTATCCTGCATGCTCCCCACTAACAAATGGTGTATTCTATTTTATATTGGGTGTTTTAGGAATCTTCATAGTCACACTCAACTATTGGGTTGGCCTTTTTCTTTGACTTTAATCACAAAAAATTAATTTTTTTCATCTTTCTAAATTTTGCAGTAACCAGTGTTGGTCCAGCAACCGCCATCAGTTACATTCTCATATCGACACATGTTCACAAATAGTTGTTGGTTTCATGTTGTTTTTATCATTTTCCCAAAATAGTGTTCAGTTCACATCCGACACTGTCCTCTGACTTATTTTGTAACTTTATTACAATTCTGAGTCTCTGATATCTTCTTCAAAGTCTAGTTTCACCTAAATTTCACCAGTTATTGCCAATTTTTTAGATCTTCCATCTTTCCAACAGTAACCAACATCGATCTAGCAACCGACATTGGTTACCATCAAACACCGGAATTGGTTACCTAACCGTCGCCAGTATCTGTGTTTTGATTTCCCTATCAAAACAACAACCTGATTCAACTTTCTAGATTCATTCTTCTTCATTCTTATGTGTTTCAATGCCATTTATAGAACTCAGGTTATCTGTGCTTGATCTATTCACATGGTTTTGAGTCATCGCCAAGTCAACCCCTTGGTCTTCGACACCAGCTACTAACTATTACCTCTAGTCCCTTACCACCTTCCATTTCATCACCCATGGATCCTAACACTCCTTCCGTCATACCTAATGGTGATGAGGAATTCACAAATTTCCTTGATCACAACCTAGAAACCCTACAATATTATATTTCTCATTTCATTCATGTGTGACTCATCTGTTTTACTCTTATATAGGATTCGTAATCTCCATTTCTCCTACTATCATTTCAACTTCCATGTAGGTTAGCACCAGTGTTGCGTTACCTAATAATTCCTCGTCACTTTTCATCTTGCAAACTATTCCTACATCATTAGTATCTATTGTACCCATGATATCTATGACACCTACAACATCCACCTATCCCTCACTAATTCCTATATCACCAGTCCCATTTAACTTACAACCTCCAGTTAGGTTGACCCCATTCAAAAATCTAGTCATGTCCATATGTGAAATTTTATCACTGATTTCTATGAGGGTCTCGACATAAATCCCTCCTACCTATACCATGTCTTAACCACCACTAGTCACATACAGTTCCTATTCAGGAAATAGGCCATCATAATCTTCTGCTACCTATATTCACCCATCTCATTTCACCTACTTGAAACCTGCATAGACTGGAGCACCACCCACATCCTACTCACCATATCCACCTCTTTATAGTACAAGAGGTGTACCTCAGCCTAATCTGACCACAAATTTTATTATAATGATGATTGATAAGATGAGTACCCATGAAGCATATGTTTTTGGATCTTGTAACACACTAACGTATGATGAAATTTGCAATGAACCTATTCACTTTTTCATTCCAATCCATCCTTACCCTGTGCATTGGGAATGCCAAAATTTAACAAATTGAATAGCAAGGAGGATTCACAGCAACATTTGCAATCCTTTAAGAACATATGTTATCTCATCACTCATGATGATGCCTTGTTTTTCTAAATGTTCCTAATGTCCTTGAGAGGACTGGCCCTTGGACTTGTACAATGATCTACCCCCAACACTCTATATTTTTATTTAATTAACTCAATCTGAAATTTCTTGATCAATTTTTTATCAACATTGTCAAGAAGGTTACAATGACTTACTTATATTCCATACACTAATATGATGGTGATTCTATCATAGAATTTTTCACATGTTGGTGGAGTCTCATCAACCAACTCACATTCCAATTGCCCCAAACCAAGTTAATTGAGTTGTTTACTAGATCTTATGCCAGATACTTCTCTCTAACTCTCTAAGTTCAGACCTTCTATAAATTTTCTAAGGCATTCACAATGGCTTAGAAATTGGAAGCACATGTTATCAAAGAAAAGAAGTTGCAATAACTCAACAAGAGTGCTTCTTTCAAATTGAATGACTCATCTTCCTCATCTAAACAACAAAAAAAACCCATTCAAACAATCAATCAAAAGTGAAAGGATTTTCGAATGTGGGTATTCCTGAAAGATTTTCTGTCTCACCCATCCAACCAACCAAAACCATATTCTAATCTTTCACCTGTCCAGAAATTTTAACATAAATATGAGAAAATAAGTCATACTCCCATAGGGGAGATTTTTTCCTCAGTGTTGGAAAAAATGTTTAAAGTAAGAGTCATCATTCTTCCACCAATCAAACAACATACTTGCTTCAATCCTTCTTGTCCTTTACCTATATGGTATAAAGGAAATGACTACTACAACTGCCATCGTGATAGAGGACATAGTGATGGAAACTGTAAAATGTTCAAGAACATTGTTCAAGATATGTTTGAATGATGGTAGTTTTGTTCTTAATAACCTTAATGCTCCAGCCAACAAAAAATCACATATATTTAAGAAGCCCTTCCCAAACCCCTAATTATTCATCAAGCTAAATAGGTGAAGCTTATGATAAAAAAGTTCATGAAGTTTCACACTATTTTTGATACAATACCCACCTCTTCGTCTTAGTTTCCAATCATCCCTACAATTAAGGTCATCCTTGTGCGAGCTCCCTCACTAATTGAGGAGCCTTGTCTTCCTAGTCTTCTACCCGCAGAATATTTTCTCATGTCCACCCCTTCTTTTGTCAAAGAGATTACAATTTCTATGGCCCTACTCACTATACAGTCTATCACTGATGTTCTTCTACCCATGGAGGAACCAACCACATCCATAGCATCACCTATAATTGAACCATTGTTATCTGCTCCTCTACCCAGATAAGAGCTAACCCCTCTCTACACTTATGCCAACGGAAGATCCCCTATCACTAGTGTTTTCATCCCCTCCACCCATAGAGGATCTGTTTGGCTCTTCCCTACATATAAGTGATACATCTCCTAGGATCTTTCAAGATCCTATTAATCTCATTACTTCACTTCTACCTAAAAAAATCAGAAGCAAAATGTTTTCATGTGTCACTCAATTCAAAATTCAAGATAGGTCTCACAACCCATGCATCAATTTCGACACCAAAAATTATTCTCACGTTTGGTATATCAGTTGGATTACATTTATCGCTATATGATCTAGGGGCACCTGACACTACCTGTCCCTAAAAAACTACAAATTTCTTCCATAGATACTTCTACCATATACCCAAAAGTTTTCTAGTCATCCAAGAACATGGAATTTGAACCATTCATATATGATTCTTCTTCATTTCCCTCTCCTTTACCTCAACCTTCACCTACACCCAAACCTTTACCAGCACCAAAAACTTTACTTGTACCTAGACCCTTCACTACATTAAGGGTTATATGTCGAGATCAATCCTAGTTCATCCTCCTATGAAATTGGATTTATCCACATCCTCATGATAAGTCACAAAGACTATTCCCCCACCTAAAAGGAAGACCACACCTCTTAGGCTGCATACACTAGTTTTACCCCCTACCCCTTTGTCACTGTCACCACTTCTATCTATCCTTGGTTTGCACCGCTCAACCTTGGTTAAAAAACTTCCTCCCCAAGGTAAACCCAAAAAAACCAGCCTACCTCCTCATCAAAACCTTCTATTCAACCTAAATTACCTACACAACCTATACATTCATTGTTACCTACATCATTTCCACCTCTCATACCCACACCACTTTTTGTATCCTCATCATTTCCCTTACCACTCCCTTCTCCTCTACAAGTCTTTTCCGCATTACCTTGGTTAACTCATCCCCTTCCATGATCTTCCTTCCCTTCTACATCACGTATTCCTTCTACCGCGTTACTAAGGAAGGTACAACTCAAGCCTAAAACCACACTACCTTCTAAAAACGTAGTTAAATATATACCGTCTTCAACAACCAGCTCACATATTACACCTTTAGCTAAGAAGATGCAACCCAAAACCATAGTATCTACCAAATAGGTAATGCAACTTACTCAAACTCCATCTTCCGTGACACCTCTCCAACTGAAGTCACTCAAAATTCCATCCTTACCCACACTCACTTCACATTGTGATCCCTTGTTAGAATCTTACGCCAACATCCTTGATAACCTCTTTGAAACATTTTTCATAAAATTGTTACCTCTTAAACCTCACGACCCACTCAAACATAAACAAGAAGAGTTTGATGATACAAAAAAATTCTTACCATCGTGTGTCAAGAAATGATGTAGAAACGCATAAGGATCTTAAGACTATTCTTTTCCAACTATGTCCTATTGAAAAAAAAATGATCATGATGATATTTTAGAAGAGGAACCCACCCACCTTCACCTATCACCAGAAAACCTCACCCTATACCTATTCAATGAATTTCATATCCACCTACACAACCCTTTTACCATCCTCCAACATGTGAAATAAACATGGTCCACATTTGAGAAATTACTAAACCCCCACTAAAATTCTAGTGTATCATACCCATTTCACAAGACTTTTTTCCTTCACCATTGTTTTTCCCATCCTTCCACTACACCCTTCATGACACCACTTTTTCATCTCTTCCTTGGATCAATAAGGTTCAAGTTGCCACTTGGGGACACAAACACAAACGAAAAGATAAGACAGGTAACCCATCTACTGCACCTTTACCCAACATTCCATCTGCACCTACCCCTAAGGTAACTATTCATGGATCATCCTATCCAATTTTTGATGGTTTCCCACATCACACCATGGTTAAAAAATTACAAAATATCCTTTAAAAATTTCTTTGTATGACCTCATCCAAAACTCTAAATCCCATTAGCAGGCCTTACTTGAGATCTTTTAGACAATTTAGGTGCTCCCAACCTATCTTTCTCCTATCTCATTTGTTTTCACCCCTCATCACATAGCCTCTCTTGCCATTGCATCCAAATTTTCCATCTCCACTACCACTCATGATCAAATTTCCTGAGTCATTTTCTCTAAATCAGAAATCACTCCTTTCAATTCAAAGGATCCTGACCCTACCGTCTTCAGCTTTGTCTATGTTGATGATACCCATGTCCAGCCTGTCATGATTGATGGAGATGCAAGCATCAACATCATTTCCTCCCATATGTATGAAAAAATGTGCATACCTTCTCATTACATTCATAATAACCCAATTATGTTGTGTTCCTTTAATGATGCCATCACTTCAACACTTGGCACTATCATCCTTCATCTCTGTGTGGGTCCTCTAACTCTTCCCGAACTCTTTTATTTCCTAGAAGGGGAGTTCTAATATAACATGTTTTTTGGACGACCCTAGATTCATGCCATGGGATGTGTACCCTTAACTCGCCATCGTTGTATCAAATTTTAATATGAGGTAAACCCTTACACTATTCCCACCGATCCTTCGCCTTTACAAACCTGTAATATGGTATATAGATAAAATGATGTCCTCATCCCCACAAAGGCATCCATTACTACGAATTCTTCATCTATGTTATCTCATTTTAGTGATTTCAACTAAAATTAAGATAACCATAGATTTTTTTTTGGAAAAATATCCTAAAATTCCCCTTTTGAGGAGATTTTCAGGTTTTCGGGTTTCAACAACATGAAAACATGTTTTTAACATGCTATATGCAAATTGTTTTCTGAAACCTGGAACCCGAAACAAGTTAGTATTTCTGGTTTTCAGAACTCGTGAACATTAGAGAATGACTTGCAAAAGGCATGCTACATGTTGCTTGACTTCCGAAGCCCAAAACCTGATAGGTTCCTTTGTGTCAGGTGTTCGGAACCTTGGAACATCCAAACATTTCATGTTTCATGTCATTTGTTTCCCGAAACCCAAACCTCAAATTGATAGGTAATCCTTTGTATCAGGTTTTTGGGCACTCCAAGCATGATGACATGGCATTAACTCTGAGTTGTCAGGTAGTTGGCGCACGTGTCAAGTGAAGTGTCATAAATGCTAGGGTTTTATAAATAGCCCAATTTTACACGTCATTTTTACCGGTTGTAATTTTACTGCGTGGATTTTTCAATCTTGTGCCTGCAACCTCCAAACCTGATTCAGCTTCTTGATTGATTTCGTGCTCCGTTTTTTATTATTTTTTGAGATTACTAAAGTTATTTTACTTTTCTTTCTGATTCTAGGTCTTTTGGACTCATATTTGAAATATTCTTTTGATGTTCTCCATCCTTTCCTATTTTTCCTCTAGGTTTAGGGTTTTAGGTTGTTATATTCATTTTGTGTTGAATTCCATTGAAATTTCATGTTTGGAATTTACCTAGGGAGTCTCTTTATTTTATCCTATGGAATATACCTCGTTGGTTATAGAAAAAATCTAAAATTCCTAACTGGTACAATGGCGGGGAATTTTTCATGTCATGACACGTCAAAAACCTGATTCCTTTATTTTAGGATTTTACTGGGTGTTCAACAATCTTCAAGTTCCACAAGTGTATCAGGTTTTATCAAGTGTTAGACATCTATCAATATCTAAAATACATTTTGTAGTGTATCGGGTTTTATCGAGTATTTCAACATCTCCTTGTTTCCGCCAGTGCATCACGTTTTACCAAGTGTCTGACACCTACTAAGTTCTGACACTCTTTGTAGTCTGTCAGGTTTTGTGAAGTGTCCGACAAGACCTAAGTTCCAACACTCTCTCCATTGTGTCGAGTTTCATCAGGTGCTTTAAAAATCCTAAAATCTGGATAGTGTGGTGGGTCTATGGGGTTACTCAGCAAGCTTCCAAGTTCGATTGCTCAGATAGGAGTTGTCTAGGCATTCTTTCTTCAGGATTTCTCATGTTAGATCCTGGATCATCTAAAGACAAGTTAGATAGGTCAGGGAAGATGAAATACAAGTACCGGAAAATGGAATCCCCCTCCTACATAGATTACAATTATGACATCTGAGATACAGAGCTTGGTAACATTGACATGGATGATTTTTTGAACAAAACCAAGGATTCTTCTCAAAGTCCCTAGATGAAGTCAATAACCAATAGTGGCCTCCCTCTTGTAGTAGGATTCCCAATGTATTCTCAATGCCCTAAATTCATTTTGGCCTAGGCTTCCAATTATGACTTGGACTCTAACTCAGTGAAAAATGAAGTAGGAGAAGTCATATTGAAGTTGGACAGGGGTTACTTTAATGACCTCTTAAAGTTACCCAACTTTCAGGAATATGTTGAAGTTGATCTTAAGTCAGCACAAAAATCCTAGGACAAAGATCAAGAAGACTGCATTAGGCATGTGAATAAGAATTTCTTGACCAAGGCCAAGCCAGTTGTCTCAAGGTTTCCTACATTTGTCCCAAGAGTGATTTCATCCTTGAAATCAGCGACATCATCACCTTACTACGTCGAGTATTTGGACTTCCTGAGTCAAGGGACTTCCAAGGATGTATGTATCAATTCATGGTTATTATGAAGAATAATGAACAAGGTATCAATTGCATTAGTCTCATAAGTGATGAGATTGATTCCCAGATGAAGACAGTCTTGACTACGGGAAAATTCTATATGTCATCGTATGTCACATATGCAACAGTTGGCATGAGAAATTATCTAGGGTTGGATGCAAAAGGAGATAGGGTAATAGAACACATATATTGTTATTTCCCTCAGCTGACAATGAAAGGTTCTGAAGATCAGTTCAGAAGAGTAAATGATGCTTTCTTTTATGAAAATATTTGTAGGTTGAATCCTGATCTAAGGAAAAAAAGAGTCTCTGACGAAGCATGGTCAAAAGTATCAAAATGGGGTTGTTTCTTCTTGTAGTTCAAGAAGTTCAAATACCCTCGGGTGGTCATGTACCCAGGTGATCCTTTCCGATTTCCCAGATTCCCAGGTGATAGTTTGATCCTAATGGAGTTGGTAAGATAATTGTTGGATTTCCACAAACTCCAATAAAGAAAACACAAGTCTGTCATATCCTTCATTATTTCCATCAGAAGGTACATGTGCTCAATGGTGGTCAAAGCTAAGAACATGGTGCATGAGGTTCAGGACAAGTTGAAGAAGCACATGAAGCACATAGATGGATTTGATTTTTGAGGATTCCTTAAATCATACGACACTTTATATCTACATGTTCCCAGCTTAGAAGATATTTGGGTTGATCTTCGAGATGAGGTTGTCATCCGAAGAAAAGACAATAGTAAGTAGACAATTGAAGAAATCCAGATGCTGGATTTATCTAACATCCCAAAAGGCACTAAGGACAATGAGAGTGTCATTGATGCCTCGTATGATGGGTTAAACAAAGATCAATATGTGTTCTCGACCATTGATTGGTCCATTACTGAGAAAGCTTCTATCATGGGAAGAGCTACTCAAATTCTTTCCCGTACTAAAGCGTGGCTCATTTCTTGGGGAATGAGTTATAAAGAAGGGAGTTTTACAAATCTAGATGCTTTGGAAGTGGGACCCTCAAAAGAAAAAAAGGAAAAGGATAAGAACCCTTATAAAAGGCCAATGAAGGTTAAGTTTGTAAGAAAGGGAGAAGATCAAGTAACTACACCAGTGGCCACTCTCCCACAAATAGTTGAGGTTATTGATTCACCTCCACAACCAGAAGAAGGGAATATTCCTTTAAGAGAAGAGATTATTCAACCTTCCATTCATCCTTTGGTAGACAGTTCATCATAGGTAAGTCTTCCTCCCACCTCTCAAGCTCTAATTCCGGAATCCTTGCCTCCTCCCATTCAACCTTCCTTGTCTCAGACTTCTTCACCATGTTCCTTAGTTATGGATAGTATCTTTTCTTGCCTCTCACCTCTCCCCACTAGACCCCAGCTAACCATGGAAATGCCTCCTCCTACTGTGCATTAATTCCCTTAATCCACTACCATGGACGCTACACTTACGGTGGTTATAACTCCAAAAGCTAATCCTCCTCCACATGAAGATGTGACCATAACACCTACAATGGGATAAAAATATTCCAATACACCTGAAATGGTTAGTAGATCAGACTCTAAGGGAGAGAAAGGTGCTTGTTCCATTACCAGCCTTTGATTTCAGTTCCCTCAAGGTCACTCCCACCAAGTCGGCCAAGAAACCTAAAATAGTATAAACGATTTTAGTGGATGCTTCAGGGCATAAATTTGGAGAGATTGCTACACCCGCGGCTGATAAAACTAAGGATGATATAATGGTCATAGATTATAAAATCACAAGGGTGGCTCTAAGGAAAGTAACAATAGAGGGAGCACAACCAGACGAACAAGATGCCATGAATGTGTTGTGCCAGAATCTGAGGGAAACTAAGGAAAATAGAGATGAGTTAAAAGAGAAAGTACAACAACTAATAGAAGTGCTACTCAAGCTCTCAAAACCTCCAGATTCAACACCATCATCCTCTACTCCTATCGGGTTCCATTTCTCATTGGTACCCATGATCTAGAAGAATAATGAGAAGGGAAGAATGGTTGATGAATGGACCCAAAGGCTGCTCTTGCAAGGAAAAGAAATCATTGAGGACACCGTGGAAGTCTACAAATCCTTAGAGGATATAAAGAAAGATTAAGAGAAAATGGATGATGAGTTTTCAGTAGAAATCAGGAACCTAGAGTTGACTTTCGAAGCTCTCCAAATGCTGAAATAGTTTCCATCCCACATCTTGGTCAAATAAGGCATCATTCCACATGGAGATAAACATTTTTAGCTAACCAAATACATCAGATCAAGGATAATGATTCTCAATGACCCTTGCATAAAATTGAGCGAATCAAGAGATCAATTGGTCGATGGCAAGAATGACTTAGAAGAAGAGCTATTCAATATTTGTGCTAAGGTGTTGAGTGAAAGCTCGAGTATCCTACCTATTGATGATCTTTAAAAATAGATCCAAGAATCAATTTAGCATGAACCAACTTATGAATTTAGCCTAGAAATCATTGACAGGTTTGTGAAAATTGAACATTCTTTGGAGACCCTGAGGAAACTCAACAAGAGACTGAAAAAGCTTCCCGGAAACGCTACCAATACTCAGGAAACATGTGAAGTTCTGAGTGATCATTCCACTGTGCTAGATGAAAATGAGATGAAGGGTATAATCTGAAAATTCTAAGAATTTATGGACAAGCAGGATTTGTTGGAAGAAGACAAAGATGATGATACATAATAAGCACAATGTAACATGTCATTTCAATCCTGAAATCGACATGTCTTTTTCATTTTTATTTCAACACATAGGAAGCAAATTTTGACTTCGTCTCCTGCGTGAGAGTCAAGCCAAATAGAAATCTCATTAAAAAGACTATTTTATAGGATTTATCCTATTTTCTCTTAACTCCTTTTATTATAAATAATGGATGCTTATGCATTTCAAAGGGTTGAGATTTTTGGAATATTTTGATCTATTGTGAAGAAGAAAGACTTTGTGTTTTCTTTTAATCATTTGAGGAATAGAAGTTAGTGCTATTTTGCAAACTTTGTGTTGTGAGATGTATCTTTATTAAGATATTTTTCTTATGTTCATAATCTTAAGCTATTATTTTTTTAGCATCTTGATCATTCTAATCATTTCAAACATTACATTTGTTATCTAAAGCTCGTATGATTATTTTGTGCTCTGTGTTTACTCGAAAGAAAATGAATTCCTCTCATTTCCTTCCCATTGTGTTTTTCCATAATAGTAATTCCCTTTCCAATCTATTTTACTTCCAAAACAACAATATCTCCATCTATTGTGGATATGGATTTTGGGATTCTATCCCAACCCCAATGGTTAGATTAATGTGAATATTATACATATTATTTTTGTTGTGTTTTAGATTAGTAATAAATAGGCAACCTCAGCTATCTTTAAAGAGGGATTTAATCCCATGTACTATGGTTGAACCTCATATTTTGGTGTGAAAAAGTATCCAACCAATAGTTTTTGGCGACTCCATTGGTGAAATACAGATTGATAAGACTAAGCTTATCCTGTTAGTATCTGGTGACTCCGTATTTCCCTTATTTTTAAGAAGATCGATTTTCCATTTCAAGTTGGCCAGGAATATTTTCAGTCAGTTAATCTGAGCCAAGGGTGAAACTAATCCATTCTTTGATCTACTTCAATAGCATAATTTTAGGATTTCACCCAACAGTGTTGCATCAAGCCAGGTAAGAAGTTATTCACCCATCCAAAGGACTCAAATTCCTCAAGAACAAGGAGTTTCTACAACTTTTCGTGCATTTTTCTTGTCAGATATTCATATTCTTGTTTGCACTTCATTTAGAAGGATGACAGCACAACATGTGTCTTGGGGCGTAGCTATTGGTCCTCTTTCCCTTACTCCACCATTACATGACCTTCCTCATGGATCATGGAAGAATATTCCTAAGTTCAACAATGATGGAAAATAAAATCCTGATGAACACATTACCTCATTCTTTATTACATATGGTGTTCTTGGGGTTGCTCATGAAGATGTCTTTGTTTGACTCTTCATTGAAACATTGCATAGCATGGCAGTGGAATGGTTTTATCATCTCCCGAATGCATGTATTACCAACTGGGCTACCATGAGATCTATATTTGAAGCAAGGTTTAAACTAGCTGAAGATTCCCATGCCTTGTTAGCACAGCTTACACACATGAAGAAGGAGCCTTACGAACCCATGTAGGACTTCATAGCCAAATTCAACAAGCTGATTCGCAAGATTCTAGACCTCGCTATTCCTACCCTTGAAAATAAAAAAGTTTTTCTTCATCAACACTCAATCTCCAGATGTGAGATTCTTGTTGAGAAGATCTGTTATCCCCAATTTGAACACCGCTCAAGCCACAGCCACCGAAATAGAAGGTGATCTTATTCTAGCCAAAAAGATTAGAAAAGAATCATCCAAGCCTAAAAATTAGAGTTCTTCTTAGAGTACTATTGATCTAATGATTCAGAAGATGGCTAAAGACTTGATCGCTTTGAAAAAGTAAATGTCTCAACAGGTGAGAAACGTTCCGTATCGGGATATTCCCAGATGGAATTTCAATACTACTAATGGTGCTTCCACAAGAGATAGTTGAAGAAGAGGAAGAACTAGAAGAACAAGATTTCACGAAGCTTTTGAAGCTTTGGGATATGCTAATGAGTCCTATGAAGATTCAGCTGGTGACTCTAGCATTGGGTATTTGGAATACGAGGAAGATGGATGTGAACATGATGGTCAGTCATTTGTGGTCTTCACTCGATCCCAATCTTAAAATCCTAGAAAACTAGTTGAAGGTTCTAGGGAGAAGAATAAAGAATCTCTCATGATCATGGCCAAGAGAGGCTCTCCTATCTCAGCACAAACTGAAAAGGAAACAACAAAAAAGGTAACAACTTCTTATTCTCCTTCTCCTACTCCCAAGACCAGTACCTCAGCTTAAACCAATATAAACAAAACTGAGCCTACCATAATTCCTTCATATACTACTTTTGACATTATTGACCATGTAAAAATAACTAAGATCCAAATGTCAGAAGCAGAATATCTTCAGTCAAATCCTGAGAAATTTGAAAATCTTTCCAAATTCATTAGAAGAAAGGCCGTTGTCCCTTAATATTCAAAAGGCATTTTTTCGAGTCGTACTCAACCTTCACCTCAGACCAATATGACCTCTATTTCTCCTTCAGGGAAGATCGAACCATTTTATTTGTCTTTACTCATAAATGGGTTCAAACTCAGCAATTGCATAATTGACTCAGGAGCTTCCAATAACGTGATGCCCACAAAATTATCTCATGTCCTTGGACTTAATTTAACTAAATCATATGGACGATGTTATTCCATGGAAACCAAATAAGTTCCTTTGATTGGTCAAATCAATGATGCACAATTTACATTTGTCACTTTCCTGGAGAAGATAGTGAAAACGACCATTCTGGTTGTTGATATCAAAGCTGCTTACGGTATTCTCTTGGGAAGAGGATTTTGTAAATATGTCAGAGGGGAGATCAATATGGACTAGACCAAGACTAAAATTACAATTAATGTAGTTCCTCATATTCTCCATCCTGAACCTCAAATAAAGTATTTAGTCACTAAATTTGATTACCCCAAGGCTCAAATTATTTTTGAAGATGTAGGCTTAGGGAATTATTTCATGACATCAAAGGTACCAGATGTAAATATCAAGGAAGAGGATCCTAATGGTATTTGGACCCTCGAGTTTCACGGGAGCTATTCAACTATTAGATCAGGTGCCAGCATAATTCTTATATCTTCAGATTTCGAGATCTTTCCCTTTGCTTTCAAGTTGTAGTTTGATAATACTAATAACACAAATGAATATGAAGCTTTGTTATTAGGATTAGAAATGGCAAGAAAAAAAGGAATCCAAAACCTCAAAATGTAGGGAGATGCGGAGCTCATTGTAAATCAAGTGAAAAATGATCACCTAAAACATTACAGGAATAAGTTATGGGATAGTGTAGAATGCTTCGATGCTTTTTGTATCAAGGTAGTTTTGATGGATTATAACGACAAAGCTGATTCATTGGCTATGTCTGCATCTCTTCTCCTTCCTCATCCATAGTTTAAACAATACTCGTACACCATTGAGATTGTATGTCGTCCTAGTGTTCCAACTAATTCAGCACATTGACAAGTATTCAATGATGATCAATAGGTACTGTCTTTCCGTGAAAAAGCCGATAATTTTAGTGAACTATATTTTTAAGGATCAGAATCAGCTTTCCATGAATCTGTTTCAAGTTCCTATTAAGATATTGACGGTGAGTTCATTCAGCTAAAAGGAAACAAGATTCCCAAGGGATTGGTTTCTCTGGAAGGTTTGTTTGACAAGAATGACTGGTTTATTCAGGGTAAAAGGCAAGATGAAGGTGCCTCCTCATCAAAGTTAGATCAAGTTAACCTGGGTTCCACTAATCAACTGTGGATGGTAAACATCAATAAATGTTTTTCAATGGAGGAAAAAGAAAGATTATCTTCACTCTTGAAGAGATATATGGACATCCTAACATGGTCATACGTAGATCTAAAGTCTTTCAAGCCCAAGGATGCGCAACATAGAATTTCTTTGAAGCCTGAAGTTAAACCCCACAGAAAGAAGTAGAGACATTACAACCCCAAGATCTCAGGGACTATTCTTGCAAAAATTCATAAAATGTTACACGCAAGGATTATCTTTCCGATCCATCATTCCACCTGGGTTGTAAACATTGTTCCTATGAGAAAGAAGAACGATGAAATACGGATTTGTGTTGACTTCAAGAATCTCAACCAGTCTTCATTAAAGGACAATTATCCATTACCCATCATGGACTAGGTATTACAGAATGTCACTGGAGTAGAAATTTTATCCATGCTTGATGGATTTTCAGGGTATAATCAAGTTGAGGTAGCTCCTAAAGATCAAGATAAAACAACATTCACCACTCCATGGGGAACCTTTGCTTACAAGATAATGCCTTTTGGTTTGATTAATGTTGGAGCCATGTTTCAAAGGGATATGGACTTATCTTTCAGAGATTTAATGGGAAAGTTCATAGTTGTGTATTTGGATGACTTGACGGTCTTATCTAAAAAATGAAGGGATCATTATGATCACCTAGAATAGGTACTCTTAAGGTTCAAGCGTCATGGGATTTCATTAAATCCTAAAAATTCCATGTTTGGAGTGATAGAAGGAAAGTTGTTGGGTCATATTGTGACTAAAGAAGGACCCAAGATTGACCCAAAGAGGGTGAAGGCCATTCAAAGCCTTACCCTACCCACAAGCAAAATTGGGGTGCACTACTTTTTTGGGAAAGTTAATTTCCTATGAAGATTTGTACCTGATTTTGCTGATAAAACCAAGGATATCCTTAGGATGATGAAAGGGTAAACTACATTTCAATGGATCACTGAAGTGAATCTTTCTTTTGAAGAAGTAAAAAAGGCAATTGCACATGCCCCTGTTCTAGTATGTCCAGACTTCAAGAAATATTTCATCATGTACAACTATGATTTCTACTCATACAGTATTAGCCATCTTGATGTAGGAAAATAAAGAAGGAATTGAAGCTCCCATCGCTTTCTTGAGCTTCCCATTGAAAGAAAATGAATTGAAAATGTCACAAATTGAAAATCATGCTTATGCAGTGGTGAGAGTACTGAAACATTTCAAGTATTACGTGCTGAGTTCTCATACCCTCGTTATCATTCCTAATACTGCAGTTGAATCCATCTTGACTCAATAAGAGTTGGGTAGTCAATGGGGTAACTAGATAGCTAAAGTCTAGGAGTATGACTTGGAAATCAGACCTACCATGTTGGTATGAGGAAGGGGCCTATGTCAATTGATTGCAAAAAATAATGCTGAGATAGAATGCAAAAAAACTGAGGATACCTCTTCAGAATTTCCTGTGGTGCTTTCTGTGAGCACAACCGACGAATGGTACAAAGATATTGCTTTCTTTCTGACTTATGGTGAATACCCCCCAAATTTAAGCTAAAAGTAGAAGAGGACAGTTAAGTTAAGGTCTTCAAGATACATCCTATTGGATAATGGAATATATAAGAAAGGTATTGATGGTGTATTCTGGCGCTGTGTTGATAAGTCTCAGAAGGTGAGGTTACTAGATTCCTTCCATAATATATCATGCGGAGGACATTTCTCCTCCTCTGTTATATCCTACAAGATCCTATAGGCCAGGTACTATTGGCCTACTCTCTTTCGAGACTTAGCAGAATGGGTGTCCAAATGTGAAGCATGTCAACATTTTGTTGGTTGTCTAAAGTTATTAGCTCTTCCTCTGAAACCTATGGTGATTGAAAAACCTTTTTTCACTAGTGGGGAATTTATTTCATCGGAGTATTAAATCCTACCTCCAGTGTGGGACACAACTATGTGATCATTGCCATAGACTATTTCACCAAGTGGGTGGAAGATGCACCCATCAAGTAGGAAACCTTTGAAGTTGTCTATAACTTCCTCAAAGAAAATATAATTGTCAGATTTAGCATGCCTCACAATATTATTTCCGACAATGCCTCCAATTTCTTATCTCACGAGTTGATAGAATTTTGTTATGGATTTTGGATCACGTTGGCTCATTCATCTGATTACTACCCTCAAGGAAATGGTCAAGTTGAGTCAAGAAACAAAAATCTGGTGACCATAATCAGAAATTTGGTTGATGAGAATTAGAGTACATGGCACAAAGAATTATATGATGTATTGTGGGCTGATCGGATTACTCCTAAATGAGCTATTGGGATGTCCCAATTTCAGGTGATGTATGGGATCAACGCTGAGATACCTATCTCTATGGAATTGCCAGCCTTATAGTGAGCTAAAATAATTGAGGATGAAACTTTTCAAAGTTCTATTGAGAAAAGGATAATATACCTAGCCAGGCTAGAAGAAGAACAAAGAAAGGTGGTGGATCACATCACAGACCATTAGATCAAAGTCAAAAAGAATATTTGACAAGAAATCAAAGCAACGTGATTTCTAGGTCAGAGATCTAGTACTTCTCTGGGACAAGAGAAGATAGTAGAAAGGGATTCATGGAAAGTTCGATTCTTGATGGAAAGGACCTTTCAAAGTACAACAATTGAATGGTGAAAATAGCTTCTGTCTATCATACCTTGATGGAGAGTTGCTCCCTCTACCTTTCAGTGGTCAACATCTGAAAGTTGTTCCATCAGTAATGCAGGATGCTCTCTCACATTGTACATAATTTATTTTATGTCGTGTGTTTGTTGTTTGTTTCCTTTCTTTCTTTGATTGTTTCTGGTTTTCTTATTTCTTTAGACTCCGTAGCCCAATGGATAAAACTAGAGATTCTGAGTTCTCTTTCTTTGATGTCACCAAGAAAGTCCCCAATTAGAGCCAGTTGTTATCTTATTTTAGTGATTCTAGCTAAAATTAAGATAACCATAGAATTTTTTTGGAAACATATCCTAAAATTTCCCTTTTAAGGAGATTTTCAGGTTTACAGGTTTCAACAACATGAAAACATGTTTTTTACATGCTATATGTAAATTGTTTCCCGAAACCCGAAACTCGAAACAATTTAGTATTTTGGGTTTTCAGAACTCATGAACATCGGAACATGACTTACAAAAAGCATGCTACATATTTCTTGACTTCTGAAACCCGATGCCCGATAGGTTCCTTTGTGTCAAGTTTTTGGAACCTTGGAACATCCAAACATGTCATGTTTCATGTCATCTATTTCCCGAAACCCGAAACCTGAATTGATAGCCAATCCTTTGTATCAGGTTTTTGAGCACTCCAAGCATGATGACATGGCATTAACTTTGATTTGTCAAGAAGTTGGCACACGTGTCAGGTGAAGTGTCATAAATGCTAGGGTTTTATAAATAGCCCAATTTTACACGTCATTTTTACGAGTTGTAATTTTGCTGCGTGGATTTTTCATTCTTGTACCTATAACCTCCAAACCCGATCGAGCTTCTTGATCGATTGCGTGCTCTGTTTTTTCTTAATTTTTCAAGATTACTAAAGGTATTTTACTTTTCTTGCTGTTTTTAAGCCTTTTGGATTCATATTTTGAAATATTCTTTTGATGTTCTCCATCCTTTCCTATTTTTCCTCTAGGTTTAGGGTTTTAGGTTGTTTTCTTCATTTTGTGTTGAATTCCATTGAAATTTCTTATTTGGAATTCACCTAGGGAGTTTCTTTATTTTATCCCATGGAATATACCTTGTTGGTTATAGAAAAAATCTAAAATTCTTAACTGGTACAATGATAGGAATTTTAAACGTCCTGACACCTCAAAATCCTGATTCCTTTGTATCAGGATTTTGCAAGGTGTTCAACAATCTTCAAGTTCCACCATTGTATTAGGTTTTATCAAGTTTCAGACATCTATCAATCTATGACATACACTTTTTAGTGTATCAGGTTTCTATCGAGTGTTCAAAAATCTTCAAGTTCTGCCAGTGTATCGGGTTTTATCAAGTGTCAGACAACTACTAAGTTCTGACACTCTCTGTAGTCTATCAGGTTTTGTGAAGTGTACAAAAAGGACCTAAGTTTCAACACTCCCTCCAGTGTGTTCAGGTTTCATCAGGTGCTTTACAATTCCTAAAATCTAGATAGTGTGGCAGGTCTGTGGGGTTATTCGGTAAGCTTCCAAGTTTGATTGCTCAGATAGGAGTTGTCTAGGCATTCTTTCTTCAAGGTTTTCTCATGTCGGATCTTGGATCATCTAAGGAAAAGTAAGAAAGGTTAGGGAAGATGAAATCCAAGTACCAGAAAATGGAATCCCCCTCCTACATAGATTACAATTATGACATCTGAGATACGGAGCTTGGTAACATTGACATGGAGGATTTCTGGAACAGAACCAAGGATTCTTCTCAAAGTCCCTAGATGAATTCAATAACCAACAGTGGCCTCCCTCTTACAATGAGATTCCCAATGTCTACTCAATGCCATGAATTTATTTTGGCCTATGCTTCCAATTATGACTCAGACTCTCGCTCAGTGAAAAATAAAGTAGGAGAAGTCATAGTGAAGTTAGATGGGGGTTATTTTGATGAGCTCTTAAGATTACCCAACTTTCAGGAATATGTCAACGTAGATCTTAGGTCAGCACATAAATCTTGGGAAAAAGATCAAGAATACTACATCAGGCATGTGAATAAGTTCTTGATCAAGGCCAAGGTAGCTGCCTCATGGTTTCCCAAGTTTTTCCCTAGAAGTGATTTCATCCTTGAAATCAGTGACATCATCACCTTGCTAAGTCAAGTATTTAGACTCCCCGAGTTAAGGGGATTCCAAGGATGGATGTATCAATTCATGGTTATTATGAAGAAAAATGAAAAAGGGATCAATTAGAGCAGTCTTATAAGTGATGAGATTCATTCCCAGAATAAGACAGTCTTGACTACGGGAAAATTCTATATGTCATCGTATGTCACATATGCAGCAGCTGGCATGAGAAATTATCTAGGGTTAGATGCAAAAGGAGATAGGGTAACAAAACACATATATCGGTATTTCCCTTGGTGTACAATGAAAGGTTCCAAAGATCAGTTCAGAAGAGTGAACGATGCTTTCTTTTATGAAAATATCTGCAGGATGAACCCTGATCTACGGAAAAGAAGAGTCTCTGATGAAGCATGGGCCAAAATATCAAAATGAGGTTGTATCATCTTGTAGTTCAAGAAGTTCACATATCTTCAGGTGGTCATGTACTCGGTTGATCCTTTTGATTGCCCAGATTCCCAGGTGACAAGTTGATCCTAATGGATTTGGTAAGACAATTGTTGGATTTGCACAAATTCCAACAAAGCAAACAGAAGGCTATCATATCCTTCCCTATTTCCATCAGAAGGTACATGTTCTCGACAATGGTAAAAGGTAAGAATGTGGTGCACGAGCTTCAGGACAAGTTGAAGAAACACATGAAGCATAGAGATGGATTTGATTTCCGAGGAGTCCTTAAATCATACGGAAATTTATATCTGTATGTTCCTAACTTAGAAGATATTTGGGTTGATTTTCGGGATGAGGTTGCCATTTGAAGAAAGGACAATAGTAGGTTGACAATTGAAGAAATCTAGATGTTGGATTTATCTGACATCCCAAAAGGCACTAAGGACAATGAGAGTGTCCTTAATGCCTCGTATGATGGGTTAAATGAAGATCAATATGTATTCCTGGCCATTGATTGGTCCATTTCTGAGAAAGCTTCTTTCACGGGAAGAGCTACTCAAATTATTTCCCATACTAAGGCATGGCTCATTTCTTGGGGACTTAGTTATAAAGAAGGGAGTTTTGCAAAGCTATATGCTTTAGAAGTGGGACCCTCAAAAGGAAAAAAGGAAAAGGATAACAACCCTTTCAATAGGCCAATGAAGTTTAAGTTTGTAAGAAAGGGAGAAGATCAAGTAACTACACTAGTGGCCACTCTCCCACAAATAGTTGAGATTCTTGATTCACCTCCACAACCAAAACAAGGGAAACCTTCCTTCAAGAGAAGAGATTATTCAACCTTCCCTTGGTCCTTTGGTAGATAGTTCATCAGAGGTAAGTCTTCCTCCCACTTCTCAAGCTCTAATTCTGGAATCCTTGCCTCCTCCCATTTAACCTTCCTTGTCTCAGACTTCTTCACCAAGTTCCTCAGCTATGGCTATTATCTTCTCTAGCCTCTCACCTTTCCCCACTAGACCCCAGTTAACCATGGACATGTCTCCTCCTACTGCACCTTCATTCCCTGAATTCACTACCATGGGCGCTACACTTACGATTGTTACCACTCCACAAGCTATTCATCCTCCACCTGAAGATGTGATCATAATTCCTGTAATGGGAGCAACTTCTTCTAATACACCTCAATTGTTAGTAAATCATACTCTGAGGAAGATGAAAGGTGGTTCTTCCATTACCATCCTTTGATTTCAGTTCCCTCAAGGTCACTCCCTCCAAGCCGGCCAAGAAACCTAAAAAACTCTCAAGGATTTCAGTGGATGCCTAAGAGCATAAATTTGCAGAGATTGCTACTCCTGTGGCTGATAAAACTAAGGATGATATAATGGTCATAGATTATCAAATCACAAGGGTTGTCTCTAGGGAAAGTAACTATAGAGGGAGCACAACAGGACGCACAAGATGACATGAATGTTTTGTGCTAGAAGCTGAGGGGAAATTAAGGCAACAGAGATGAGTTAAAAGATAAAGTAGAACAGCTAATAAAAGTTCTACTTAAGCTCTCAAAACTTCCTGAGTCAACACTATCATCCTCTACTCCTATCGCATTCAATTTCTCATCGGTACCCATGATTGAGAAGATTAATGAGAAGGGGAGAACGGTCAATGAATGGACCCAAAGTCTGCTCCTGCAAGGAAAACAAGTCATTGAGGACACCATGGAAGTCTAAAAATCCTCAGAGGATATAAAGAAGGATGGAGAGAAAATGGAGGATGAGTTTTAAGCAGAAATAGGGAACCTAGAGTTGACTTTCAAAGCTCTCCAAACGCTGAAACAGGTTCCATCCTGCACTTGGTCAAAGAAGGCATCATTCCATATGGGGATAAACATTTTCAGCTAACCAAAGCCATCAGATTCAGAATAAATATTCTCAATGAAGCTTGCATCAAATTGAGAGAATCAAGAGATCAATTGATCGATGGCAAAATTGACTTAGAAAAAGATCTAGTCAAGATTTGTGCTAAGGTGTTGAGTGAAAGCTCGGGTATCCTGCATGTTGATGATATTTAAAACATAGATTCAAGAATCAATTTAGCATGAACCAACTTATGGATTCGGCCTTGAAATCATTGACATGTTTGTGAAAAATTGAACATCCTTTGGAGACCTTGAGGAAACTCAACAAGAGACTGAAAAATCTTCCTAGCAACACTAGCGATACTCAAGAAACATGTGAAGTTTTGATTGATCATTGCACCGCGCCTAATGAAAATGAGATGCAGGGTATAATATGAAAATTCTATGAATTTTGGGACAAGAAGGCTTTGTTGGAGGAACACAAAGATGATGATACAAAATAAGCACAATGTGACATGTCATTTCAATCCTGAAATCGACATGTATTTTTAATTTTTGTTTCGTCACATAGGAAGCAAATTTTGACTTGGTCTCCTACGTGAGAGTCAAGAAAAATAGGACTGTCATTAAAAAGACTATTTTCTAGGATTTATCCTATTTTCTCTCAACTCCTTTTATTATAAATAATGGATGCTTATGCATTTCAAAGGGTTGATATTTTTGGAATATTGAGATCTATTGTGAAGAAGAAAGACTTTGTTTTTTCTTTTAATCATTTGAGGAATAGAAGCTGGTGCTATTTTACAAACTTTGTGTTGTGAGATGTATCTTTCTTAAGATATTGTTCTTATGTTCGTAATCTTAAGCTAGCTATTCTTTGTTTAGCATATTGATCGTTCTAATCATTTCAAATGTTACATTTGTTATCTAAAGCTCGTATGACTATTTCGTGCTCTGTGTGTACTCGAAAGAAAATACGTTCCTCTCATTTCCTTTCCATTGTGTTTTTTCGTAATAGTAATTCCCTTTCGAATCCATTTTACTTCAAAAACAACAATATCTCCATATATTGTGGATATGGATTTCGGGATTCTATCCCAATCCCAATGGTTAGATTAGTGTTAATACTGTACATATTATTTTTACTTGTGTTTTAGATTAGTAATAAACAAGTAGCCTCAGTTGTCCTTGAGGGGGGATTTAATCCCATGTACTATGGTTGAACCTCATATTTTGGCATGACAAAATATTCAAACAACAATCTATAATAATTTATACTTCACCCTCGACCATTTTCACTTCATCTTCAACTGCTACCGCTTCCTCATCTTCTTCTATTTCCGCATGTACTAGTTTTACCACTCTCCTTACCACAACTAACTCATCCATCCCTATCGATTTCATTTCCTTTAAATATAGGCCATCTACATCACCCCAAGAGCATGACATTTCATCTATTCCCAAATCTCAAGTCCTAATTTCTGATCCCTTGGTAGATTTTTTTCAAAGTCTTTCCCTGGTGGAGTACCATCTCTACAACATCAATACCTTCATTACTTGTCAGAAGTATGATAGCCTCCACCAATATCCCCGTTATAAAAAATGTATAGGAGAGATGTTTCCATATGGTCCTCCTCATCTTTGTATAAATCTGACATACAAAGGATTAGATACCTCTTCTTGTTCTCCCAAACTGCCATTTCCAACAAAACCCTTTTCTTATGTTTATAGATCCCTTACCAACCATCGTTTTGCATATAATTTTCTTCATAGTTGTTCTTGTAAAGGCTTTGGTTTCTATATTTATGAACAAGGTCATCATACAGTTATACCCTGAACTACTTGCAAGTACAAAGATTGATGTGATATCAAACTATCCATACCACCTACCACAGAAAAGGCTCGAATTAGCCTTGTAGAGGAGGATAAACCCTATGAACCTTTGTCATTGATTTTACCACCATCACCTTCTTCACCTACCATCCCCACCTTCACCCACAGAGTCCATGGCTCTATAATCTATTCCTCCAAACTTTTTTTTCATAAACATTGTTTACTTGGGACCTATTTCCTATCAATGTAATGGCGAGGCTTCCTCCTTTACTCCTCTTTGTTATCCTGATATGATCAATGACGATACACCTTCTATAAACGTCGTTCAATGAAATGATGATGATTCCATTCTCACCTATTTAGTTTTTGAAAATTATTACATCCATAGGTCACTACCTTCTTAGATGCAACCATTTTGAATGAATCGACCATAGATATCAACATTCACACTGAGGATGACCTTTGAGTTCTAAAGATAGGCCAAACTTTAGACCCCATTGAACAAGAATCCTATACTTATTTTCTCTATGAACATAGAAATGCCTTTGCTTGGTCATATACTAACATGCTCGGTATTGACCCAACTATCATTTTCCATAACATTGTAAACATACTCGATGCCAAACTAATAAAATAGAAGTTACAAACAAATGCATCCACAGATTTCCCTTCTTGTCAAATAAGAAATCCAACACCTTATTTATTTTTCCTTCATCTCACCCATCGATTACCCACAATGGATTTCTAACATTATGCCTATCACCAAAGTAACATGGGAAGTCTACATTGGCATGGATTTATACAACCTTAACCTTCCTTTCACAAAAGATGATTTTCCTTTGCCTAATATAGACGAACTTGTTTATCTTACAACTGGCCATGATATGCTATCTCTTATGGATGAGTTCTTAGGTTATAATCAAATCTTACTAGTGTCTTAGGATCAACACCAAATAACCTTTATCACCCCTTGGGGTAACTTATGCTATTATGCCATGCCCTTCAGCTTGTCAAATGTTAGTTCCACTTATCAATGCGCGATGACCTACATCTTCCACAACATCATCCATGACATTTTGGAAGACTATGTTGACGATCTTCTTGGTAAGTCCAAGAGTCATGAAAAACACCTCCCTGTCCTTTAAATCATTTTTGTTCATCTTATTAAATAATTTGTGCACCTTCGACTTAATAAGTATGTCTTCTTTATCCTCTCATGAAAACTTATTTTTTTTATTTTCTCTTTGTGTGGGATTGAAGTTAACCTTTCTAAAATCAAGCAAATTCTCAAGATGCCTCCACCAACTAACCTGAAATAACTTCATAGTTTGCAAGGAAAACTACAATCTATTTGACGTTTCATTTCAAAACATTTTTACCATTCTCATCCTTTTCACCATCTTTTTAAAAATGATGTCTCCTTCAAGTGGGATGATGAATGTCATAAATCCTTTTAGGAATTGAAGGCATTTCTTCTTCATCCACCTCTGCTCATCCCACATAAAGATGATAAACCATTCTACCTTTACATTTTAGCTATTGATCATTCCTTTGGTTCCATGTTCACTCATCGCGAGGAGCAACATAGGGAACAAGAGGTTTATTACATAAGCCTTACACTTTTAGACTACAAAAACAGATATACTCATGCCAAAAAACTATGCCTAGCCTTAGTTTTCATGGCCACCATACTTCACCAATACTTAATCAAAAAACCTTCATTGTCACTAATAATGACCCTCTCAACTACATTTATGCTAAGCCTGACCAACATCAACAAACCTCTCGTTTGCTCATGTTTCTCACATAACTTAAGATAGATTTTACTTATTAGAAGTTTGTAAAAGGAAAAACCATTTCCAAAAAACTTGTAGACAAACCACTTCCAAGTCATCAATCATCTAACTTTGATTTTCCTAACAAATCTAATTTAACTATTTATCTTGAAGAAATGGATGACATGGTCTACCAAATGACCTTATTCTTCGATGGATCCAAATGTTAACATGGGGGTGGCATAGGTGTTATCCTCATTCCTCTTGACAATGAACTTATGAATTTATAATTCAAACTTTATTTTCAATGTACCAATAACATGGACAAATACGAAGCACTCATGTTAGGTTTCCAAACTTCCATTTCCTAGTTATTAATACAATTAATTTCTTCGGTGATTCTTAACTGGTCATCAACCAAGTCAATGATTTATATCAGTGTTGTAATGAGACCCTTCAAAATTATAAACATCATGTTGAATTTATTTCAACCACATTTTTTCATTACAATATTAAATCTACTCTACATTCCGCTAACAAATTCACGGATAAAATGACTTTCCTCTCCTCACAAATACATGTCTCACCTTTGGATTCTAAAGTTTTTTTCACAGTGCTAAAGGTAAAATCACCTTCTCACCTTAGATGTGGAATTAATTTGGTGGGATGAATCAAAACTAATCCATGGGACATTTGGTATAAGAAATACACTTACTATCTAGTAATTTTAAATTTTACCTCCACATCTCACTCGTAATGGTAAGTGAGCCTTCCTCTAAACTTTCTCTCGATATGTCATCATGGGAGGCCTTCCCTATAAATATGGCTTTGATGGTATCTTACTTAAATGAATAACTAGTTTTGATATTCCATACACCATCAAGGAAATATTTAATGGGATTTGTGGTGGAAACTTTAGTGGTCACGCCGTTGCTAAACACATCCTTCGCCTTGTCTATTACTGGTCAAACTTTAACCAAAACTGTTATGACTATGTAAAATGTTGTTTGAAATATTAGAAGTATGCTAACCTTCACCATACCCCTAGTCACACCTTATAATTTTTTAGGTAATTTTGGCCTTTCTCCCAATGGGGTTTTGATCTCTTTGAAGAGGTCAACCCTCATTCTTCTCAACATCATCAATGGATCATCACCGAAACCAAATACTACATGAAATGGGTGGAGTTTGTCCCTCTCATTTCTACCAAATCCAAGAATATATGTGAATTCATTAACCATCATATCATTTTCCATTTCGGTGTTACTCATTGCCTTATAACTGAGAATGGCAAACAACTTGAAAAAAAAACCTATGAAAGTTGTGTGATAAATTTTGTATTCAAATCAATTTGTCTTCACCATACTACCCACTGACCAATGGTTAAGCTGAGTCAACTAACAAAACCCTCAACAGTATTCTAATGAAATTCATCAATGATACTATAAGGATTGACATACACACATTACTTTTTCCGTATGGGCTTATTGCACTAGTATTTGTACATCTACCATAGCCACACCATTTTTGTTGGTATATGTTACCAAATCCATTTTACCTCTCAAAGTCCAAATTCCATCTCTTCTTATCTCACTTAAAGATATGCTCAATGATGATTAATTTCACCAAGATCGTTTAGAAAAATTGATTTATTAGACGAATGTCATTTAAATTCTCTCGAAAACCTTCAAATCTACCAATAACATATCAAATGTGCCTATGAAAAACATGTTCATGAACAAACTTTAAAGGTTGGTGATATTTTCCCAAAAGAAAATCAACACATAACCAAAGCTGAGAAAAGTAAACGGGGCAAGTTTTCTCTTAATTGGCTTGGACCCTATATCGTCACCCATGCCTATGCATCAAACACTTATTATTTATCTTTTCTTGAGGGTAAAATTGAAGCTGAGCCCCTTAATTCCTTGCATCTTCGACCATTCTACTTTTGAATAAAGTGCTACATCACTTTATGTTACTTAGATGCTTGTCCCTTAAGTGCACCTCTCTTTCCATCTACCTATTTTAAGTACCTACGACTAAAATAAAATTGTGTGCCTATCTGTCACCATTTACCCTTGACTTCAATATGAGTACCAACAACTCTACTAATGGCATGATTCTCATGGACACTTTTTGTTCTCTTCAAGATGGAATCCCATGGTCATTTTTCACTTGAAACCCTCTCTTTCATACCTAAATTTTGTTCATGTTATGGTATTTCCTTCATACAAGAGGCTTTTATCCCTTTATAGTTTTTTCCATAACTTCAAGTATATAAATAAAAATAATACTTAGGATACCTAAAATTTTCCTCCTTAAGTAAAATTTCTTGCAAATAGATGACTCCATTAAGAGGACATCTATGCCTCTCTTTCTTCTATAAAAACCTAGCCATATATTTTATTTAGTCTATCAAAAAAGAAGACTACCCTTTATTACTTGTCAAAAGAAAAAAATTCTGAACCTTATCACATCGATAAACTTCACGAAGACCTCAAAAATATCCTATTCACCCCAATATAGAATTCCTGCATTGATAAGTCTATACAATGACAAAGAAAAGAAAATTCAATAAAATATCAAACTTTTGGTCATAGACTTACCTATTTTGGTTTAGGGTATCTTGTATAAGGGACATGTTGTCTCACAATAAGGTCACGCTAAGCAAACCTTCCACCTTATCTTCTATTTCTTATCTCCTCACATCAACTCAAGGGGCATAGCATGTCTTTTACACATCACGATCATGAAAATTATTTCACCTTTACATATATCGATAGTGAAATATATCTATGAACTTATCTTCAAATAAGTTTACGGGTGTAAACACTTATGGTCCTTGTCACTTATGAAACATTTTTTTCTGTTATACCATTCACCCCTTTCTTTACTTGTTGATTCTTTTACCTAGGAAAAACCTTTTGACACTTATTTTTTGGTGTTTCTTAAACTTTTTCATACATATACATTCATCATATACTTCAATCAAATCAACCTAGACTCAATCATGCCTAGTCAACCTTTCCCATCTAACCATATCTAAAATTGCACACCAATCACCTACATCATTCACTCTTCCCTATGAAGGAAGCTCTCAAAGGGCATGGGGCCCTTGGAGGTTATCTTAGCCATTATTTTCCTTTATCCATTTCCCCCCGTCATCATTTCCCCATGAAACAAATAATTAGTTAGTTTCCATAAAAATAATAATCTGGAAATTAACTTAAACCACAACATACATATACATCATCCTTTATTTTCCATAATAACAATAAATTGGAAATTAAATAAAAAAGAAAACCAAAGTCAACCATTCATATGACCTAGTATCCCTAACATCAATACATTGGAAATTAAATTATTTATCATACCATCATTTCATTTCATTTCACAATACCATAAACTAAGTCATACTACAATCACCATTCCTATACCCAACTCCACCATGCCTACATCTAACCTTAACCTTCCAAACTTTAAGTTTCCATGACATCAATAAAATGGAACTCGAATCAGAACATACATCATCAATGAAAAAAATTCTCCATGAACACAACACAATAGAAATACCATCAAACCATCAACTATATAATAGGAATTTATGTGTATCAATACATAAGTACACAAATATAAATAATGATAGTATCTCAAAAACTCTCATGTATAATCTCAAATATTTGGCATGCAGGATGATATATATATATGAAAAA
The DNA here is from genome assembly GCA_019776745.2 of Taxus chinensis. Taxonomy (NCBI): domain Eukaryota; kingdom Viridiplantae; phylum Streptophyta; class Pinopsida; order Cupressales; family Taxaceae; genus Taxus; species Taxus chinensis. Next base: position 858,632,803 of record CM034147.1, read on the forward strand.
TCAAAATGGAGTATCACATATAAGCTGGTCTCACCCCCATATAGGGCCCTTCACCCCCGCCCTCACCTGTGTCTTCCTCTCGCTGCTGTAAAATTTCCTGCCATCATATTTGTCATGTTTACCCTCATGTAGGCTTGTCCTATGAGAGCTCTTGTAACCTCACACTAACCATAGTCTTTCAGGCTGACGATCCTCCTGTGTTACCTGAACATATGAGTTTGAGACCAGGTCCTCTCACTAGCTACCTTCTCGGTACTATGCTCAGCATATGATTGAACATTAATATTATGTTGCGGTAGTATGATCCTGGTAATAATTAGCCTCATTCAAGGAATCCTTGAACCTAGCCATGGATACTGTTTTGGGTGGGTACCATCGCCCTCTACTCCAAACTATGAACCCTACCCTAATAATAATGACCTCTATCTCTAGATGTGTGGCCATTGTCCTCCTTCCTGTAAAATGAAACCCTGTCCCTGTACCTGTCCTGGTGCTTGTGTTGGTGCCTATGCAGATACCTATCCTTATAAGGCCACCAAATGGTGCCTGAGTAACTACTAGTCGACCCCTATAAAAATGTGACATGTGCATGTAGGGATTCTACCTATTCCCCATCACCTTCTTGTTACTGTGTAGGAACTAGAGCTTATTCATGTGTTACCTTGCCCTATAATGCAGTCACCTTCCCTATCAAAGTGGCCACCTATGCCTACGTTTTTTCTAACTACAACCCCTAAAGTCATGACCTACCCATTCAGTGCATCTCTCTAAACTATCACAGTGGCTGAGTGTAGATGACCTGGATGTGGCGGTAATGCCTATAGCTTGGCTTCCCACCAACATCTTATAAAAAATTTTCACACATGGCATCATCAATCCTGAAATCTTCCACCTAGTCCTCCTTCCCTGTCATCACTATAAGATGCGGTAATAGGGAACAGTCTCTCCACATAGTCTTTATGATATTGATAAAATGATGGAGGCATGTCCTATTGTAACTTGAACTGGCATCAGAATCTATCCATTGGTATCATCTCAAGCTCCTCTACATGCATGCCTTTTATCCATCTGACCAATTTCAACTCCTTCAAATCCTCTACCATACCTCTGTAAGATTGAAAACCAATATAAGGTCACCATACTATATCTATCTCGTATAGCCCCATCAAATGTTGTTTGTAGTAGGTAACATCACACAATGCCTCCTTTACTTAGGGAAGTACCCCTACTACTAACAATCTCCTGTAGCCCATTGTCATCCAACCCTAATGCAAATCTATTATAGGAAGACCCAATGGGTACAAAATCACTATGTGCTCATAAGCCCATCAATGTAATAAGTATGTACAAAAATTTTCATATCACCCAGAGCTCCCTATGTAACTGTATGAGATATACAGGTGCCCATACAAAAAAGACTCATTCCTTAAACATATCCTACAAAAACCCCATCAATTCCTAAGGAAATATCCCACCCTCTGAATTAGGAAATGCATAACACCCAACTACTAAAACCATCAACACTCCTAATCTAATCTCTCATGGATAGGTTGTATACATATCCCTGTAAACAATTCGATGACTGTGATCTCTCAACTCACTTATCACCTCTTTAAACACTACAACTATGGGCTGAACTGATGCATCTAATGAAATCTGCTAAGCAGGATCTTTAACAATCAATAGTCACAATATCTTGTAAACATCCTCTACTGTGATCTCCATCTCACTAGTAGGTAAATGGAAGGTGTTGGTCACTACATCCCATTTGTCGATGAGAGAGATCATCAGGCTCTAATCTTGAATAATACATTTGTATCCCCGCACACCCATAAGTCTAATTTACCTCATCTATGCCCATGCATCCTCTATGACATTGGCTCGCATTTGTACCAATAATGATGGTACCCTATCCACATTGTTAACTATTGATGGGCTTACATCCATACCCAATCAACATTGTTCGAAAATTACCTATTTTACCCATTTCATTGCCCCAATATTTCCCCATTCGAAACATACAATTTCTCTACCTAATTATCTATTTCATTTCCCTCTCATACATTCTATCTAGCCTCACCAAGTCTCCATATTTTATTTCATCACTATTTATCCATCCTTATTTGACCCAATTTTCATCTAATCACTTGCCTACTATTACCTACATTTATCCATAACCCACTTAATACTAGGTTTTTCCACCTCTCTTGTATCTATGTTTACCCCATTCCCAACTACTCATCCTACCATTTCATCTTTACCCCCATTTTAGCCTTACAAACCTATCTTATTATGTTCTTTTCACTTTTCAAAGTGACCATGCTAGTCACCTATTACCCCATAGATGTTGGCATGCCAACTGACACTGATTGATGCCTGACCAGTGTGGGTCTCTGGTTTGGCCCCAAATCCGAACCCCCATACTCCCAACTTTGAAAAAATTGAAAAAATAGCCTAAACACTACCCCAAACCCACCTAAACCCAACCCTAATTCATTGGTTTACCTATTTAGCCTAAATTCCACCCTCCCCTTACCCCAATTCATTCTTTTTAACCCAATTTCAATTTCAAATTGTAAACCCAATTTTCTTCATCTTTAGCTAACATTGCAATCAAATACAACTAACGAATATTTAATCCCACCTGAACATGGGGCCGAATCCTTGGTGGAACCTCTTGTCACTGAAGTGGAGGTCTCCTACCTCACCCATGACCAAATCACCTCCACACCTCTCACCCAATCACCTCATTAAAATCGAGTTGATGGACCAGTGAAAACACACTCCACTCACAACTCACCTCCCTCCAACTAAGCCTAATAAAGATACTTATCCTTATCTCCCAAAAAAAGGTTCTACAATATGTATTCACTATCATTTTCTAAAAATGGAAACATTAAAATGAATATGTCAATGCACATTTTAGCTTTTTACCCAATACCCTACTTGACCGACATCGGTTTCTCTTGACCAGTATCAATCACATGCCCTAGTCTACTAGGATCGGTTAATCAATAATGGTAATGGTTACCCTTAACTGGTATCGATTCACCATCCTCCACCTATTATACTCTATTTCACCACATTTGATTTCCCAAAATCCTTTTTATCTTACCTAATCCTTTATCCCATGCCTTATCACCCACCTAATGCCTTATTACCTATCACACAACTACCTTGTCATTTGAGGCATGTTGTTTCCTCCACCTAAGCATTACCTAGAACCTTTCCTATTACCCAACCCTCCCTATGCCTATTTTCCACTGGAATCCATTTTCTTTCTATACCTTGTGAAATTGATACTTGTGTAGGTTTTCTTAACAACCTTTCCTTGCCTTATGTCATGTAGTTTATCTTGATTCGACAAAACCTATTGGTTCTTTGAAATCCACTTATTGACCATTCCGGTAACTAACCTATGTTTGTTTCCAGGAACGTATCTTGTTCCTTGGTTACTTTGATCTTATTTTCTTTGTTTGGATACACTATCGACCATTGACAATGTAGAGTGTATGAGCCTCATACCTTATTTCATTTTATACATGCGTATGCATTTGAATTCCCCAACCTATTACCCATACCCATATCACCATTTCCCATGCCCACAGTTTACCTTATTTAGTTTCAAGCTACTTAACATGTTATCAAACCCGTCACCAATACAACCTCTTCCTTCACTAGTTCCAAGTTTGAGGGGGGGTCACCTTCACTCATACTTGAGGAAACCTGTTTTCCACCACACGTGAGACAACCACTTCTATTTTTTTACATCACTTATAAAAGCATACTTTGTGCAAAAAAAGGGGTAAATGTAGACACCCAAAATTGGTAAATATCCCCCTAACCCATTTAAATTAAATAATTTCACACATCCATCTAACCATGATCCCTTTCTACACATTAACATTAATTTAATTATCCCTAATTAAATTTATTTCCATTCTCGCATCAATATTAGTTTAATTACTTTAATTAAATTAATTTTTCTAACTATCTCCTAAACCTCACCTAATACCATCTCACCTAACCAACTCACCCAAGACCCATTCTCCAGCCTATTAATTAACTATGATTAGGTCTTTGCTTATCCTAACTAATTAAGACTTAGCCAAGCCCTAAGATTTATCTGCCATTAATATTGTACTTATCTGGGCATAGTCTATCACTTAATACCTATATTCAAACTATCAATCATGCCAAAAATAGTAAATATGAGGATATTTTTGATATCCTTGACCAATTTTCCTTAGCCAATGTTGGTTTTCCTCAACTAGCGTTGGTTCCCTAGCCACCACCAGTCACTTTAATTAAACTTTCACAACTCTTTAACTGAGTTGGTCATTTTGATTTTGGGAGCCTTATTACATTCTAGTGTTAATCTTAGAGCCTTCTTGCATCTAAACGATGAATACTCATAACCACAGTGAAATAAATACAACCAGTTCTCCTTCTAGAGCACTAGAATACTCACGAGAGCACACAGGATTCACTATCATGGCACTGGACCCATATATATCTTCTACGATCAACCACCCACCATATCAACTCACAGGATCTGTAAAATACCAAGAAAATATCATTCTTTTGTAATTTTTTGTTATTTCAATTGTAAATCTCTTATTCCTCACTGTGTTTCACTCCTTCTATTACCCATGTATCCCCTTCTTCCCACCAACCCACTATGCAAGAATATCAATCCTTTATATATCTTCCAACCTTTGTTTTACCATACCTAAGTTTTCTTAATAATATCACGAGCTTAACAACACCACCCTTACTCTCTATGTAATCATAGAGAGGTTCAAAAACCCATTTTTAGTAATCCCCCACCAATTTCCCATACCAACACCAATCACCCAACTAGTGTCGGTCACTTTCAAACCAACGTCAGTCACCTAGCCGATGTTGGTCTTTGTGTGTGATAGTATTACTAAAAAAATGAGTTCATATATCTCACAAAAATGCCTAGAACCTTCCCTAATTCCATCCATACCTCACCCCCATCCTCTGCCTCACCTATAAACCCTTGTTACCACTCATACCTAAGACCAACCTTGCCTTTTAGTAGTATTCCACTGTATCTTGTTAGAGAAAGTTCAAATCTTATAACTATAGTAGAATATAATTATTTATTACATATTCTCACATCAATTTGTATTAAACAAAGGATTGACAACCTTCTAGGGAATATCATACCTCATGGATCTAGCTATTATTAGGAAGTCTTCTAACATATGTTATTTAATATTATTCGGTGGTCTTGTTGTGATTTTTACATAGGTTGTTCCTCCTAGCCAAAGGGAATCTCATAGAATCATCTCAGATAAAAATTCTATAGTGCAAACATCACCTTCTACCATCTACGTAACATAGGTATTCATTCTATGTCCATTACCCTCTTATTTGTTTTGTCTCTACTAAAAATATTGGTGAAACACCAACCTAATGTGATCAAGCTAGTGGACTGAAATGACACCGACTGATTAGGAAATTAGCACAATCTAACTAGCGCCAACTACTCGTGAAGGGGATTTGTATATGTACTGGTAGTCTTTCACTCTCTTGGTGGTGAGTAAAAAATAATAAAAGAAAAATATTAATGAGATAAAAGATTAGGTGCAAACCCTTTCATCCTATGTACAATATCTGGTGGATCCAAGTGCCTCAGAAATTCTTATCGAAGAAGTTACACTCATGAAAAACTTCAACCTAAATCTATCAAGAGAGCACAAGAGATCATGGTGCAAAGATGAGCTAATAACAAATGGATTAGAGAAATTTCTGAAAATGGAAATTTCATGCTCAAATATGTAGTTAAAATCTTTCCCTACATGTGTGTAACTTCAAATAGGATGTGGATGCTCACATAATATTTTGAGAAAGAAAGGGATCACTAGAACCCTATGTGTCCACTACTGAGTGAAATGATAAACACTTGCTCCCAGGAGTTGATTAACAAGAATGTTTTTGGCACCCCCATCTCAAGAATTTTTAGACATATGGGAAAAGTCATTAGAAATAATATTTGAAGCAATCAACCAAGTAATCATTGAATCGGATGATAAAGATGAATAAGCGTATAAGTTGCAGGATATTATTAATCACCAAATTAAGAAACTTATAGTTGCAGCAATGGTATAAGACATAACATCTGATGAGTTGAATGGGACATTCAAATAATATGTTAAAAAAGTGGTGGGCAATCTATTATCCTTCAATAAGGATACCTTAAAATTCCTGTCATGGACTCGTGCCACCATTTTACTCATTGTAGAAAAGGATCCATCATTGTTCAAGAAGTGTAAAGATATCAATGAAATTTTTGATGGATGGATAGAGACTCTAAGCTATGTGTGTATTCCCCACGCTAACAAAGTGGAACCTATAAAGGCTCATTTGATTAAGGAATTCAAATAAATAGATATCTTCTCAGCAATGCGAGATGGAGAGAAGTCAGGAAGTGAGATAAAGTCTGCTAGAGTAGATAATTCCTCTACATTATTCTTTCTTCTTCTTCTTCTTCCTTCCCTCTCTCTCTTTCCTTTCCTTCACTTTCTCTCTCTTCAATGATCTAATTTCACGTTGGGGTTTGTATATTTTAATATATCTTGAATTCAATTAAAAGTGACTTTAGAAACATAATGTAAAAATTAAGTTTCCTTGTTTTTATAAAAGGGACTTAATATTTGTTAGGAATGTGAATAGTATAAATTCAAAAATAGGACATATGAAATGTCCCTAGGAAGATGAAGAGTTTCACCTCTTTTATAACTTGTAATGAGCTCCTCAAAAAACAATAATGACAGTTTTTTCTCTTAAATTTGATCATAAAAATAAAATAAAAAGGGGATATAATATATGCATTGAACATGATGTCATTATGAAAGACAATAGAGATGTGTCACACTTTAAATTTGAAATATCAGTGGAGATTGAAAAACTATAATGTCAAGGTATGCATAATTAATTACTTCCATCATAGTAAATATTTAAATTGAAAATTTAATTGTTGCCATCATGTTTATGAAATACCCATCTTTTCCAATAAACTTCACACGCTCCCAAAATCCACATCAAATCTACCACCATTTAAATAAAATCATGTTCACAGGCATCCCAATACTCTGCTCATCACTTTGGGATTTTAGCGCAATTTTTCAAATTTGGTTATATACCCTGCTTGTTAAGTTTGTATAACATCTTATTTCCAACTAAATCACTCTCAATCTTGCGCCGCCAGTTTCTTGGCTACCATCCTGAGACTCCAGCGTTTTCAGTTTTGTTCATGTATATTTTTTATTTTTCTCAAATTTAATATGGGTCCAAGACTACTACATGAAACCCCTAGTTTTTTTCATCTCTTGAGAGACACAAGGTCAGTAGAGGTTTTTGAGAAGCCAAGATTGTTATATTTTCTATTGGCATACAAAGAGTTCAACATTCAAATGACTGAATAATTTGCATGAAAAATAGAGGAAGGATACTCCATTGTAAATGGTAAGGAAATTCCTTTCTCTCCCACTATAATTAGTCAGTTCTCTAGTGTACCTAATGATGGGTTAGCTATTATTGAAAGGACAATGTATCACGAGAAAATCAAGAGATTCGTAGTAGAGAAGAAAGGAAAATTATAGTTAGTAGTTGATAGTAAGGGAAAGGCCCAAAGGTATTAAGATATTGAGTGTACTAGAACCTTGTGCTCGAGTGGACAAATGGTTGATTGGGTATTTCACATGTTAAGGCCAATACAAAATTATGTTAGGTCTAGTATTAAGAATGCTCATTCATTTGCGCCATGGAAAATTCAAAGCCCAATACAATGTCAATTTACCCCAATTCCTTTATGAGGCCATTTGTGTTGCCACAAAAATATTTTGTTGGGGGGTTTCATATCTAAAATTTCAAGGTTTAGTTCACTTAATTTGTAAACAATGTTTTTTGAAAAAGAGGCATGGGACAAGGAAGTGGTTGAAATTTCAAAAATCATACTCAATGAAGATTAATACTATTGGGGAAACAACTCCATCCACCTCTTGTAGATCTAGGAAATGACTATATACCTCCTAGCCTACCTTTTTCATCCATGAAACCCTATTTGATAATCCAATGTAACAAGAAGAACAAGAGGCAACTGAAATTATGCAAACATTGGTTCAAACTCCACCTTAGTATCCACCTAAACCACTTTCTCCATCTGTTCCTAAAGAGACATTAGTCGAAGATAAGGGTAAGGCACACATGGAAGAAGGAGAACCTATTTCTCCACCAAACTATGATACTCTTTCCTTATCTAAAGTACAGTTTTGGCTACAACTATCTCAGGAGAGAATTACCCAATTGTGATCACTTTTGGAAGCTAAGGATGTTAGTTTCTCCCAGCAGTTATCTTCCAAGGAACAGAAGATTCAAGAGCTGCAATAAATGTTGGCCCACTGATAGAAAGCCACTCTCTAAATACAATAGGCTTTAGAAGAAAAGGAGCAGCAGATGCACTTTTTGGAGGCCACCAATATGGATCTGAAAAAAATCATTTACTTAATTACAGGAAAGAAAACAAGAACCAGAATAAACCTTTCCTCAGATTACGTTCTTAAAAGGTATGGTTAAATGGATGGGTGACTGTTATAGGATGAAAGGAGTGGAGGAAGAAAATAAAAAATGAAAGGAAGAAAATGAATTATTAAAACAAAATGTGGTCACAATTAGTTGGTTTTCTGATTAGATACACTCTTGTAGAACCCCTTCCATATTTTATGTCATGTTTATACAGGAATGTTTTTTCAAATGGAAAATAACTAGATCAAGGGAAATGTTGGACATTGAGATTAAGTATGACTAGTAGTTGTTAAGGTTATATACTGTTACCAATGATATTGATAAAAATGTGTTATGTGAGTTTTATGTATATAAGTTTCTTCTTCCAGAGAAGATTAAAATCCCAATCAATTTATATATGGGTGAAGTCAAACTGAGAGCATTTTTTTCAACCCTCATGAATTAGGGCAAGTGGCGAGATCAGAGAGAAATATTTCTGTAAGAAGAGTCCAATGTTTTCCACCTCATGAGGAATGATTCACTAGCTCCCCTCAGATTCTTCAACATATTCCATTCACAAGTGTATTGTCTAAGTCTGGTAGACATGTATATCCATATTCTTCAAAATTATGTCCAAAATTTTAGGGCACAAGTTATTCCCACCTTTAATCTTAATTTTTTTACCTCACATGTACACTATCAGTTTCTCTGAGAACAATACAAAATGAAAGAGGTCATTTCAACAACAAACCTCTAGTGGTCCTTAAAATGAGCTAAGGATATTTGTGAGATCATAATGGATCTGAAAGAATAGTGGATTATAATGAGATACAGGTGGCCTTTGATTCTTGCACTAATACCATGGTCGAATTCCACCAATGAAAAATATGAATAAAATTATGCATCATAGAGGAAGAGTATTGTAAATCACTTTTGTTTTTCTGATATATCTGCAGATGATACATGGAAATTTTTTGCAATGAATATAATTTCTCTAGGATTGTTGAACAAATTAATAGGTAGCAGGAGGACCTACTAAATCTTTAGTCAGGGGAAGTGATGAGCCCCATTTTTTAATGTTAAACCATGTTTAAATATGTTTAAACCCTGTTCAAACTAATACCATTTTTGATATCATAATAGATGATGAACAATGATATTATTTATATTTAAATACTTTACTATGATTATGAAGAAATTATTGTGTATACTTGTGATGTTTTTATCTTGTTAATTTTGTTGCATAAATTGATTAAATAATATTCTTGATAAACATTAACTTCATTTATAGAAATATGTATTGGTTGAGTTGTCACAGGAAGCCCACAACTTAATTCATGAAGGATTGTAGTACTCTATTTGACGTGTTAGCATATGAATCTCATCCACTTAACAAGGGTATTGAAGAAGTGCCTCCAGGTCATCCAGATCATCAGTCTAACTTCTTAGGAACATAGATAAAATATCAAGAAGCTTAGATATTTGAAGTCACTGTTGTGAACACTACACTCTGAAAAAGAATCAATTCCATTAATTCAGTAGCCATTCAAACCAAAAAAGAAGGAAATATGACCAAAAATTAAAGACACATCTCCAATTCAATTCTTTTTAATCCATTAATGATTTGAATAATCTTCTAGAGGTGATTGAATCCTTCATGTAGTAAATCAAATATTCTCTCTTCACATCTCGAGATTATTTCAAGATAGATGACAATATGACCTTATACCTCCATTAATGTATTGCCAAAAATAGTAAGCATTGTTTAGTTAGAACAACCAGTTAAGGTTAGACGTAGTCTTTGGAATAACTAGATCTCCTAAAGAGACTATGAGTTATATGGTATAAAATAAATGATGTAATTAGACTTAATATTTCAATATTTTTATTGTACACGAACATTTTTGTATTCAGTAAAGATCAAAGATTCAAGAGAAATTTTAGTTGTGTGAGTTTCGGTTCAAATCTTGATCAAAGTGTAGGAATAAGGGCCACTCCTACCCAACGAAAATGGGATTCGTAATTATTTACTTTATGTATTCTTTATGAGTTACCATTTTATAGCTCATTGAATTCCTCAATAAAATTTAGTTTCTAATATTAATGATTATTGAAGTTTGTAGTCAAGATTTTAATTTTAGTATTTCATTTCATTTTGTAATCATGATCAATTCATTAGTTTATAGATTTTATTGTTAAACCCTTTCTGAGCCTTCATTCCTCTTGTTCCCTTTGTTGCAAATAGCCATGGACACCGTCTTGGATTGACAAAATGATATAACTAAATTACGAGCATCAATGAAACTCGTCACTTTTTGGCACCATTACCAGGGGCTCAAGGTGTTATCAAAGGTTAAGGCACTATTTGGACATAATTCTTGTTTTTCTATTAAGTTTCCATTCAAAAAAATCATTTCCATAACTCTTTTCTTTGAAAAGATCAGAAGAAAGTTGAGTGACAACAAGAATCCTCTGAGTTGTAGTATGCGGAACACATAATTAAGTTTTGTACTGATAGTTAGGGAAGCATTTTTAGTATGATAGGATTGTATGTTTAGACCTAGACAACATACAGGTAGATTAATGATATTACACCCTCAAAAACCCCCACAAACCTAGCCTGTGGGATAACTTGTACACCAAATAATAATGGATAACGAGGTGTAAAAATCAAACGGTGTAAGCAATGTTGAAAATAATGGGAATCCTCTGATTGGAATAACATTTACCTACCCTATTAAATTAGATTATAATGAGGATGCTCCTATGTAAATTACATCCCCATCAATTCTTCAAAATTTTAGGGGAATAGTTTTATAGGACCCTGATCATTTCCTTTTTGAGTTTATGGTTTTATGCCAAACATTTGACTACAATTTTGATAGCCAAAATCTTAAAATATTTCTCTCTACTTTGAAAGATGCAAATGTGAGGTGGTTTATGGGTTTAGGCCCAAATACCATTCATAACTAGGAATAAATGGAACAAAAATTCCTGGACAAGTACTACGATTACTGTAGAGTGAAGGACATGAAAGAAGAGATCTTACGAATATGAAAAAAGGAATATGAGAGTGTAGAAGACTATCTGGATCAGTTCTTTTTCCTTCATAGAAGGTTGGAACTGGTTTGGATATTAACCTACTTGAAACATTATTTCTGAAAGGGTTGGATGAGGAAATATATGATGCATTCAACTTAATGGGAAAGGGAGATATGAATAAGTTAGAGTTCATAGAAATAATCAATTTCTGTTGAAATTACTCAAAAACTCACCCTCCTTTAAGGAAGTAAAAAGAAAAGCTGGCTAATGGGGATCTATCCAAATTAAGAGAAGAAATTGAAAACCTAAAAGTGGATCTCTTAATTCAACTAAACACCACTATGGATAGAGAAAAGGATAGAAACTAAAATTTGTTTTTCATTTACTGCCTAAGATGTAGATCTAAACATGAAATTAAATTCTATTATTTAGATAAGATAGAGATGTTTATTCTCTATCAAGTTAAGGATGCCACAAATCAATGTGGACTACTTCCCTTGCTAAATAATTATTTAAAACAAAGCAACCAAGAGGACGCGTAGCTAAACTATATGGCTCATAGGTAAGGAGGAAAATTTAAAACTAGCCAAAATAAGTCTGATATGCCAAAATTAGAATTTAATCCAAACAAATGGAATGCACCATGGCAATACCCACAACCTTAGGTTCAATAAGCCCCATAAGAGTAGAGCCCAGAATATGCCCCACCAACTTATTATCAACAACCTTAAGCTCCACCTTAGAACATTCAACCATATCAACAACAATACCAGCGACACTAGAATGCACCTCAATGGTTTAGACAACAATATTTTAATCAAGGGATATCTCAACATTAACAAGTCCTATTGGTTTGACATAGAAACGCTTCCAAACCTAAACAAATTGGTCAACCATAGATAAACTCCCAAACTATGGCAAATCCTAAGAGTGTAAGGTAGGTCAATCTAGTATTGACGGTAGAAACAAAGAATAACAAAACAGTGAATTATTTGGATTTCAAGAACGTAATGTTGCATTCAGGAAAGGTTACACGAAAACATTCATCTCCTATTATTGAGGAGATTTCTAAAGAAAAATAAGAACCAGTGAAAAATCGTCAAACGAACATTGAAATTCATTTCCTATCTAGGCTCTCTAAGAAACAAAATACTATAGCTCCTCAAAATCCAAAGTAAGAACTAATCCAAATATTGACGAAGTTAAGTATTGACATTCCCTTACTACAAGCTCTCAAAGATATTCCTCAATTAAATAAAATAATTAAAGAGATTTGTTTCAAGACTTCAATTAGAAGGAAGAACCAACCCAAGACCATTTACATTGATGGGAAACTTGCAAGCATTTTAGAAGGAAATAATCCTCCTCTAAAGTATAGAGATCCTACGAGTCCCATTGTAATAGTTTGTATAGGGAATGTTCATATTCCTAACGTACTTATTGATTTAAGAGCTACCATAAATATCATGACCACAAAAATTCTGTCCACATTAACACCTTCTGAACCACAGTCCACACATATAGTCTTGCAAATGGAAAATCAGTTAGTGAATAAAACTAAGGGAATAATAGAATATTTTACTGTTACAATTTAATCTTAGGACTATGTTGTAGACTTCATGATAATCAAAACAAAGAATATAAAAATTGTCTACACCATAATCACGATATTCCCTTGGTTAGCTATAGATGCTACCCTTATCGACTATAGAAAAGGAAACATGGTCATTACTAATAGTAAATATTCAAAGAAATTTTCATTATACCCTACAGCTACACCATTTTCTATAGAAAACAAATACAGTTATAAGGATGAATTTGATGATTTTGAAGATATAATCTCCTCTTTATCCATGGTAGTAATCCAAGAAAACATAGATCAGATTAAATGTGACTTCCATGACATGGGTGTTGAACATATATTGAGTCCCATGTCTGAGTCATGTGCTAGGTTGAGTTCAAGTCTTGCATTTAAAACACTTACTAACTCTTGTTCTAGTCCTGTGCTACATCTTACTAAAATAAATAATGATTTCCTAGATGAATATAACATCCCTATTATTTTTCATTTCATGAAGAACATAGAACTGACAGAGTGCATCTTCCAAAACATAACTGTTGTGCACATATTTCTACCACATAGATGTCCATTAAATGAACTTTTGAGAAATTATCCTATGGTGAATTCAATTAATCCAAACACAAACCAATTACCTGTTCTTCTGGGAAATACATTTACAATAACCAGTTAGTGAACCAATCAAGAGGAAAATACATTATTCAAAATTATCTTCTCTCAGCCCCAAGTATTTTCTTGGGATTACAAAGATATGAAGGGTATACATCCTAGTATCTGTACCCACCACATCTATACCACTAAGGAAAGACTAGTTAGGAAACCTCAAAGAAGTATAAACCCAAATCTTAAGGACATTATTAAAACTAAGATTGAAAATATTTTGAATGTAAGATTTATTTACACAATCTTAGACAATCACTGGATTTCCAATTTGGTTATGGTGCCCAAAAATAGTGGAGAATGGAGAGTGTGTGTGGACTATAGAGAATGTAACAAATGCACTCATAGGGATTACTTTCCATTTCCTATTATCAATCAAGTCTTAGATAATTTGTCTGGTAAAATTTACTTTTTATTTCAAGATAGATTCAATGGATACAATTAGATAAGAGTAGCTCCTGAAGACCAAGATACAACAATGTTTTACTATACTTAGGGGACATTTCCTTATAGTGTGCTACATTTTGGGTTATGTAATTCCCCTACCACTTTTAAAATATCCATGTTGGCTATCTTTTCTGATCTCACCCATGATTGTGTAGAAATCAACATGGATGATTTTAACGTCTATGGGGAAACATTTCAGAACACAATACAAAATATGGATAAAGATTTTTCTCACTCTAAATAAAATCAGCTATCCTTGAACCATGAGAAATGTTTATTTATGATGGAACAAGGTATAGTATTAAGTCATCATGTTTTAATTCAAGTAATTAAGATTGACCCAGATAAGGTGAACATCATTGTAAAATTTCCATCACCCACCAATCAATCTGAGGTAAAAAAATTTCATGGTTATGTTGGTTACCACTGTAGGTTCATATGAGATTTTAGCAAAATTTTTTCTCCATTGTTTTCTCTTCTAACTAAGGATTCTATGTTTGACTGGAAAGAAGCATGCTAACGATCCTTTGATATAATTAAGGAAAAATTGATCATTGTATCAATGTTGAGAGATACTAATTGCGAGTTTCCCTTCCACATCCAAACATATACCTCCAATAAAGTAGTAGGTGATATTCTAGTACAACAACTAGAGGGAAAACCCATGCATGTAATTTACTATATTAGTAAAACAAATTCCTACTCAGAGAAATTATACAACAAGTGTGAAGGAATTCTTTGTTGTGGTACATACAATCAACAAGTTTAGACATTATATTATAGAATATAAAGTGATTGTACATACTAACCAATTTTCCATTAAATACCTAATGAATAAACCTTTACTTCATGGAAGCATGTTTTGGTTGTTATTTATATTACAGGAGTTCAATATCAAAATCATTGATAAACAAGGGAATTCCAAAATTTTAGGTGACTTTCTTTCAGGATTAACACTTCAAAAGAAGATGAACAATTCAATAAATATTTTCCATATAAGAATGTGTTTGCACTTTCTACTACCTCTCCTTGGTATGCATACATGGCTAACTACATAGCCACAGGGAAGTTTCTAAAAAATTTCAAATCAAAGAAAAAGAAGAATTGATTAAACAAAGTGCGAGGTATACTTGGTTGAATGGATTCATTTTTAAATGTGGGCCTAATCATGTCTTACACAGCTGTGTAGCTGAAAATAAAGTGTTTGAAATACTTAGAGCATGTCATGATGAACCATGTGGAGGACATTATTCAGTTGAAAGAACCATCCAAAAAATTCTTAGAGCTGGTTGTTATATTCCTTCCTTTATGAGATGGTTATTATTTAGTTCAATTTGACCCAATTCCTTTATGATCCAATATTTATTTCCATAGAAACATTTCGCTGGTGGCTTCATATATCAAATCTCAGGGTTTAATTCACTTCACTTGCAATTTTTTGTTTTAAAAAAGAGGCATTGGATAAGGAAGTAGCTGAAATTTATAATATCATACTCCATGAAGCTTAAGAATTTTGGGGAAACCACTCCATCTACCTCTGGTATACCTAGGAAATTATTCCATACCTTCCATCCTACCCTTGTCATCCATGAAACCCCAATTGACAATACAATGTCACAAGAAGAAGAAGAGGTATTAAAAATTACGCAAACATCGGTTCAAAACTAGCCCGAGTCTCCACCTAAACCAATTTATCCATCTTTTCATGAAGAGGCACTAGGTAAAGATAAGGGTAAGTCACCCATGGAAGAAGGAAAAACTAGTTCTCAACCATACCTTGATACTCTTTAACCCAAATCTCTTTCCTTATCTAAGGCATTGTTTGAGCTACAACTAGCTTAGGAGAGAATTGGGAAACTATAGTAACTTTTGGAAGCTAAGGATGTTAGTCTCTCCTAAAAGCTATCTTCTAAGGAAAAAAATATTTAAGAACTACAAGAAATGGTATCCCACAAAGAGGAAGCCACTCTCTAAATACAACAGGATTTTGAATCAAAGGAGAAATAAATAAAGTTACCAAAGGCCAGTAATCTGTAGCTAACAACATCATAAATACTCAATTATAGGAAAGTAGACAAGAACAAGAACAAATATTTCCTCATATTATTGTCTTGAAAGGTATTGTTAAATGGATGGAGTGTTATAGGATTAAAGGAGTGGAGTAATAAAATAGAAATTTTAAGGAATAAAATGAATTTTAAAACAAAATGTGGTCACACTCAGTCACAATTATGATTAGATACTCTCTTGTATAACCCCTTCCAACTTTTATGCCCTATTTTTAAAGGAATAATTATTCAAATGGCAGATAGCTAGATCCAGGGAAATGTTGGATATTGAGATTGAGTATGACCATCAGTTTGTAGGGGCATATACTATCACTAATGATATTGAAAAAAATATTCTATGCGAGTTTTATGTCCATATGCTTTTGCTTCTAGAGAAGATTGAAATCCTGATCAATTTATATGTGGGGGAAGTCAAGCTAAGAGCATTTATTTCAACCCTAAGGCATCATGGTGAGTGGCAAGATCTGAGAGCAATATTTATGTAGGAAGAGTTCAATATTGGCCTCCTCATGAGGCATGATTCATTTAGTCCTCTCATATTCTTCAATAGATTACGTTCACATGTGTACTGTCTATGTATGGTAGATAGGTACATCGATATTCTTAAAAATTATTTCTTGAACTTCGGGGAATAAGTGATTCCCACCTTTAATGTAAATTTAATTTCCTCACAGGTACGCTATCAGTTACTGGAAGAACCATACAAAAGGAAATAGGACATTTCTCTAACAAACATTCGATGGTCTTTGAAATGGGCTAAGGATATTTCTAAAATCATTATTGGTCTTGTTGACAATTTTTACACTCATTCAAAAATGGGAAACTCAATTTTTTTTTTCAATGGAGGGTATTGATGAAATGGACCAAACTAGGGGAAATCATAAAGTTTTCATTGTGTGTTCAGTTGGAACAATTTATTAATTACATGTAATATGCAACTATGTGTTTTGTTATAGAATGTAACACCACACATATATTTTCATTCCATGTTCATCTTCAGAAAGGAAACAAAGAAGTCCTGAAGGACTAATGCCTTTCCTTGATGAAGGCAGGAATCACAATTTAGGTGAAATGTTATATTTAGAGTAGTAAATAGAGTTGCAGTTTACATGAAGAAGAGTTCATTATTAAGTTACAGGTACATCAAAACTCATTATTTCTACATATTTCAATATATTTAATTATGTGATTGAGTTTTCTATTCCATTTTACAATCAATATCCATCATAAAAGATGAATGTAAAAATAATTATACAAATTAGTTAGAGAAATTAATGTCATTTATTCATAAATAAATTCAATGTTTACGACAAGCCATGGGATGTAACTCATAACTATTGAACTGGGAAGTACATGTGCATAAAGATAAAAGTAAAAGAGTATAGAAGAAACCCATCATTGCCTTGGGTTTTCTCCTAGCCTTATTTTTGTAGAGCTCCAACTCCATCTTTTATCCATATTATCCAATAGCTAGAATGTAGATGAAAAATGAAAGAGAAGGCATCAACAAAGAGCTCAGGGTTTAATCTGTACTCATGTACTGTCTAACTACATTCAAATGGATTTCCTAATATTATAGGCATAAGCTACATCCAAGTAAAAAATACATAATTGACAAAGCATTATCGTACAGTAAGATATATGATTCACATAATCATGACATCAAAAACAAAGATAACTAAAGACTACGGAACATAAGAGAGGCAAAAAATCCTAATTATTTTCTAACTATTTGCTTAAGTGTAAAGGTATAGCTTACAGTAGAAGAGAATGCATGTTTTAAAATTATGTACTATTAAGTATAGATTGCACTCAATGGCAAAAAATAATTCAATGACTAGCATAAGAAGACTCGTTCATGCATTCAAATGTTCAAGGAGAGAATAGAACCTTTTCAAAAGATAGAAAGCTTCATAGTGGCCGTAATTCATTTTTTTTTTTTTAAAAAAAAATTAGCATAGATACATGAAGTTATATACCATCATGGTCCAAATGAAGTACTTCATTATTGAAAGGTAAATAAATTCACATTTACAATTTTTTTAGTTTCAACATGTATCTAAGAAGAATTCAAAGGCAACAGGAATTTAAAGAAAACTAAATAGATTAGCATTATCATTAAAAGAAGAAGATCAACATCAAAGATAAATTTGTAATTCAGAATAAAACTTGGACAAAGGTCTCATATGTCTCATATGAAAAGGGAACATAGTCTACTGATCAATTTTAAGGAATAAAAATTCATTTTTTTTAATTTTGTTAACTATTAAGACAAAAAAATTCCATCAGCCCCTGAAGATCATTTTCAAAAGCAATAGGTCCCAGAAAATCCTAAACCATTACTGAACTTGAAATATTATGATTTGAATCTATTGTTCTAACTAAACAATTCTAACTATTTTTTGCATTACATTAATGGTGGGAGAAGTTATAAAAGTGATTGAACTTTAAATATTATCAAAAACTAAAGATAGAATATGTGATTGATTCCATGAAGGTGTCAATCACCTCTAGAGGATTCTCCACATTGTTAATGAATTGAAGAGAATTGAACTAAAGATGCATCTTCAACTGCTAGTCATATTTCTTCCTTGTGTGGCTTGAATGGTTTCTGAATTAATGGGGATGATTCCTATTCAGAGTGTAGTATTTACAACTATGACTTCAGAGATCTGATCTACACACAAATTTCCTTGAGTTCCAAACAAGGTGGACTAGTGAATTGGATGATCTGTAAGCACTGCTTCGAGACCCTTCTTGAGAGGACAAGAGTCCTATGCTAACACATCAAATAGAGTCCTACGCTTCATCTAACATCTCAACCTATACATATTTCTATAAATAAAGTTAATGTTTATCAACAATCTTATTCATGTTATTTATTTAAAATAATTAACACGATAAAAACATTATAAGTGTAAAAATATTTTCTCCATAATCATATTAACGTATTTAAATATAAAGAGTATCATTGTTCATCATGTATCATGATATCGAAAATGGTATGAGTTTGAATAGGGTTAAAACATATTTAAAAATGGTTTAACATAAAAAAAACATGGGGATCATAACTCCCCCTAACTAAATATGTAACATGTCCTCCTACTTCCTATTAAGAGATTAAAAAATCCTAGAAAAAATATATTCATTGGAAAAAAAATTCCAAGTCTCATCTCCACATATATTAGTAAAACCAAAGTGATGTACAAGAATCTTCCTCCATGTTGCATAATTGTCCTCAGATTGGCCATTAGTTGAATTCCATCATGTACTCATGAACGAATATGAGGGGAACTATATCTAATTCTGATCTACTATTATTTAAGACCTGTTATCTCTCAAAAGTTCAACCTGGTTGAGAGATGACAATAGGGGTTCTAAGTTTTCTTGATCTCTCACTTTCATAGATACAATGAAAACACCTCATGTATGTGGTTATACCTATTGTTAACGTGAGTATCTGGTAATAAGGCCGGTTCCTTATTGATGTATCCTAAACTATTTTTGTTGGGTTTTGAGGGTAAAAAGATTACTGTAACTGAAATTGAAATGGGTGATACACTAGACTTATTGAGGACTTTGACTGAGTATATGCATGATAAAATTGAGAATGAATTTTACTTGCACGAACTATTTTATTTTATTATAATATCAATCCAAACACTTATCTGTTGAGGAATAAATCAAAATAACACAACAAGATAAAATTGCACACTTAGACTATGCAAAAAAAACTAGATTTACAGCAAGGTAAGATGATTAATTAGGGAATTAACATTCACAAGAAGTAATGGAAATATACACACCAAAAAAAAATAATTGGAAAGGCAAAAAATAGTTCTCATTCAAGGAAAAAATGGTGGAAAATTTCTTCAACACTTCTATGTCCAAAAATTCCTCCTATGTGTCTTGCTAGTGCACACAATATATAGCAAAATATTTACCCAAACCATCCTAAAAATATACTAAAGTCTATAGTCACCCATGCATGCTAATTTTACGGCTTTATCATGAATAAATAATGGAATAAAAATAAACATGATGATTACAATGAAGCATCAATAGCCATAGTTACAAAAATAAATTCAAGTCAAAGTGCAGTTTGATTGATCTATTTTTAATAAAACTTGGGTGAATATTTTTCCTAAATTAACAACTTGTTTGTTGTTCAACTCATCTCCAATGTGCATGCAACTTAATCTTTTATGCCACTTGCCATCTTTATCCTTTCCTGCATAATTAAAATAATCATTCTCTACTAATGTTGACGCCTGTTCATATGCTAAAATTTGGTCTTTTTGTTTGTTCTATCTTCTTGTGAACATATGCAAAATACTCCTCTGCAAAAAAAATAATATTTTTATTCCAATACTTAGCAAAATAATTTTCCCTGAATATGGGGACAACTTGTACATGGGTATATGCTCAAATTTTGTCTTTTTTATTTTTTTGGAGACATTTGTGTACATGCAGTAATTAAATCTTATCCCTTTTTACTGGGTTACCTTAGCACAGTTTAAGGTAAACTTTGGAAATTTTAATGTATATACTTCCAACTTCGGAATTTGTAGTTATTTGACCATATATTACTTGGCCACCTTGAAATTACATAGTGCATATTGGTTTGACCCACTTTGTATGTTATAAGGTCACAAGACCTTAAACATTGGTTGGATTTTCTTAGTTTAATCATTACAAAATATCATTTTGGTCAGCATATACTTTTGATTTAACTAATCATTGAAATTATTGTAATGTGGTCTACCCTTTGACTAGTCACCACCTCCTCTATTGACTTGGCCCTATTCACATGGCATGTTCCTAATTGATTACCAGGCTATGACGATTCAGATCGACTCAGCATCTCTAATTATAATGTTGACCTATCATGTGATATAGTTTTTAAAACTTAATCGAAGGTCAATGCAAATGATGATTTGAATTATTGGGGCTGGCCCCCTCCCCACAATGTTCAACCCTTGGAAAAAAATTTGGTGGATGCAACTAACCATGGTGGTTAGGGTTTTGTTGTGGCATTGACATGTATGTTTTTTTGTGAACCATGGTTGAAATCAACGTGAGTTTTCATTGATTATCGATATGATATTTACCGTTGATCTTGGTAATTTTTTAAGCTTGCCTCCAACGTTGATCATTGCTTGGTGGTTTTGGTTTTCTCCCACTATCGATCAAGGTACATTCTAGACAATGGTCATTGATTATTTTTATTTCTCTTTCCAGGTAGTTGGACTGTGGCTTTTTTTTCCATTGTTTGATTGTTCACTTTCATCTTTCAACCATTAGATCCTGATTGTGGTAGTTCGTTTGAGTTTGACTTTGGATTTGATCTATACCGTATATTATAGTACTTACATCTCTTGATCGTTGGATCCTTAACTCTTGGGATGAGCTAGGTTTCCTGCAAGTTTAGTTGGTGAGTTAAAAAAAATCATCGCTAATTATTTATCTCATTCACATTTTTTGTCTGTTGGGTGAATCCCTACCAAAGTTTTCAGTCACCACCATTAACGATGATCTAAATCTTGTTTTCTTTACATTTTTCAGTTTTATGAGATATCTGGAAGATTTTTTTTCATGTCCATCAATATTGTGTTATTTTGAGCTTGAAATTTATGCTTTCACTGTTATCTATATTCAACGATTCTATTACTCTTGGATCATGCAGGTTCACTTTATTCATGAATACTCTATTCTTATTATAAGTTCTACTCTATTTCGAGTGTTGTAAGAGAGTGACCACCATTAAAGATGATCTAAAGCTTTATTTCTTACAGAATCAAACTCTGTGAGTGATTTCAATGACCTACTTTGATCATTTCAAGTCTTGTAATTACTTCACTTCTGCCATTGAAGTTTTATCAATGTTAATACATTGTTTCTTTTGCATTTCCCTATTTTTTTAGCATGACATTGTTCTTGAGTTCGAAACTCATCCTGGGTCATTGGTATTTTTCTATGTATTCAATATATCTTATGGGTTTTACAAGATCAACCCAAATGGTGATTTTTGTGTTCCATTCTTCAAGGTCTTTCAAAATAATATACTGAATCATTAATGGTTGTAAACAAAATGAAGCTTTCTATTGTGCTTTCTCACATTTTCTGAAAATATCGAGTTCATGAGTTGAACTTGGTATCTATTGGTTGAGTTTTACATTACCAAATGAATCTCTAAAACTTATAATATAGTGGAGGTCATAATTTCATTATTTGTTTTAATTGTTACACTGTAATTTTGCATTTGCTACTGTATCATATCTTCTGGCTCTATCTGACCCTAGTGTTTGTGTCTTTTAAACTATTATGAGATTTGAAATGGTTGTAGATACTCACTCTTAGCTCAGAATTCGACATTTTGTGTATTTTCTTTTCCCATGATGTGGGTATTTTGAAAACTATTTAAATTTGCAGTGGGTATTTGTTGTTTTTCTCTATATTTAAAATTTGGGGCTTTAAACTACATTTTCATTTTTTTCATGACTAGTCTTTGACAAGGGTCATGTTTCCCTTCGTTGTGCTCCTGTAGTAATTTCTTCTACCCTATAGCTATTTATTTCTGACTTGGGCTTTGTATCTTTTTCCTTGCAGGGTTTGTAATTCATAGTGGAGTTTTCACCTCAATTCTACTTCAAAAATTGTAATCTCTCATGTAAGAGACTTGTATTCAGTTACATAGGAATTTTTTGTATTTTTCTTTGTCTATTGAAAAGAGAAAATTACCTTCCATATTTTATGTAATGGTTCAATTCTCAACTGATCCACTGTTCCACTTTTAATCAATGTAGTTTTTTTTGTACTTCCTTATGCTTTTGATAATCTATAATAAACTATAAGCTTTGAATGAATCTTTGTACTCTTGTACCTTTCTCTTCTTTGATTTTTATAATACATCCTCTCTTCCTCATTCAGATGTTTCTGAAAAATTATGTCTACTCTCTTTTCCCTCTACAATTAGAGATGATCTTTAAAACCGTTGCAAATTTATTTAAAGAATCTTAACAAATATTCCAGACTTTCACCTATCTTTTTGGTTGGTATCTAAGTTTCTTCCTTTCAAAAAAAAAAATTCTCCTTATGTGGCATAAATTTAGATTGTTTGATTTTGAGGAGCTCCTAAAAAGATTAAGCTGGATTTCAGAAAAAGATTGTATAATTAATTGAATTTACATTATAAAAGTTTCACATTCCAACTTTGTATAAAACTCTTTACCCAAATGGGAGGGTATGTATGAAAAATATTCAATTTGTATACTGGTAGAAATGTAATGTGCATAATGTAATAATGATGTCCTCTATTTCATATCCTATTTTAATCATGAGTTAATGTTCCATCTTCTTGCATAAATATGTGATTCATTTTGTAAACTTTGACATCATTTAGAGATCCATGATGCTTCACTTTGATACATACATTTCAAGCAATTCATTTCTCTTGAGAAAATGCTCTGAATGAGATATTTGGAAACTTGTTTCTGGCACTTAGAAATTATGAAACAATATACTCTATGATGAAAAACTAGAACAAACATGCATGTGTGAAATTGATGAGTTTTGAACATCTGTATTTTCCTTTTACTCCATTCTTAATATAATTTCAAAACCTGCATTTTTTGTTTCTGATAGAGTTGTTTGTGAAATTCCCTTGATCATTTGATTACCTTTGAAAAAAATTGTTCCTTCTGATAGTTGTATGTTGAACCTGGACTTGATATTTCAGAAAATATCTCAGAGCACTAAAAAATAATTTTACTTATAAAATAGTGAATAATATGAAACCTAAAAGTGTATATCATCTCCTGCAATACCTGTGATTTTTTGCCTTCTTAAGTTTATACCTAGATGTATAAAATGGAACTGTAAGTTGTTTATACATGACTTGTAGTTTCTCTTACTCTGCAATTGTGAAGTTCATGATGAATCTTTCAAAGTTGAACCTCATGTATAATTATTTCTCAAGTTTAAGGTTGAATGTAGGCTTTGAAATAACTAAATCTCTTAGACAAACTAGGAATTCTATAGTATAAAAGAGATGGTGTAAATAAACTTAGTAGTTCAATATTTTTACTATACAATCACAATTTCCAATTCAATAAATATCACATATTCCAGAGAAATTTCAGTTATATGAGTTTTAGTTCGAATCCTGATCGGAGGACATTCAAATAACTCTATGCAATCCTCCTTAATATAAAGACACTAAAAATCATAAAATAAATGGATCGAAACGGTGGAAAAATGAAGAGATTTTACCCACTCCTACCAAATGAAAAGGGGATTCACAATTATTTACTTTTTTTATTCTTTATGAGTTCAAGCTTTATAAGTCATTTCATTACTGAAGGATATTTAGTTTCCAATATTAATGATTAGTTTTTTTTTTAGTCAAGCTTTTAATTTCAGTATTTCATTTTGTAATCATGATCATTTCATTATTTTATAGATATTATTGTTAAAACCATGTTAATCTTGTGTTCCTACTATTACCTTTGTTGTAAACACCCATGGACACCACCTTGGATTGACAAAATCATATAATTAAAGTACAAGCATCAATGATACTCGTCACCTTTCATATATGTCTAGTATAGGAAATAAATTACAAGAAAGGAGGTGATACTCCCCCAACGATATACATTGCATAACATCCTCAAAAGAGGCATCTTTTGGTAATTTAGATTTGGAGATAGAGGAACTAGTCAAGGCTTGATAAAAGGAGCCTAAGTTAGTTTTTGGTCTGAGAAAACATTTTGGTCAAGAAGTCATGTGGCACACTTTAAAGGGATTTAGGTTTGATGGAATAATTAAGGTATTACCTTCATGTTCATATTTCAGACAATGATGTAAGGTGGATGGGATATAGCATATGGCGCATAGCCAAGGTCATCTTAAAAGAACATTATAATAAAACTATCTATTTACAAGATAGAAGAGTTCGTGAAGAAAATGGACACCTACTTTAATATGTAAAATAAATATGCCTAGTGTAGGAGAAACAATATTGTTAAAGGCTCAAAATACTACAAATGACTAAGTGATGATAGTATTAGGAAACTAGAGATGATAAAAAGCATGGGATGATATGATATTGATGCTAGCAACATATTCTATCATAACTATTTTAACACTAGTATCATCGGTTTGGGTTGTGAATAAGAGTGGTAGATCATGATTTTTAGATTGCAAAGACAACATCTTTGAATCATCGAAGGTGATAGCAGCATAAATTTTTTAAGTCCCTAAGAGAATTTCGAAAGGTCGGGATTCATAAAATTTGACTAATATGGATTAGAGGGCATCAATCATCACTTTTAGATTTTTTTGCAAGATTTGGAAAATATCATAAAGAGAAATTTTCAAATTAGCTTTAAGGAGTTGTTTGATGATTGTGTTTTATATAGAGGAGGTGGATTAGGTTTATGGAGTGGAAAGGATGGATACATTTTCCTTAGAATGAGGTGGAGGACTAGGTGATTGGGTGTAAGAGATAGAGATACCATGGGCTTGTTTTGATCTTAAGCAGTAAGGTCTTGCGTATGAGCACTAGTAGTTATACGGTCAATGAACCACACCTTTCGATGTCATGTCCTTAAACCCGATGGTATTTACAATAATATTTTCTCAATACCAAGACGGTTTGGAAATAGATGTGTCAATGGGGTGAATAGGAGGGAGTGTGATCATACAAGTAGGTAAGAGCTAGTTGATGACTAATCTTTTGGATTCCCCGATGGGTGTATACTTAGCTTGAGGGATAATACTTTCATAATCTGAATGAATTTTAGACGTGGATTTTATGATGACCGCGTTTTCTTATCCTTTATTTTTTTCATTACTAGAAGAAGGTTTGAACAAGAACTAAAGATTTGGTTTCTTTGATCTAAGTTTGAATTTACCATTCTTAATGGTCTGCAATTCTAATTCACAAGCCATTATAAAGGCCTTGTCAAATTTCTAAAAATATTGAATTTGAATGGTAAAAAATAAATGTTTAGCATATGATCAAGAAAATGTCTCGACTAGTTCACTTTGTGGGAGTGAAATGATAACTAATTGGTGATCCCACACTATTGGGTGAAACATTATACAACGGATTCATCTTTGAATTGTTTAACAATGTAAAGGTATGTAATATAGTTTTTACAGGAGATTTTTTATATAAAAGTGTTCTAAGAATAGTTGTGTGATCTGTACGAAGGAGAAAAGTAAAAATTCTCAGATACTGTTATACCAATATAACATGGGTCCTATTAAGGACATGGGAAATGTATTTAAAATGAGATCTTGATCATGTGCGATTAGATAACATGCATGGTGGAAAGCTCATATGTGTTTTTATATATCCTTCTTACTATATAATTTAAGGAACTTGGGAATTCCCAATGTTGAGGGTAGGATTTGTACCATACAGATGAATGAATAGGTTTATTGCATATTTGTTCATGTGATAGGTTGATCTTAGGACCCTTAGAGGTAGCTTCAAGACTAGATATTGTATTCATCAATTCTTGTAAAGGATCATTTTATGAGGAGTTTTTTTGGGGATTGAATGATGAGGAGCCATGTTAATTATGGACATGTGGGTTTGGGTTTTGAATGATTGATAGGATAAAGGGATGTTATACTGGATGGGAATAGTTGTGGGATTATTTTATGTATGTTTTTATATTAAAGGTTGTGATGGATAAATATATTTGTATTTGATAAGAATGCAAGTGTTGATAAGAGCTTGTGAAGACTGAGGTATATAGTAGGATGGGATAAAATTTTAGATGAGAGGTTGAGATGGATGTCAAATGTATTAATATATGATTGAATTGTTAATGATTTTTTTATATGGTTGGGGTATATAGTGAGAATGGATTTGGGAAATATGTGTAGATAATGCCTTTTGTGAAGAATGATGAGTACTAGCAATACAATTTGTTTTGATAAGGGGTATTGATGTTGGCATGGATATGACTATGTTTTGAGTAGAGGAATTGAGTTATTGTGAGGGGACAGGTTCATACAATCTAAGTGGGATTTATCTGGAGCTTATTGGGGGTGTTTGGGAAGCACTAAAGGTGGAATAAGTTGTGTTAATGTTTTTTTGTGAAAATGAAGAGCCTGAATAGGGATTTGGTAATGAGGATGAATGTTGAATGGTTGTGTCTTGTGATGAGTCTACATTACAATCTAATGTGATGACTGGGATTGATGAAGAAGGAAGTGATGTTCTTGACCTACCAGTAGTGAAATAAGGATGAAGCTATTAGATGATTGGCTTATGATTAGGGTTAATAATAATAAAAAATTCAAACATGATGGTAGTGACAAGAGGTCATTGTTCAGGTGTAGTTTGTTAAAGGAATCCACCTTAGGAAGCGAGATAGGAATTAATAGCCATAGAGTTTAAATACATAATCTCTATGTATAATGAATCACTTTTGTTAACAAAATGGGGACTAGATGGATTTTTTATTTCTGATGTGGTTTATTGGATGCTGGGAAAATGATGAGGTTCTTGATTACTAGCTGAAGGTGATCAAAAAATTTCGATCACACTTGAGATTTCTTGAAGATGAGTATGGATATTATCCAAATATTATTGAAGGTGATCGGTCATATTTTCTTAGTAAATAGGTTTTTTTTTTGTAGGGTTGTGTTGGACCAATTGTATCCAAGGGAGAAAAATTGGGATAGCAATTTGGTGACTCACGTGGACATCCACCTGCTAGATGAAGGGACCAATAGCCTTGAAGCATCCATTGGGCATGGAGTCGAGAATCATAGCTTGATTCTGATCCTTTTGCTTTGAAACTTCTCCCCAATTGCATGCATCTTACTGAAACTGAACTCACCCCGCTGGATATTACCTGTTACCGAGAATGGACTATCTCGAATCCAATTTTAGTTGGTATGTATTTCGGTTTTATTTGAAACTAGCAACAGTTACGGGTAACTGTGGGTCTTTCTGTAAAGAATATTGTAGGGCCTAGCCTCTACACCTCCATAGCAATATAAAGAAAACTTATGTATAAAGAAAAAAATCATACATGCCTCAAATGAGACATGCAGAGTATGAACAAGCACTTCTTCTACTGAAAACAAAATATATTCCTACTCTTGTACTAACCCTAATAAAGAAAATCTAAACAAATCCTACCACAGGTAGGGAGAAATAGCTTCCCTTTCTCAAAATGGGCAGCCATGTAAATGGTTGATGATGAATATGGCTACTTATATGAGTGAAAAACTGATAAGTAGTCAATCCTCCACCCATATCATCAAGGCATCAACATTAATGGAAAATACCTCCTCAAGCTGATTTACATTGGACTCCTGGAGGTGTTGATGGTTACCCTTAGTGCTTTAATACTCACACTCATGCCCTAAAGTGGGCATGAATGGTTTTGGCTTCTCCCTTGGCTCTAATGAAGCCAAGTATCTGAGTGGGCAAGGTCTAGTCCTTTGAATTTTCCCCTTGCTCTTAATTTCAACTCTAAGAATGGATTCTTCTTGTTGAGATTCCTCAATGGATGGTGTGAAATGGATGATGACATCCTTTTTCCTTTCCCCTTCCTTCTCTTATGAAGAACATGGAAGATTCATATCTTCCAACCTTGGTTCGAGAGGGCTGTTATGCAGTGTAGGCTATTGTACCTGAATGCTCTCCTCCATTACAACGGGTTCATGTGCTTGGAAAGTGGATGATGGAGGAGAAAATGATGTTATTTCCTCAAGGTCCTCTCCATCAAAGAAATCTTCCAAGTCTGATAGGTAGTATGCCTCCTTGTTGCCTTGCTACATGTTCTCTACCTCCTCCATGGTATCTTCCTAATATTCAACTTGCTCACCATGGTTCCCTTCTTCCTTGAACATGAAATTTGAAAGCTTAAACTCCTTTTCAACATTAGAGATTGAAGGGGATGAAGTGGGAGGAAGAACTGGAGGTTCTTCTATGGCCTGTTCTGTAGTTAGAGCCTCTAAAACTTTATGATTATCTTCCATCATGGGTTCATCAATAAAATCAAACCCTTGAAATGAAAGGAAAAAATATTCAATGATGCTTTCTTCATTGAGATGGTTCAACTTTGATTTGATCTCTCCTAGGTGCTCCTCTTCAATGGGACTTGGAGCTGATTGTTCCTCCTCTTTAACTAGTTATGTAGCTTGGATTAGGTCAGCATCCTCTTCACATAGAGTGTCATTAAGGACACTACATTCAAAGAAAACTAACTACTGATCTTCTTGTTCTTGTTTCTTGTTTTTCTTCTACTACAAACTAAGCCTAGGCCACCACTAACTCTTCAACCTTAACCTCCTGTGTTGGCTTAACCATCAAGAGGATCCTTGTAAACCCAAATCTAAAAACCCAACTCTTTAGATTGTCTGTCATTTCTTTTATGTCAGGTTCCTCTTCTTGTTGTTCTCTTTCACTATATTCTTAAGTCTCTTCCCAACATGGACTTCGGAAAGCAAGAAAAGTGACAGGTTCGGGTTCAACCAGATTTGTAATTGTTTGTGGTGGGGAGGGAGGTGGAATTTTTTTTTATCCAGAAGGAATGACTACTTGGAATGGAAAAGGGAAGAAGAATCAAGATGAGATGGAAGACTAGAAGATAGGGAAAGGAAAATCAACACTTGGGGTAGTAGATGAGGGGATTGACTCTTGATCATGCTAAAATGATAAAGTTTGAGGAAGAGGAAAATAAAATCTAGGAGGTGGTGAACTTACCCATGGAAAAGGTTGTCTTGTGTCTAGCTCATAAGCCTCAATCTCCTCAATCCAATATGTAAGTTGAGGCAGCACTTCAACCATGAAGTCAAGCTTCTCCTGAGGGTTGTAGTGTCTTGGAAAAGGGCCTCCCAGTGGAAAAGGAACCCTATAAACCGATCTTGAATGCTTTCATCTGTGTTGTAGGCCCTGGACTACACCATTCTAGCCTACATCCACTTGAATCTTCTCCAATAGATCAATATTTTCCATGTAGTTGTTACCATTGTATACGCCCCCTTGTTCTTGATAACCTCCATATCCAAACTGGCTTTGAAACTTCTTGTATGGGTAAGCATAGTGGTTCTAAATTTGATCATAACGCTGATCTGGAGGAGTTGAGAAATGGATTGGAGGTGGACTACATTTCTGTTACTGTAAGTGTGAGTTCCAAGAAGGAAATGAAGTCATGATTGTACAAATTCATGGAATGGGAGAAAATGAAAGAGATGGAAAAAGAAAATGGATGAAAATGAGTGGATATGGATGGAAAAGGTCAAAAAACTTAGAGGATGGGTTATTAACCAGATGGAGTCACCAAATGTGCTTTGTATGTGCCTCAAAAGGCTAAATCCTAATAGGAACACATCAACTTGCTAAGATGAAGTTGTAAGGTACTTCAGACCTATCCCACTAGACATGTTAAAACTATTAGTGCAGAATCACAACACCCCTAAATGGCTTGATTTTGAGTGGGGCATTCAGTGTGATTGCATAAGATTGGACCATCTCTCAAGATGTGGGAGTTACAAAACTTAAGATGGACCTCCAAAGAAAGCCAGTTCTTGCTTCCTAATCTACTTGCCACAAGCTACTCCATTGCAGGCAGAACCTAACTAATCCTAATCTAACCATCCAAGGACAAGGATAGAGAGAGAGAGAGGGTGAAAGAACCTATACACTAAGTGGTGATACACCAGAAAAGGAAAGTGGCGAGATACTCTATTGAGGGAGAATGAAACAAGGAAAACGGAGACTGAGGGAGGTCAGACAGAAGTGACATGGACCCAGATCCAAATCCACCATCAAAACTCCATGAAGCACAACATCTTACACCTATCAAATGTGAAATACAGTACACAATGGAGAAAACATGAGATAGAGAGGCAGAAAGAAACAACAAAACAATGCCAAGGGTTGAAAGACACCACAAAAAAAGATTTTATTACTCTATAAGGTGCACAGACTATTACATGGGTGCTCAGAGGCACAAATACCACTCGCTCAGGCATAGGAGAAGGCTTACAGCTCAAAATGGAGTCCAGGAAACAAATTTGACAGAGTTTCCCCACATCCCAGAATGTCTCCCCCATTCTCAAATGAGAAGTGTTACAATATATAGAACGATGAAAATCAGAGGGAAAGAAGAGAAACTTGACTCTGCTATTAAATATCAACCACCAACCATCAATGTCCCGCTACAGATCCACCCACAATTTGTCAAGTCTGCCTCTCTATGTCTGTTTGGCATGTTGAAGAAGGAAGAATTAGTGGATCAAATCAAATTAGATCTTGGTAGTTGAAGCAATCAGATTCTTGCATTAATTTTTTGAAATAATTTTTCCCATTTTCACCCACCTAATCTCATTCAAAATTAAAATTTCAGTCTCTCATGGCATAGATGAGGTTGAGATCTTTCCAAAAAGTATTCTGCCTACAAAAATTTGAGCTTCCAATCAAAAGATATGGTCATCTAAAGATGAAGATTATGCGGCATACGTAATATTTAAGAGAGTCTATCCATATCGGGAAACGTGGTCAGCCTCACGCACCTTTGAAGATTCAGCTCTTACCTTTGCTTTCTAAAACTACACCAGACTGGAGTACATGTGAAGATTCTTTCACGAGCTCTCTACATTCTTTCTATATTCTACCTGATTCCTTCATATTGGTGGACACACTGTGCCTAACTCAAGACACGTGGAGGCTTCGTGCTTGTTTCGAAAACTGACCCCCAATTTTTACCTTTGAATTTATGTGGTTGAGACATGTGGAGGCCTCCATAGGATTTTGGAATTTCCAATGGCCAACCCTAGCTTTTTGGGCTCTTGTGGCAAGTGGTGGGTTGGCACACACTTGAGTCTACCCGTTGAATTTTAACCTTTGGAGTTGTACCAGGCTGACACGTGGCTTTGTCCACTATCTCGAAGACATTTCAACAGCTGGTACAACATTTTTGTGCTCTAGATGCGTGGAGGGCTGGTGCTAGTTAGATTCTGTGCTTAGTTCTTCACCCCTTGAAGGTGTGCCATTGAGACACGTGGAGGCATCCGCTGGTTCTTATATACATAGTCGATTTGGTAGTTCAAGTTTCGGTTCTGCCCCCCCTTTTGAATCTCGGCTACATGGCAAGCTTGCACTTATTTGGGGTCTCCAATTTGAACTCTCCGCTTGAAATTGTGCCAGGCTAACACATGGCACCTTCCGCGAGTCTGTTTATACTTGGGTGGTTTCATCCTTGAGATGAATCGTATACAAAGTCTGAAACTTCGAGCCCCTTGATTTAATTTTATAATATCAACCTCTAATATCTCTTGATGCCATTTTCCCCCATTTTCCAACTCCTCCATTTTGGGATAAGGGATCGGTTCCTAGATTTGAAATGTGGCTCAATGACTGAGCTGACCCTTAGCCTGTGCAGGGTTGTGTTTGATCCACTGAGGGGGATATTGACATAATAAGTCAGGGAGACAACTATTACTAGATGAAACGACCAGTAGCCTGAAGCATCTGTTAGGCATGGAGTCAAGAATGATAGCTTTGAAACTGATCCCTTTTTTATTTTAAACTTCAACCTGATTTCTTTGACCCTAAAACTTCACCCGGTTGGGGCTTTACCTGTTCCCTCAAGAATGGACTGTCACAAATCTGATTTTAGTTGCTATGTATTTTTGTTTTATTTGAAACTAGCAACTATTACAGGAAACTATGGGATTATCTATCATGAATACTGAAGGTTCTAGCCTCTGCACCTCCAGAGAAATACGAACAAAAGTACTTATATACAAAGACTAAATCATACATGCCTCAAATAAGACATGAAGAGTGTGCAAAAGCATTTCTTCTGCTGAAAAACAAAATCTACTCCTACTCCTATACTAACCCTAACAAAGAAAAACTTAATACAAATCCTTGCTACAGGCAGGGAGAAATACCTTCCTTTCCTCAAAAGGGGTAGCCATGTAAATGGTTTGATGCTGAATATGGTTGTTTGTATGAGTGAAAAATTTACTTTAAGGGGTTCGATCCTCCACCCATATCATCAAGGTATCAATATTAATGGAAAATACCTCCTCAAGATGATTTTCATTGGACTCCTTGAGGTGTTGATGGTGACCCTTGGTGCTTTAATAATCATCCTCATGCCTTGAAATGAGCATGACTGGTAGAAACTCTCTTTGCTCCAATAAAGTCAAGCACTTGATTGGGCATGGTCTGATCCTTTAGATGTGCCCTTACTCTGAATATCAACTCCAAAAATGGAGTCTTTTTGTGGACCCTCCTAGATGAATGGTGTGAGAGGGATGATAGACTCATAATTTTTCCCTTCCTCTACAGTAGGTGTGAATTTTGGAAGATCAAAATCTTCCAAATTTGATTCAGGAGGCATGTTGCAAACTGCAGGTTGTGCTTGCACATTCTCTTCCATGGCAGCAGTTTTTTTTAGTTGAAGAATGAATGATGGAGGAGAAAAGATGTACGATTTCAACATGGCTCCTTATTATCAAAACATTAGATTTTGAGTCTTACAGGAAATCAAACTCTTAACTATCCTACTGTTGTAAAAAGGTCTCTCCCTCTTGCATGGTGATCTTAAAATTTTCATTAGCTTTCTCACCATATGAAGCTTCATCTTCAAACATGAAGCTAGTGAGTTCAGGATCTTAAAAAAATCAGACTTTGAAGGAGAGGTTGAATGAGAGAGGGGTCTTTAGTTTCTTAGCCTGCAACCAGTTCCTCTTCCTCATGCAATCAATTAGACAATGCCTCTCAAATCTATCTTCTTGGTCACCTCCATATGCTCCTCTTCTAACTAGACTTGGAGCTGATTGTTCTTAATTCTTCTTGACTGATTGTGCATCTTGGATTAGATCAACATCCTCTTTAGACAAAGTGTCATTATGGACACTGTATTAAGAGAAAACAGATTGTTGATCTTCTCATTCTTGTTCTTGTTCTATCTTCTGCATACAAAATCAGCCTTAGCAACCACTTGCTCTTCAACCTTGACCTCCTCTATTGGCTTAACCATCAAGGAGATCTTTGTAAACCAAACCCTGGCAGCCCAACATCTTTCATATCTTCTATCATTTCTTCTCTATTGGGTTCCTCTTCTTGTTGTTCTCCTTGAATGGATTCTTGATATCTTCCAACATGGACTTGGGAAAGCAGGAGGAGTGGTAGGTTGGAATTCAACCAGTTTTTATTTGTTTGTGGTGGAGAGGGGAGTGGAAGCTTCTTGTTTGTTTGGAGGATATGACTACTTGGGAGGGAAAAGGGAAGATAGAACTAAGGTGGGATGGAAGATCAAGGGATGGGATAAAGAGAAGTAAACACTTGGGCAGCAACTGAGGGTCTTGACTCTTGACATTGCTTGAAATGATAAAGCTTGAGAAAGATTAAATGAAGGATGAGGATATGGTGATTAACTTACCCATTAACAAGGTTATCTCACACTTTGCTCATATGCCTCAATATCCTCAATCCACATATGTAAGTTGAGGCAACACTTCAACCATGAAGTCAAGCTTCACCTGAGGGCTGGAATGTCTTGGTAAAGGGCCTCCCCATGGGCAAGGTTCCCTAAAACCAATCTTGAATTCCTTCATCTATGATGTAGCCCTGAGACTGCACCATGCTAGACTCCTTCCCTTGAATATTCTCCAGCAGATCGATATTTTCCATGTAGTTGTTATCATCATATGCATCCCCTTGTTCTTGATAAGCTCCATAACAAAACTGGTTTTGACCCTACTCATATGGGTAGGCATAATGGTCTTTGATTTGGTCATAATGTTGATCTTAAGGAGTTGGAAAATAAATTAGAGGTGGAATGCACTGCTTATGTACAAGTGTGAATTCCATGAGGGGAATGAAGTCATGATTGCACAACTTCATGAAATGGAAGAAAATGAAATATGTGGAAAGAAATGAAAATATGGGTGGAAATCGATGGAAATGGTTTACAAATTCTGAGATGAGGTTGTTGACCAGATGGAGTCGCCAGATGTGTTTTACATGTGATTCAAAAGGTTGAATCTTAACAGGAACACAACAACCTATAAAGATGAAGTGGTAAGGTGCTTCATGCCTGTCCCACTAGGCGTGCCAAAATTATTAGTGTAAAATCACATCACCTGCTAAATGGCTTGATTGTGATTGGGGCATTTGGTATTATTGCATAACATGGGACCATCTCTCAACTTGTGAGACTTGTAAAACTTTTGATGGCCCTCCGGAGAAAGTCGGTTCTTGCTTTCTAATTTGGCTGCCAGAAGCTACTTCAGTGTAGGAAGAATCTATTCTGATCCTAATATAACCATTCTAAAGAGACATGGAGAGATAGAGAGGGTGAAAGAGGGCGTACACTAAGTGACGATACACCGTAAAAGGAAGTGGTGAGATACTCTAGTGAGGGAGAATGAAACAAGGAAAATGGGACTGAGGGATGTTAGACAGAAGTGACATAGACTCAGATCCAAATCCACCATCGAAACTCCATGAAGCATGACCTCTTATACCTGTAAACATTAACCATACGTACAAAGGAAAAAACACAATATAGAGAGGCACTGAAAGAAACAACAAAATAAATCCAAGTGTTGAAAGATGCCACAAAACAAGATTTTATTTCTCTATAATGTGCACAAACTATTACATGGGTGATTAGAGGCACAAATAAACTTGTCAAGTGTAGGATAAGATGCTTGTAGTTTAAATGGAGTCACGAAACAACTTTGAAATAGTTTACCCACATCCCAGAATTTCTCTCCCTTCTCAAATGAGAAGTGTTACAATAAATAAATGATGAAAATAAGAGGGAAAGAAGAGAAAATTGACTCTACTCTTAAAATTTAGCCACCAACCATCAATGCCCTCTGTGATTCTACCTACAATCTATCAACTTTACCTCTCTATGTATGTTTGGTATGTTAAAAAAGGAGAACTGGAGAATCAAATCAAATCTTGATCCTGAGTAGTTAAAGTAATCGGATTCCTCATTAATGGCCTGAAAGACATTTTTGCATTTTTCACCCACCTAACCTACATCAAAGTTAAATTTTTATACTCCCATGGTGTAGAGGAGGTCGAGATATTTACAAAAAGTCTTCCTGCACCCAAATCCAAGCTTTCAATTGAAAGATATGGTCTTCTGAAGCTTAGGGTTGCAGGTGCACAATATTTAAAATAGTCTATCTGTACTAGGTCCACTATGGCAGCCTCAAGCACCTTGAAGATTTTTTCCCTGCCTTTACTTTTGAAATCATACCGTAATGAAATGTGGTGGATCTTCTGAAGGCTCCTTGTTTTCCTTTATATTCTGGCCTGGGTCCCTTTTCCCATTAGCAGAGACATTGTGCCTGACCCGAGACATGTGGCGGTTATGCGCTTGTTTGGATAAACTGCCCCAAGTTTTTACCTTTGAAGTTACACGATCGAGACACGTTGAGGCCTCAAATAGGATTTTTGAATTATCAATGGTCGACCGTACCTTTTTGGACTCTAGGACATGTGGCAGGTTGGTGCATTTTGGGGGACCACCTTTGGATTCACCTCTTGAAAGTGTGCTGAAGAGACACGTGACTCCTTCCACTGGCCTATTCCTTACTTTGTATATGGCTAAATCTTGTTTTTATTGGTGGGGCCATAAGTTCCAAGCCCCACCTTGAACATGTGAAGGCCTCCGCACTTATTTGGAAACTGCACCAAGTTTTTACCTTTGAATTTGGAAACAAAGCCAATGGTCGAGATATGTGGAGGCCTCTGTAGGATTTTGGAATTTTCAACGGCCCAACCCACCTTTTTCAGGATCTGCAACATGTGGTCGGTTGGTGCACACTTGATTCTGCCCCTTTATTTTTAACCTTTAGATTTATGTCAGGATGACACGTGGCTCTTTCTGCTAGCTTGAAGAATTTTCAATGACCAGTGTAACTTTTTGGGGCTCTGGACGCATGGAGGGTTGTGCACTTGTTTGAGTCTCCACTTTTTTATTTGCCCCTTGAAGGTGCGTTGTTGGGACATGTGGAGACTTCCGTTGGCTTCTTCTATAATTAGTCAATTTGGCGGTTCAAGTTTCAGTTCTACCCCCCCTGTTTGAATCCTAGCTACGTGACGATCCTGCACTCGTTTGGGGTCTCCGATTTGGACTCTCTCCTTGGAATTACGGCGAGCTAATACATGGTGACTGCCATGAGTCCATTTATACTTGGGTTGGTTCTGGCCTTGAGTTGAATAAGCATATGCAAAGAAGCTTCTATTGAAATCTTAGAGCCCCTTGATTCAATTTTCTATTGCCAATCTCTGATCTCTCTTCATGTCGTTCGGCTCTCCATTTACCAACCCTGCTGAGCTCCATTTTGAGGCTTCTTATTCTCCTAGATTTGGGATCGATTTTATCAGATTTGAAATGTGGCTCACATGACTGAGCCGACCCATATATTTTCTTTACAGGGTTGTGTTTGATCAATTTTTATGGGTGGGAAAATTTGAGATAACAATTTGGTGAGCTCATGGGGAAATTTTTCTGCTAGATGAAGTGACCTGTAGCATTAAAGCATCCATTGGGACTGGAGTCAAGAATAATATCCTCATACTGACCATTTTTCTTTGAAACTTCTCCTCGATTTCCTACACCCTGTTGACCCCGAACTCACCCCACTGGGGCTTTACCTATTCACTGAGAATGGAATGACTCGAATCTGATTTTAGTTTCTCTGTATTTGTGTTTTATTTGAAAATAGCAACTGTTACAGGGAACTATGGGTGTCTCTATCATGAATAATGAATGGTCTAGCCTCTGTACCTTTGGATCAATACGAACAAAAATTATATACAATTACTAAATAATACATGTCTCAAATAAGACATGCAGAGTATGCAAAATCACTTCTTCTGCTAAAAAAAAAAAACTACTCCTACTCCTATACTAACCCTAACAAAGAAAAGCTTAAAAAAATCCTTGCACAAGCAATGGAAAAATAGATTCCTTTCCTCACAAGGGGAGCTATGTAAATGGTTTGATGCTTAATATGGTTGCTTGTATGAGTGAAAAAACTGACAAGGGATTGATCCTCCACGCATATCATCAAGGTATCAACATTAATGGAAAATACCTCCATCAAGATGATTTACATTGTACTCTTGGAGGTGTTGATGGTGACCCTTGGTGCTTTGATACTCATCCTCATGCCCTAAAATGAGCATGAATGGTGGAAACTCTCTTGGCTCTAATGAAGGAAAGTACCTGATTGGGCACTGTTTGATCCTTTGTATGTGCCCCCTGCTTTGAATTTAAACTCCAAGGATGGATTTTTCCTGCGTACCCTCCTGGGGTGGATGGTGTGAGAGGGATGATAGCCTCATACTATTTTCCCTTCCTCTGTAGCAGGTGTGACTTTTGGAATATCAAAAACTTCCAACTTTTGTTTAGGAGGCATGTTGCAAACTACAAGTTGTGCTTACATGATTCTCTTCTCATGGAAGAAGGCTGTTGTGGTTGAAGAATGAATGATGGGTGAGAAATGATTTTAATTTCAACTAGCTCCTTCTTATCAAAACATTCTTTTGAGTCTGATTAAGAAATTAAACTCTTTACTGTCCTGCTGTAGGAAGGTCTTTCCCTCTTACAGGGTGATCTTAATTTTTTTTTTTCCCATAGAAACATGCACCATATGAAGCTTCATCTTCAAACATGAAGCTAGTGAGTTCAGGATCTTCCAGCAAAATCAAGAATTTTGGAGATCCATTGAATGGGAGAGGGGTCTATAATTAGAGGAATTACACAACCAGCTCATGATTCATAGTGCCTTAAGTAAATATTTCTTTGCCACCTCCATATGCTCCTCTTTAACTGGACTTGGAGCTGATTGTTCTTATTCCTTCTTGACTGATTATGCAGCTTGGATTAGATCATCATCCTTTTTAGAAAAAGTGTGATTATTGACACTGCATTGAAGAGAAAATAGATTTATAATCTTCTCCTTCTTGTTCATGTTCTTCTTCTGCTGAAAACTCAACCTTAGCCACCACTGAACTCTTCAACCTGGACCTCTTCTATTAGCTTAACCATCAAGGGGATCTTTGTAAACCCAAACCTGGTAGCAGTCCAATACTTCATATCTTCTATCATTTATTCTATGTTGGGTTCCTCTTCTTTCTATTCTCCTTGATTGGATTATCGAGTATCTTTCCAACATGGACTTGGGAAAGTGGGAGCATTGTAGGTTGAAATTAAACTAGTTTTGTTATTGTTTGTGGTGGAGAGGGAAGTGGAAATTCTTTGTTTGTTTGGAGGGAATGAATGCTTGGGAGTGTAAAAGGGCAGAGGAACTGAGTTTTGGATGGAAGATCAAGGGATGGAGAAGAGAAATAAACACTTGGGGCACCAACCAAGGGTTTTGACTCTTGACACTGTTAAAATAATAAAGTCTTGAGAAAGAGAAAATGAAGGATAAGGAGCTAGTGATTGACTTACCCATTGACAAGGTTGTCTTGAAATTTTTTCATATGCCTCAATATCATCAATTCATTTTGTAATTTAAGGAAGAACATCAACCATAAATTTATGCTTCTCCTAATGGCTATAATGTCTTGGAAAAGGGCCTCCCCATGGACAAGGTGCTTTTAAACCAATAATCCTAAATGCCTTCATCTATGCTACATCCTTGGACTGCACCATGCTAGCATCCATTCCTTGAATCTTATCTAACAAATCAGCACTTTCAACATGTAGTTGTTATCATCATATGCATTCCCCTTGTTCTTGATAAGCTCCATAACC
This sequence comes from Taxus chinensis, assembly GCA_019776745.2. Lineage (NCBI taxonomy): Eukaryota > Viridiplantae > Streptophyta > Pinopsida > Cupressales > Taxaceae > Taxus > Taxus chinensis. Next base: position 858,672,915 of record CM034147.1, read on the forward strand.
AAACTGGTTTTGAACCTTCTCATATGGGTAAGCATAATGGTCTTGGATCTGGTCATAATGCTGATCTGGAGGAGTTGAGAAATACATTGGAGGCAGACTGCACTAGCTGCTAGGTTTGAATTCTATGAGGGGAATGAAGTCATGATTTCACAACTTCATTAAATGGAAGAAAATGAAAGATAGAAAGAAAGATGAATGAATATGGGTGGAAATGGATGGAAAAGGTTTGCAACTTTAGAGATGGGGTTATTGACTATATGGAGTTGTTCAGATGTGTTTTACATGTGCCTCAAAAGTTTGAATCTGAATAGGAACACACCAACTTGAAAATATGAAGTGGTAAGGTGCTTCAAACCTCTCCCACCAGGGCATGCCAAAACTTTTAGTGAAAAATCACATAACCCCCAAATGTCATTGATTATGAGTGGGGTCATTCAGTGTGATTACACAACATGGGACCATATCTCAAGCTATGGGACTTGCAAAACTTGAGATGGCCCTCCAGAGAAAGTCTGTTGTTGCTTCCTAATCTACCTACAACAAGATACTCCAGTGCAGGTAGAACCCATTATAATCCTAATCTAATTATTCCAAGGATACAGGGAGAGATAGAGAATGTGAAAGAGGGCCTACACTAAGCAGTGATACACCGGAAAAGCAAATGGTGAGATACTCTATTGAGGGAGAATGAAGCAAGGAAAAGGGCACTAAGGGAGGTCTGACAAAATTGACATGTGACTAAGATCAAAATCCATTGCCATCGAAACTCCAAGAGGTGCACGACATCATACACTCGTAAACATGAAATACGTACATAAGGAGTAAACACAAGATAGAGAGGCACAAAGAAAAAAAAAACAATGTCAAGGGTTGAAATACGTCACAAAACAAGATTTTATTCCTCTATAAGGTGCGCAAACTATTACATGGGTGCTCAGAGGCACAAATACACTCACTAGGCATAGGATAAGGCTTACAATTTAAATGGAGTCAGGAAATAACTTTGAAAAAGTTTCCCCACATCTAAAAATGTCTCCCCCTTCTCAAATGAGAAGTGTTACAATATATAGATGATGAAAATCGAAGGGAAAGAAGAGAAACCCAGCTCTGCTCTTACATATCAAACACCAACCATCAATGTCCACTCCGCAAATCCACCTACAAAAAGTCAAGTCAAATTAGATCTCTACATTTTTTTGGCATAGTTGTGGATGTCCATACCCTGGTGAAGTCAACTACATTATAGTGCATATGATCCTTGAGGCAATCATACTTCTGCATTAGATATACTAAAAAATGTAAGTCCCAATTGTTAATCAATTTCTCATCGTTGCTAAAAATTAAAGTTTTAAGTATTTCAACCTTTGTACGATTTTGACAATAGTTGAGATCTTTCACAACCAGTTTTGATGGCATTCCAAACTGATGTGGTTGTTGATTTTGATAACCAAAACACATGGCAACATAGGTTGCTTTGAGTTATCTTTATAGATTGTTCTCCTAGGCTATTCACCATGCTTTCCCAAGGAACAAGATATGCGCTTCATAATATTTTTCCTTCCAAATTTATATTTGACATTGCCTACTCAACATTCTAGGTTCTTAACACTCATTAAATTTGAAGCATTGACATGGATATAATCTTATTCATGTTATTTTGGAAATTTTGGCATTTTGGGGCTTTGTGGTAGGAGGGGAGCGATCAAAGAAGAGGAGAGTGTACCAAGTGTATGGGTTATTCTCAATGAAATTGAAAGGGATTTATTGAAAGTAAATGTACAAACTATTGATTCATTAAGTTATGTTATTTCTAATATTATATACATTTTTGGCTATATCTTTGCAAGGTTTTCACGACTACCATACTTTTGTTGACTACACCGCTGCTAGCAGTGTTATTGTCAATGTTTGAATGCACAAGGCCTGCACTCATATGATTTTTTGCTTTAGGTCCTACCTTTGAAATTGTGCTGATACAACATGTGGCACCGTCTGCTAGCTCTCTATACTTAGTTGATTTGAGCCGATGCCTTTCTCGAACCCTTTTTTACTCTGTTGAACCCTAGACACGTGGAAGGCTCATGCTCATTTGGAAACCCGCTCAGGATTTTACCTTTGAAGTACCACCGAGTCGACATGTGGCTTCTTCCATTGACACCTTTATACTTAGTTGTTTTAGGCCCGCTCTATCCCCCCTTTTGACTTTTCAGTTGTTGACTCTGCCCATCTTCAGACTTGAAATACATGGAGGCCTAGTGCTTGTTTGAGTCTCCACCTTTGGAGTTCGTCTTGAAGATGCGCCGTTTGGACACATGGAAACTTTCGCTGGGCTGTGACTTTTCAATTACCGATTTGGGCCCGCTCTGTGCCACTTTTTAACTTGGACTACGTGGTGATCCTAGGCTCATTTATGGATTGTCCCTTGGGTCTGACTCTTGAAGTTGTGCCGATTAGACGCGTGGAGGCTCAATGCTTGTTTTGGACCTGCTCTTTAGATGCGTCTTTTGGAATAGCACCGAGTTGAAACGTGGCTTCTTCCATGAGTTTGTTTGTATGCCCCGAGTTGACTCATATGTGGCTAATTCTAAAAACCTCAAGCCTTTCTGGTTTTATTTCCTATTGAGATCTGGATTTCTTTTGGCATCGTTTGATCCTTTATAGACCCTAGTCCTCCATTGTAGAGTCCCGATGTTTCATGATTTTTGGATTTGAATGTGAGTTCTCAAGACAGAGCTTACCCTTAGGTTTTTTTCTGTGAGGGGTCGTGTTTGACCAATTTTATCCAGATGGGGCAAAATTGGGATAACAGTTTCCAAAAGGAACATATAAAAAGGTGAAGTACATGAAGATTGGTCCTTACAAAATCGTGAAAAAAATAAATGATAATGCTTGTGAGGTAGAATTCCTAGGGAATTTTGATAAAAACCTTTGTGTATTTATCACTCTCTTATATCCATCTTCTGTCCTATTTGATTTACATAAATTTTCAAAGTAGTATATTGGAGGCAGCAAGTTCAACTGAAAGAAGACAAGAAGTAGTAGATTAGATTTTAGACAGGAAACCCGCTTATCTTGGTGTCCTTGTTTGCTCCACTACTTTCCAATCTTTGGTAGGCATCTAAAAAAGTATCTAGAACAAGAGGACAACACATGGATACCAAAAAATATGATATTAAGAATTTATATTTTTCTTCTACATGTGCAGAAATTTGAAGAAGACAACTTGCATGAGATGCGTTTTAGTTGTTCAAATAGGGGAGAATGATGCATTAGTTTTAGTAAAAACTTGAAAATGGTCATAACTTTTGATTCGGGTATTTGATTGGGCCCATGTTTGTAGACCCACTTGCTTCGACGAGAAAAACACACCCGTTCAACCTACCTTTCTAGTTAGAGACATTTTTGAGGCAAAAAATCGGGCATGAAATCCACCTGATATCAAAGCCAAGAAATTCATGATTTAATATATAATTTAAAATTATCACTAATTTTAGGAGCAACAAGTTGCATGTTAATCTCTTAGATGCATTGTGAGTTGGCAAAGTGGGCATATAGCCTCTAACTTGGGATGATTTGCAGAAAGCTGGTGTAGGCAATTTCTGTGGGGGTGTTCAAACCATCATTTCTATTTACTAAAAATAGCTAGTCAACTGATAAAAATAGTAACCAGGTACCTAGGGTACATTTAGTAAACAGCAAGTTGCCAGAGTTTTTCATTGGCAACTCGAGAAATACGAGTTGTTCCCCTATTTAGGAAACCTTCTAATTCATGATTCAATAGTGTGAATTTGACCCTTATCAGAGACCAGAATTTGAGTAGTGATGAAAGAAGTTGCCACCAGATAATGGCTAGAAATTTGGAGGTTAGTTTGGACAAAAACTGAGGCATATGACAACATCCCATAGGATGAATTGAAAAATCATGGAATGATAACCAGTTTGAACTTGCTGCAATGATAACCCAAAGAGCAAATCAAGGTGAGATGACATATATGAAGAATAAGTTTGTGAAGAGGAGGTTATATTTCTTGAGGAGGTTCTACCCCATAGAAACATTCTTTAATAGAACTCTATCTTTATTTTGTTCTAACTAATAAACTATTGGCTATGCTTGGTGGGCTGGTAATGCTTGACTTATCAATTTATTAGGCAAATTACTTGGTGCTCACATGGCTCATGATGGATTAATTATATTTTTAGCTAGATAAATGAATCTATTTGAGGTGCCTCATTTTGTATCGAAACCAATCCTATGTATGAACAAGGATTGATTTTACTTCCACATATAGCTACTTTAGGATGGGGGGTCAGTCCTGGTGGGGAAATTGTAGACACTTTTCCCTATTTTGTATCCAGGGTACTTCACTTAATTTATTCTGTAGTTTTAGGTTTTAGTGGATTGTTAGATATAAAAAAAATGAGTAAATGGGAAATTGAAAAAAAGGGAAATATATATGTTTAATTTTCATGACATATTTATGTGGCCTTGAGGCCGAAGGAGGTTTTATCTTTGATTTCAAGAAAAAAATATCATAAACAAGGTGGGACTATGAAGGCTAAACATGGAAGAATATCACATGTTCGCAACGTGCTTGCCTTGGTAGCTATGTGTATGTTTTTGCTTATCATTTTTTCATGTATCTTCATTGAAGGGACCCATGGGGGAGCACCTTGTTTGTGAGAATGGGAGTATTGTGGTTGTGTCCTTTCTTTTGTTGTGAATGTTGTTATTATAGCTAGTTCTTATGTGTATGCTCTTTTGGTTTATCCGCATGATTGTTCATTAGTTTAATGATGTTAGTATTGTGGATAATGTTGATGTTGAAATGCACTTTGAATCCCTATGTCTAATGTGGTTGTGTGTCCCTAATCAGATATGTTACACTATAAGTATGTGTTGATGTATTATGGTGGGATGATGTAATTAAGGTAGCGAATCATTTTATTTCTAGTATGTCCATGTACCCTAATTAAGGGTGTAATTATAATGTTGTCATGGGGTTCGAAAGGGGTAAGTATTGGGGCTACGTGTATGAAATCTAGCTGACCTTAGTCTTTACTTTAATTTATGGATTTTCTTGGTTGCATTGAGTTGTGTGCCACCCCCTCACCTCCAATCCCGGATTTTGGATTTGAGCCCAAATTGGGAAGCTTGTGGGACAAGTATAACTTGTCCCACACTCACAAATCACCCCTCCTAACCATATCTAAGACCCTTGGGGTCATTTTTAGCCTTAATAATGTGGAATTAGGAGAAAAGAGGCAATTCATTACCTCATATATCTTGGTTACTCAAACTAAATTTTTTAAATATGCACTTAGGTTTTGAGTGCAATATGTGTTATATCATAGCTTCAACCACCCATTTATGGGGACTTGTTTTGTCTTCCAAAGGGGTGAGGTGGATTTTTGGAGGATGATGTGGCATCCTACATGGGGCCACATCATCTCTCCCACCCCTAAGTCTATTTATATGCCCTCTTTCCATGCTTTTAGAGTTACTTACTTTGTACTTTGATCTTGGAGTTGAATTGGTTATTTTTTCTTTCTTATTGTGGAGTGGAATTTGGAGTGCAAAGGTTGAATAAAGAGGCTAAAATTTATAGCAAGGTAGGGTATTGAACCCATGTCATTTCTTGTTTGAATTTTTCTTTTAATGTTGTTAGAATTATTTTGGTTGTTTTTTGTCTGGTTTGATTTGGGTAGCTTGCATTAAGGAAAGGGTGTGGGAAGTGGGATTATGGAACCATTTGGGAGTGAAAAGGAAATTTTGTGGGGATTATGAGAAGTGAGCATGGGTAGGGGTTCCACCAATGGGAGAGAAAAGGGTGTTGTTGCTGCAATTGTTCTTTTGATGGTGGAGGGATAAGCTAGTTTGTTTTATTATGTTGTAGGTGTATGTTGTTTTGCGTGGATCCCCCTAAACCATTTGAGAGTCATAAGGAGATGGTTTCCATTTAATCTCTCTCCCTTGGCTCTCTAATTAGAGCCAATATGTTATTATGAATAGTGTTGCTTATGCTTATTGTAAATTACAGTCTTGTTGCATGTATGTGTGATTGTGGAAGCCTCAGTTTCTTGCTTCCAATGGTTGGGAATATGTTTTAATGTTTCATGGTTGGAGATCAAGGGTCAATGAGGGGATTGGCTTCAACCCTTCTTTGGATTTTTTGTTGGGAGGAGATCGTTTCCTATCTCTCTCCATTTTTTGTGTGATGGAAAAGATGCAGGTTCAAAAGGAAATAAGGGTGTTGCTGGATTTGTTTCAAATGGATTCACATATTTAAAAGAAATTAAATGAAATCATAGAGTTTATAAGTTGGAATTTTTTTGGCCATATTGTCTCCACCATTTTGGTGGAGGGCTTAGATTTGCTTTCATTTAAAATATGTTGTAAATGTTGTATGTATTGAAGTCAATTTGGAAGCGATTGTCTAAATTTAATTATTGTAAAATCTATATATACTTGTAGCCTGGAATCATTCGGAAGATCATTATAAAAGTTGTTTATTGAAAGGACATAAATTATTTAGGAAAATCATTGTAAAATAAGCTCTTTTTTAGGTAAAGTTGAAATTATTTGTAATTTCGTAAAAAAGTGGAAAATTTTCAATATGTACCCAGATAGAAGATCGTACAAATCTATTTTGAAAGAAAGTATTTCTGGTTGATATGTATAATATTATGTTTCTATTTACTTTCATGTTAAGGATTTCAAAGGAATCACCTTCTCTTTTCTGGTATCCTTATTTGTACAAGTAAGAAATTTAAATGCATATTATGTTGTAGAATATATTATACTTTATAAACAATCTCAAAATCGATGTATAAAATAAACCAGGAAGTAAATTTGCTCCCACACCAAATCTTGTTTCCTTGCAAGGTGGAAATGAAAATAGATGTTAAATTTCACTTAGGTATATATATATATATATACACATATACTTAAAGTATATGTGTATATATGTAAACTTATGCATTTATATTTGTAGGATGATATAGCCATTTTGATCTAATGAAAAACATTGTAGAAAAGATCAAAACCAATTTTTAATATGAAAGCCAGCGGCAGAAAACCAACTCTCCAAAATACAACCAAAGAATAATAGCTTAACAACATAAAAACAATGATGACTTAACAGATCCATAGCCAACCTACTCACAACATCTTACCGTGACCAAAACAGTGTGTATATCTATTATATATAAATAAATGTATATATATTATGAAATATATACATACATATATATATATATATATAATATATACAGTATAATAAAAGAAGAAGAATTTTATATGGAATATGATCGGGAACTTAGTTTCTTTGAGAAATTTCTTTTTAAAAAAATCAGAGAGAGATGGGGGGCATGGCCAACCCACCCCACTAATATAAAAGTGGGTGGGTTGGCCATGCAACCCACCCCATATATTTTTTTTCAAATTTTTTTTATAAATTATATATATATTGTGGTGAAGCTGCCCTGAAATGTACACACCCAACCCAAAATTGGGCCTATTTTTCCCTGAGAAACACACAAAAATATGATAATCAGTGTGTGTGTGTGTGTGTTTGTAAATCAATCTTTGGCTCTAAATAAATTTTTAAAAAAAAATCTGCACATATCTTCAAGGTAGAAATAATACCAAGAAATAATAAAATTGTTTATTTATGAAACCATGGAAGATAACAAATAACAAGAAAATGGATTTGTGGCATGGGAGAAAAATAAATCCTCCCAATTCTCTCCCAAATCCATCTCCTTCAACATAGTTGTAGCCCAAATATTCTTGCCCCCATACTTGCTCCCTGTAGCCTCACCTGTGTAAATGAGGGAACTTTAGGGTTAAGAAAGGATGAAATAGGAGGCCATAAGGATGTTTAGGGCAAAAGAAGAGAGCCCTAAGATAAATGGAGAGGATTAAATCCATCCAACAGATGAAATTTAATCCCCATCCCTAAAGAGGAGATGAGAGAACTTTAGAAATAGGTAGACAATAAATTAAATGAAACTAATGTTTGAGAACCCTAAGGGATGTGTTCGGGTGTAGGAAAAAGGGATGTTAGGAATATTCATTTAATTTAATCCTTTTAATTATAAAATGTGCATGAGGTATGTGTTAGGAAATTTAAGAGTATGGGTATGGTGCCTTAAATTAATTAAAGATAAGGGGTAGTGTGAAAGATCATATAGTTAGGAATATGGTAATTGTATCCTTATTTATTAATATATATATGGGATGTGAAGATAGGAAAATTTATTGTTATTAACCTAGGAAATTTCAGCAAGAAAAATTAATATGAATCATTGACGGGATGGATTAAACTAATTAAGGTTGAGAATAATTTTAATAACATGAGATTAATATTATTTTACCCTAAGGTGGAAAAATTAGGTGAGACTATTTAAAAAGTAACAAATTAACTAAACGAAATAAATTGGACTAATAAACAAACAGAAAAATTATAATTGAACAAGATTAAATTAATTAAGAATTAAAGATAAATTTAATAATATTGGTTTAAAATAATTATTATCGTAAGCGGATAATCAAACAAGTTTGAATATGGGCTCACTAGATATTTAAATATAATTAATTTGGGAGAAATTAATAAATGTGTAGATGAATAAAATAACCAGATTAGATTTAACAATTGGATTTAATTTAGTAAAGGATGTATTATGTAAACAAATAAGTTGTTACTAAACGTAGTTAATGTTTTAAGACCGGTCTAACTTTGTTAATGTAAGTATAACAAATTGGCGTAATTTTCCTAGTAGGACATTGTCTCTTTATGGTTGGTGATATAGTTTAGAGTTGGATTTCACAGTTACAAAAGGTTGTGGTTCTATCAACCATGGAGGTTGAGTATGTTGCTACCACAAAGGTAAGAAAGGAGATGCTTTGGATACAAGAGTTTCTTGATGAGTTGGGGCATAAGCAGGAAGTTAGGAGACTACACAATGATAATCAAAGCATTATTCACTTGGCAAAGAACTATGCTCTCCACTCTATGACGAAGCACATTCAGTTGAGATATCATTTCTTTATGGAAGCTTTGGAAGAATATAAGTTGAAGCTGGAAAATATTCATACCAGTCAAAGTCTTATAAATAGAGGTGTTAGGGGCATCCTAATGTATCTCAAGTAATTAATACTTCTTGAGTCTTAGAACATCAAGAGGTGATCAAGAGTAATCAAGGTTGAGAAATTTTGTGTCAATTGTGGCTTAGATGTGGTTTAGCATCTTTTGGAATTCTGTTGTGAGTTCATGAGTGATTTTTGTGCAATTACAGCTAAGAGAGAAGACTGTGAGAGTTGGTTTTACTCTTAATAATAAAATATGAACAATTTATTGGTTGACATAGCTCGGATTGGGTGAACCATGTTAAATTTTGTCTTGTCTTATTTTGTGTATTGTTTATATATGTTGTTATATTTATGTAAGTAAAATTTTTCTAAATACTTTACTACTGCTCTGATTTGAGGAATTATTTCCACATATTTGTTCTCTAATTCCTAACACTAGCTCCTCTTATTCACATTACAAGATACAGAAACCCAAATCTACAAAACTTTATTGATACTTTATTTTTCCCCATAACCACATTAACAACATTTTGGATAACATATAATTTAAAAAGGAAATTTACCTTTTGTATTTTTCCTTTCAAGATTTATAATTAATATAATGTGTCCTAACTTCAAAATTCAACCACATGATTTCTATTTGTTGAATGGTATGTTATAGACTAACTGCTTTATGCAAGTTATTGTCATGTATGTTTACAATTTTTTCTCCCATATTTTTCCTATTATTATAACATACAAACTAGTATTATTTAATTCAAGTATTTCAAAATTATTTAAATTTAGGTTTACAATTATAATTATCATCCTCATTTATGTTTACAATTTGTGCTCAGATAATTTACGTATTATATTTACATATAAATTAGTATGTTCTCATCATATTAGATAGTTGTAATTCAAAATTGCATTATCTACTTTGTAATTCCAAATCACATTATTTACTTGCTAATTTTATATATAAACTACTATGTTTTTATGTTTTGATTTTTATGTTATACATTATAAATGTGTTTTATATGCTATGCAATATGATTTTTTTGAAAATGGAATGGTTGTTCCTATTTTGATGGATATAAATCTCATTTTGGTTGTATTTATTATGTGCATTTCTCATTCTTTGTCATCCTTTTCATAAATTCACTTATGTTTTAATTTCTTCTTTTGGCTTTGGCATATCAGTTTAAAGATAATGGAAATACACAAAGCAACCATCTTTCTTTATTGCCTTTCAAGTTCGACATGTGGCCCCATGTGCCTTCTCTAATGACAAGATTCATTATTTGCTGAGGCTTTGGTTCCCTTACAAGGCCACTTTGAAATTCCCCAAGTTGTGCATTAGACTAGTTAATGATAAGGCTTTTAAAGTTTCCTTTCAAAGAGAATAAAACCTTTTTTGATTGACACATTTATTTCTTGATGCCATCTCTGATTCTAGAAACACGATTCCACCCCATTTGGTGGGTGTGAATCTCACTTGACCACACTTGAAAAGGGATGAAGAGTTTAAGAGGATTTAATGTGTTTTAAATTATTTGCATTATAGGAAATTGAAACCACCAAAACAAGTGATAGTAGAAATTGTCATAGAGTGCCTCCACTTGTTTCCAGTGTACCCACTTTACCTTTTCAAGTTTCAAACTATTGGGCCACATTTATTAGTTTTTTCCTTAGCTTAGGTCCTGGTGAAGATGCATTGAAATATTAACCTCGCCACAAATTGAAGAAAATGAGAATCAAAAATGAAAAACCTTGAATTCGGAAAAAACACAAGAAACATATAGAACATTGTGCTGGCAAAAAACAATAAATATGATTTTAAAAATAGCTTCTAATGGTCATGTTTTTAGATTTTTTTAAAATGGAATATGCAAACTTCTTTTTTTGAATTCATGTATATATTATGGCAACACATGAAAAAAAAACAATCTTTTGTAAATCCATACTCATAAAATTTTCTTATTATTTAATGCTTTTAAATTTGAACAATAAAACAATATTATAATTGGATCTTTCATTATGTTTATTTACATAAAATTATTTTTATAAATATCATAGGCTATAACATTTATAATTATGTATGCAAGAAGTTTTTCACTCCATGTTCACATTTTTTCGTTATTGATTTACAGTTCTTTAAATATAATTGTTTGCCAAAAAATGTGCACTTATATATCTTACATAAAACTATAACGTTCACATTTATTTTGACATTGCTTCAAGTTTAGTTACATTTCATTCGAGGTTACAACTTTGGTCAAATTTAGATTGCATAAATGTTTGCATTTTATAAGCCAACATTGTTTTTATGTACCTTTGGAAACATATAACGTTTGGTAGTAAATGTCATGTTTCTTTTATATATTTATAAAAAATTAATTTGTTCTCGGTATCTTATGAAATTTTTTTGCAGATCATTTTTTTACTTGATGACCCTTAAATATGCAAAGTTGCAAAACTTAAAATTAGATTGTTTTTTTATTATATGTGTTGCATTCACTTGAATGCAAATAACCTTTACTATAATGTTTGTATACACACGTAAATATTATCAGTTTATACAGCTCCATTTTAGTGCCCACTTCCCTTCGACACCTTTTTGATTATTGATTTCGTTACTATCAACTAAACTTATGGATATTATTGTAGCTTTTGTTTTATCATGATATTAGATGTTACAGATATTGGACTGTTGTTGATTTCGACTCATATACGATGCATGTGGATTATTAGAGACATTTTATATTGAGGTTGATATGTTATTGACATGGTTATTTATAAATATTTCTGACACGTGATATATTTTCATCACATTGAGTAGGATTTGATAGTTGAACTAATGTTGTGATCATTTTGACATAGATGAAACATTGAATAGAAATGTTTCTAGAAATTGTAAATGATATCGTAATTTCCTAGATAATATTTGATTCATATATAAATGATCCTAGATTTAAGTTGTACATTTTGTCATAGATGTTTTTAATGTGGCCATGAGGCCAAAGGAGGTATTTATGTGTTTTGCAGGTAAATTTATTCACAACAAACATTGGGGGGATTGGAGACCAACCACATTGGAATTCTAGATTAATTGAACATGGGTCACCATGGCAACATGTAATTGTGTGTGTTTTATAATTATTTGGTTAGGGGAAAATTGTGACCAAGGGGTCATGTGTTTTCTTTTGTTTTAGTTTTTCCTTTTTATTAATGATAGTATGTGTTTCTTTTGAGTGATGTAATTTACTTGTTTTAAATTAATTATATTTTGATGTATGTTTTTCCCCTTTATCTTAGTGGGTCTAAGTGTCTTATTAAAGTAAATAAATATATTCCTAAACTAATTAAAGATGTGACCAAAGGAATTAATTTATTAGGCTTGATTTTCTCTTGGATTTTGTGTTGTGTGTTGAATGCTTGAGATCTTGAGAGTTGTACACTCTACCCTCCATGGGAAACTCGAATTTGGCCTTAAGGGACAATTTTGGAGGCTTGTGGGACAAGTTAAACTTGTCCCACACCTCTTAAATTTCTATACCAAACCTACCTATGGGTTGGGGGGTCAAAATTAGACATCATTAGGTGTTTTGGGAAGATAAAAAAGGTGAAATGTTTATTGCACTTTCTTTCAAGTAATTAAGATTGTCCTTAGGGCATGTGGGCTTAGATTGTGTGTGTAATTAAATTGTCGATCCTCTCACCTACCAATTTATGGTGCATTGGGGTTGAGGTTTGAATTCTTAGGTGGAGTTGAGGATTAGTGATGTGGCATTCTACATGGAGCCACCTCATCCTCCTCTCTCCCTTTTCTATTCATTGAAGTTCTTTTTCTTGTTTGGGGGTTACTTCATTATTTTGTGCTCTTGCATTTTGGGGAGTTGGAGAATTGTTGGAAGTGCTTGTGGATTGTTGGAGCTTGTGGATGGTGGCTTGGTTTTGAGGATCTTGTAGATTGAATCTTGGAACAAGCTCTATTATGGAAAGATAGGATATTTACCTTGTTGATGTTATGCTTTATTTTGTGCTTATGTTCTTGTGTTAAGTATTGTTTTCTTTGGAATGCTTGTTGGGTGTGGGTAGATTGCATAAGTTTGGAGTAGGAGGAGACCATGGGGATATTTCATGTAGGGAGGCATAATATTTTACCTTTTTATTGGAAGGATTTTGGGTTGGTTTCCCCACATTATACAAGGGACGCTTGCATTTCTTTCTATTTCTTTTATGGGGGAGGCATAAGAGTATGTGGGAGGTATAAGGGGTACTTGAGGGAGGAATAAGAGTATGTAGGGGATTTGAGATATGCATTGGAGGATTTAAGGTGGGCACCCATTCCCATTTATAGGCATAAGTGGCCTCCCCATAGGTCTTTCTCCTTTGGCTTTCATTTTAAGCCTTGTTATTCATAGTTTTGTTGTTCTTCTTTCTTGTGTTGTAGTTGATTTGAATGTGGTTTTAAATGGTTATGAAATATTTTTTTGTGTTGTGGAAGCTTGTTGTTGCTATGTGTTTAGAATCATCTCCCATTGTAATGTAGTTGGGTCTCAGGTGCCAATGAAGAAGATGGGCTTCTTCTCTTCATTGGATATCTTGGTTGGGTGGAGAGCAGTTACCTCTCCCCCCATTTTGTTGTGCATCAACCAAATCTTGAAGGAGCTATCTTGTTGGAGTTAGTGAAGCTTAGAGTTTTTTGGAGACCTTGAGAACCTTTCCTTTGTGGAAAAAAAAAAAGTATTGGATTTCCACTTAAGGTGGAGGAATGTGTAATTATTGTATTATTTCCCACCTTGAGTGGATAGAATCTTGTAATATTTCCCACCTTGAGTGGAGAGAAGTCACATTCCAATATTTGTATATTGTGTAAGAGAAATAATCAAAATGGATATATTGTGTAAAATTTTAGTTGGAAGTTGCATTGTGAAAAAGAAAGTTACTTTCATTGTGAAGTTGTAATGTAGTAAATGAGAAAGAAGAAATATAGAAGTTGTAGATGTTGAAAATGTATACATACTAAATTTGAATGGAAAATAAAGTTGTTATAGTTGTTTTGAACATATGTATGTTGTAGTAAAAATGGGAACAAGAGAAAAAAATTGAAGTTTATTGTCCTTCGGAAATGTTGATTTTGTAGTAAGAGAATAACAATGTAAAAGTAGATTTAAATCCCTATTTTGCTCATGGAATTTGAAAGAAGACTAGTTGAACATAATGGAATGAATTTGTAAAGTAGATGTGTTTTTTATTGGATTAGATCATACTTTAAAAATGAGTAGATTTAACTAAGGAATGAAAAAATAGAATTAAATCCCAAAATTAAAAATCTTGATGAACAAAAACGAGCTCATAATGCATTTTAGCACTTTTTAGTAACTTTTAGTTTTTGTGAAATCTTGGGTTTTAGGTTCTATTTTTCAGATACAGGACCGTACTGTCCTGTGCAGAGCAACGGTACCTATAACCACCGATCATGATAAGGCAGCAGGTCTCAAAACCACCACTCAGTAGGGTGGCAGTTCATGGTTTACCACTCTAGGTAGGGTGGTCGGTCCTAGGAACGCCGATCTGCTCTGGGCGACGTGTTTCTGTCAATTATGGTAGAACCTCTCGGATCCGCACCATGTGAAAAGTCTTTAACTGGTTTATAGTAAAATTTTAATGTTGTAAACTTTAATCTAATAATCTACCAACAAGAAAATAAAGAGTCAAATCCCATGGATTAAATGAAGCAATAAAACATACAAATGGTAAATTGAAAAACATTCTTTTCATTTATATTGATGGGGGTAGGGTTTACCCCAAATTAGAGAACCCAAATGCAAATAGACTTGAACCAAAACCAGATTGGTGAGGGAAAATCGCTCCCAATCCTTGAATGGAATTAATAACAACAATATAAACTTTAATCTAAACTAATCTAAACTAGATCTTCTTGTAGAATCCTCCATATTTCTTTCTCTTTATTACTCCCATGGATTCCTCCTCTCCAACCTGTAATTTTAGCAAAAAAAAAAAAAAGACCAAATGAGTGAGAATAGAATGAAGGAAATGGCTTTATTTTTAAATTCATAAGGATTTATAGGGCTAGTTTGGAACCCTAGGATCTAGTGGCCAAGATTGTTTTGATATAAGGGTGGAGGATTAACCATACTTTTTTTTGGTAGAAATGTATTTCAAATGTTTATATTAAATCCTTAAGGGTATGTGTAAGATGGGTGAATGTGGACTTTTAACTGCCTTAGAGTGCTAAACCTTTATTAGTTTCTTAGAAAGCCTCAGGGAGTCAATGAAAAGGACTCTAAGTTAATAGGATAATAAATTAAAAAAATTAACATAAGGTTAACCTTTCTAGGATTGAATATTAACTAAAGAGAAGAAAACACTTAACTATGTAAATTAATCTATGGTACCTTCCTAATGAATAATTGATTAATGGACCTTACAGATAAATTTGAGATTATGTTAACCCTTTTAACTAGACCCGGTTCTTTAATCGATAAAGCTGGAGTTTAGTGGTGTAAGTTAATTTAATGAAACCCTAAGGATTAAACACCCTTGTAACCTTCTTATAACTTAAACAAACAAAACAAATTAATCGCAATTTTCAGAATAAGTGTTAGGTGTTAGCGTGTTTTGAGATCATCATTTTTGTGGGCACCACATCCATGACTTCATGTTGAAGTCTTTACTTTCATCCCTAATTGGAAATTCTCTACATATATCAACTTATGGTCATAAATGCCTTTTTTTCATTGTATAGAATACTAATGTTTTATTTATATCTTCTAAAATTTTGTTTGGGAAGAACCTACATTTCAATTATTACAATTGGAAATGCTTTATCTTTATGAAGTATTTGTTGCAAATGCCTTCTTTTTGTATATTTATAGAAAAGTACTATTTTTGGTATATCTTTTGAATATTTTTTTGGAAAACCTTTTTTTTACTTGTTGATCCTTAAGTCACAAAAGGCGTAACTATTTAAATTTTCTTGTGTTTTTATTATACATAGGTTGTATTCACTTTAATGTACATAACCTTTATTCTAATGTATAATATAATAGAATATAAACATTCTACTTAATATTATACATAAGTTCACACTTTATGTTGTTTATAAAGCTTCACATTTATATTTGGAATTGCTTCAAGGTTAGTTACATTTCAAGCAAGTTTACATTTTATGTCGAATTTAGCTTGCACACATGTTTGCATTCTATGTGCAACTTTTGTTTTATACACATTTGGAAACACAATCAATTTATGTAGCTTCATGACTTCATGTAAAATACTTTACTTTCCTATCTAAATGGATATTCTCTACATATAAAAAGTAATGGCTGTAAACTCCTTCTTTTGTTATGAATATTTAGAAAATTAATTTGTTTAAATCTTTTAACTTGTTATTTGGAATGGTTTTTGTACATGTTTTCATTCAAATCAACAAATTTACAACTATTCATAATAGTTTTTTCTTTAATTATAAATGTGTTGCATTCACTTGAATGTACATAACCTTAAATGTGATGTTTACGCTTTAGTTGAGTGTGTGCTAGAAAAAACAAAAGCATTTTTCCATATCCCTATGTTTAATTTGTTTGGTTTGCATTTACCTTGTATTTAAGTATTTAGGATACATGTGTAGACCTCCACCTATCTCGAATAATTTTTCCTTACCATGGAAACAAAATTGACACCCGAAGGCATTTCCCATCATGTGTATCACCGATTTTTTGGTTGAAACATTCCTTATATATGGTGCAACATGAACAATTATCAACATTATTTACAACTTATCCATGCGACAACCTAAAATTCCACTCTTTATTGTAATCAAATTTGATAGATACACAGGCATGTCATGGGATCCATCTAATCCATTGCATATTAAAGTGCCCATTATTGCAAGAGGTAATCATAGATAATTGCCACTTAAGTAGCTTGGGAGTTGGTTATGCATAAGTCCCAGAGCCTTATTTTCCATAAATCGATTGTCAACATTCAGAACACTAAGAGACAAGGTCTTGCATTCACAACAATTTCAAGAGTACTATAGTGCCCACTTCCCTCTAACACCTTTTTGTTGTTGATTATGATATTGTCGAATATACTTATGGGCATTACTGTAGCTTTTCAGTTAGTATGATGTTAGACATTAGAGATCATGAAATTTGGTTGATTTGGATTCATATATGATGTATGTGGATTATTAGAGACATTCTATGTTGATGTTGATACACTACTTGGCATGGTTATATATATATATATATATATATATATATATATATATATATATATATATATATATATATATATATATATATATATATGTTTTTCGTACATATGATATTTTGTCATATCGAGTTAACCTAGAAAATTGAACTAAACTTGTGATCATATGGTTATTGATGAAATTTTAAATGATATTGCTACTTGTCTAGATGATGTTGTGATTCATATATAGATGATTTTGGAAGTTATATTTTATATTTATTTTGGATGTTTTTTATGCGTCCACGAGGCCGAATGAGGTATTTGTGTTTTACAGGTAAATATGTCACAACAAACATCGGGGGATTAGAGACCAACTACATTAAAATTCTAGATGAATTCAACAAGGGTCACCATGGCAACGTGTATTTGTTATTTGTGTATGTCTGTATTGTTGTTAGGGGTTCCCATGGGGGGGATCACCTTCAAATGTGACCAAGGGGTTGTGTGTATTATTTTAATTAGTTCCTTTGTTTAATTTTAGTCTGTGGATTTTAGTTATGTATTTTCCCCTTTATTATTTATTTTATTTGTGTCTAGATAAGTGAGTAATCATGTTGTTAAATAAATTAAAATGGGCCAAAAGGATGCATTTATTAGAGCTGATGTCTCTTGAATTATGTGTTGTAAGTAATGTGTAAGTAGCTTTGAGTGTGAAACACTCTACCTTCCTTTTGAAATTAGGATATATCCATACGGACTGATTTTGAAGGCCTGTGGAACAAGTTAAACTTGTCCCACACCTCTTAAATTATTACACCAACTCTACCTATGGGTTAGAGGGTAAAAATTAGCCCTTATTATGTATTTTGAGAAGACAAATCGAAGGTTTTTATTGCACCTTCTTACATAAAATTAATTTTGGTCCTTGGGGTGTGGACTTGGATTGTGTGTGTAAGTAAAAAGGTCATTTATTCATCCACCTTTTTAATTATGCTTTGGAGTTTGAATTTTGATTTGTGAGGTGGAGTTGAGGATAAGTGATGTGACATCCTAGCAAGGTTAATTTTAAGAGACCTCTTAGAAATCAGAGGTGAAAAATACTTGGCGAATATCCTTGGAAACATTTTTGCGGGAAGGCGAATGTTTTGGGGGTCTAACAGCCAAATTTTCACCTAATTTTTAAGTAGTGTGAGAGAAGGCTGCAGAAGCACGACATAGATTTTTTGTCATGCATCAACAAGGTGGTTGTCATGCGTCAACAACCTTGTTGACACGTGTCAATGAACCTCACTAATGCACATCAACAAACTCTCTATTGCACGTCAAAAAATCTATCGCGAGTCTACTTCCTCCGCACTCCTGTCGTGCATCAACAAACTCTCCCTGTCATGTGTCAACAAACTCCCTATTGCGCATCTGCAGTCTCTGCCCTCCTATCATGCATTTACTGTACTTGATAATATATACGCCCCCAGGTGGTATGAGTGATCTAGTAGTGTTCTACCTAGTGAATAGGTCACTGACCCGCGCCAGAAAATTCAACTTTTCAAATTTTTCAAAAATGGAATATTCACCACTAAAATTATCCCTACATCCTACATGGAGCCACCTCATCCTCCTCCCTCCTTTTTCTATTTATTCGAATTCTTTTCTTGTTTTGGGGGTTACTTCATGTTGGTCTGGTGCTCTTGCAATTGGAGAGACTTAGAGGATTTTGAATACTTGTGGATTTGTTGGTGCTTTGGGACTGTTTAGATGTGAAGAATCTTTTTGTTGAACTTGTGGATCAAGCTCTATCATGGAGAGGTAGGAACTTGACTCTTGTAAAAAGGTTTTCTTTATGTATTGTGCTTATGTGAATGTTTTTGAATGTTTGGTATGTTTTTTGGTTAGTTGGGTAGATTTCCTAGGTGTGGTGTAGGAGAAGACTATGGGGATAATTTTTTGCCGAGGCATAAGAGTTATTTGTGGAGTGATTTTGGGTTGGTTGTTTCACCTTGGACAAGAAATAGCTTGTATTTCTTACTTTTGGGGGAGGCATAAGAGAATGGGGAGGCATAAGAGTATGTAGGGGTTTGAGATGAATATTTTTTGCAATTTTTTAAGGTGGTCACCCATTCTCCATTGGGAGGTATAAGCAGCTTCCCTCATAGATCTTACTCTTTTGGCCTTTGTGTGATAAGGCCTTCTATATTTTGTTAATGTCCTTCTTATGACTGTAACGACATTATGTGGAATGTGATTAATTGTGAAATTTGTTGTGTGTTTTGGAAGCTTGTCTTGTTGCCATGATTTGATTCCATTTCCCTATTGTAATGTGGTTGGTGGTCGGGGGGCCAATGAGGAGGATGAATTCTCCTCCTCATTTCTTGGTTGGGTGGAGAGCATTGCCTCTCCCCTTTTCTTTGTTGTGACTAATTGAAATCTTGTGGATCTATCTTGTTGTTGTTCTTGGAGCTGTGTATGAAGACAATTTTTGAATTCTCCTTAGGTCCCTCATTGCAAAATTTCCCACTTTAAGTGGATGACTTTGTAATAATATTGGGAGTGAAAAGTTGCTCTGTTTTTGGATATGAAAGTTGTATTTGTATGTGGAAAAGGAATGAGAAATATTTATTTGGTATATTTTTGCAACCAGAAAAGAAGTTTAAAAGGAATTATTTCATTTAATTGAATGTTGATTCACCTTCCATCAAATGGTTTTACTCCTATTTAAAACTTGTTGTTCTAAGTATATTGTAAACTCTTTGTTGAAGGTAGGAAATGCATGTTTTAAAATTATTGCATTCCTCTGTATTATTTGATTTGCACATTTTGAAAATAGGATTACATTATTTCTTTTCACGTATTAAATGAATTAAATTTAAACATTGTAAATTAGATTGGAATGAACTTAACATTTAGAGTATGGTAAATGAAAATAGATCAATTTAGGTTTTAGTATGTTTTCCATTTGAATTCACTATAAAACCTGCAAATCAATATCAAAAAAATATACAGAGTTCCCTGCAACTATGAAAGACAAAATGAAAACTTAAAATGAACTAAGGATGATCAAAATGCATCCCAAAATACTTTGTATTGATAAAGAAATTTACTTAGAGCTTTATTAATCAAGCTTGAGGCAGATTAACACCTTTACAAAGAAAAGAGAAAGGAAATAAATCCATTTTGAAATCTCAACCATAATCAATTAATCCTTGCAAATAAATCAAAATTTTATCAAGTGTGATTCTCCATGTCGGTTGGCATGTTGGAGAAGGACGAATAGTAGATCAAATTAAATATGGCAGCTGAAAAAGTTCAGTTCACGTTTTTATGGCAGGAAAGATGTTTTCTTAAAATTCACTTATCTAATTGTTAAAAATAAGATTTTGTGCTTCCTATGAAAAGAGGAGTTTGAGTCCTTTCTAAAAATTCCTTATTTTCTCAAATTTGAGCTTCCATTCGAAAATTATGGCCTTCTGAAATTTTTACTTCGTTCAGTTTCAAAAAACAAAACAAATTGTCAAAAAGGAAATTTTTGTAAATCAGATCCGCAGGCCCGAAAATTACTTGGGGAAATTTTTGAAAGAATGCAAAAAATTCACAAGTTCCTCTATGGCCCCATAGCCCCACATCCATCGCTTTTGGAAAAAAATATACTTCCGCAGGTTTGCCGTCCCGCACCTTTAAACTTTTCTTTTTGAACGTTTGGCACAAAATCTTAAGTCTCCCCATCGGTCTGCTTCCCCACCTATAACTGTGGGTCTAACATGTGGCTTCTTTAGGCATTGGAAGAGGGGCAGATTGTTTTAGACCTTATCGGTTTCGGAAAAGATTGGAAATATTTAATAAGTTTCCCCGCCGGCCCACCTTCTCGCAGGTCACTATTGGATTGACATGTGGCTTTACTACGTGTCGGCGGAGGCATAGATTATTTTTAACCTTTTCATTTTTTAACACAAAATCTAATATTTCTAAGTTTTCCTCGACGGTCCACTTTCCCGCTTGTAGCTTCTGGGCCGGATATGTGGCATCACTAGGCGTCGACGGAGGCGTGGATGTGTTTAAACCTTTTCGTCCTTTCAACAAAAAGAGCTAAAATTCCTAAGTGCCTCTGGTGACCCGCCTTTCTGTGTTGGCTCAAAATTTTGGACACGTTTCCCTCACGGCCTTAGGCTTATTTTTCTTCTTTTGGCACGAAGCCCCGCCGTGGGCTCATGGGCATGCTGGTGTAACTTACACTTTTTGCGCAAAGTGTAAAGTGCCAAATTACCTCCCCTGCCCTGCAAGCTTGAAACCCTTCTTAAGCAAAAAGTCTTCCCTAGGACCATAGGCTCCCCTTTGGGAAAAATTTCTTCCCCGAGACCATAGGCCTACCTTTGGGAAACATTTCTTCCCCACGCTAGTCGTCCTGTAACTCAAGAAATATGAGGAGTTAGGAGGACTTATTTATATCATTGGAAAGGGGAAGAAATTTCCTATCTAATGAAAAAAAATTAGGAAACCTTAAGTACATTAAGTATGTGAAAAATTAGGTTAAAGTGAAAAGATGAGTTTGAGAGTGGGTAAGTGGGAAATTACCCCTTTTTAACTTAAATGTTTAACTATGAAGCATGGGTTGACCTTTTAAGGGGTCACGTTATCGAATAAGAGAATGTTTTCCTAACCTCATTTAAATGAGAACCTTTTTTATTTTTTAGACCTGGTAGAATTAAATACCTTGTGTATTTAATTTGTTTTGTCCCCTTTGACCCTCTAAAATTAAGGAATATTTAACTATAGTGTTAATTTAATTATTTATTAAATTAACACCTAAGAGAAATTTAACTATATTTGGATTAATTATACTCATTAATTTTGTAATGTAGATCTAATGATTGTTACAATGGGAAAATTTCATTTCTTAAATTATAATTGAATTTGAATCTTTGCTGAGACAACTGTTGTTTGAAGCTTGGTAGTGGTCACGCCTTTCAAAAAAAAATCATAAGTTATTATATCTAATCCTAGGTTGTTCTTGGGTCTCGAGTGGTTGTTTTAGCAGGTGTTACACTTAGTATCAGAGTCATGGGTTCAAAGCTTGGACCCTTGGGCACACCAGAAAACTTAAGACATGAACACTAAACCTAGTGTAATATTGACCCTAGCACACTTTTAAATCTAGGAAACAATTTTGTTTGAAAATTACATATTTTAGTAAACATGCGAAATTGAATAAAACCTAGAATAATGAACTAACTCTCACCTTGGTTTGTGTAGGAGGTGTAGACAAGACGAGGTGTCCTTTCACATAGATCTAGGCTTGCGACCTCTAGATCATACTGTAGTAGCCATCCTATGTTAGAGTTTACAGACGCTTTAGGTTGTTAAGGCCGCTTTATGCAAGAGGTCCATGGGAGAATGGTCAGCCAGACATGATAGTGAGCCATCAGTTGAGGCTCGTGCATCTCCTCGACACAGCAAGAAGAATATAGGAGAGAACTCCCATGTGGAGTCAAGTAGAGTAGATTCACCGCATAGGGGACATGGTGACAAAATTTTAGGACACATGGATATGTATCGGATCCCTAGGCTTAGAGATGAGCATGTAGAGAGGCCTAGGGGTCGCTAGACTATAGCTGTAAACCATATTAGGAAGATCTTGAAGCTACAACCATCTCACTATTCTGGGGATATATGTGGATTTCAGGTAGAGGCCTGGTTCGTGCGCTTAAGAGGGTGCTTTAACCTCTGCCCTTATACTAGCAACACGAAAGCTCATGTTGTGATCCATCTTATGAGGGATGGAGTAGGTGTCTGGTGGAGGACTAAGGATTAGAAGCTCTACGTTGATTCAGATACAGTTACCTGGGAGATCTTTGAGGAATGGTTCAGGAGCAGGTACTTATCTCAAAGGTTCATTCGGCAGAGGATAGATGAGTTTCACGACCTCCTTAAGGCCTCTATGACTGTAGCTGAGTATGAGATTCAATTTTTGGACCTACTCTAGTATGTCTACTATATGTAGGATGAGAAGGTACGGATTCATAGGTTCATCTGGGGCCTAAATGTAGATTTGGGTGGTGCAGTGCGCATCTATGTTCTACAGACATTAGCTGAGGCTATTGAGAAGGCCTATATAGCAGAGGAGACTCAGGGAAAGACACAACAGGCCAAAGATAAAGGTATAGAGCCGCATCCAGCAGTTGTAGGATAGTAGATCAAGGGGGTTAGCTGCTCCTCCTCATGGTGGACAGGGTTAAGCATAGTCATCTATTAGGCCATAGCAGTAGCAGTAGACCCACCCACCGTACATGCCTCTACAGAGATTCAATGCACATAGGGGTAGAGTATGGGGCCTCCTCATAGGGGTCTCATTAAGACACATGGTGCACTAAGATCTTAGTCATCACGAGCTCATTAGCAGAGACCTCAACAGTCTGTAGCCGAATCATTAGGATCCAAAGCACAGACCTCTAGAGTACCAGTTGGAGTTGTTACTCATGGGAGAGGACCAAGTAGTTGTTATGGTTATGGTATTGCTCAACATTTTTGGAAAGAGTGCCCACATAACCCTAGTAGCAAGGGAAAGACACAGATCTCAGAGCCTATTGCTTGTGATATGGGGCGTAGTCATCGTATCTATGCTGCTATCGAGAACCATCAGGCTAAGCACTAGAGTACCATGTTTGAGATGATAGGTAGCATTAGTGGTGTTCCTACCTCCATTCTATTTGATTTTGGTTCTTCTCATTCTTTTATTCCACCATCTTTGGTAGAGTGATGTAAGCTGGTGGCAGTTAGGTAGGGTCTTAGTTGGGATGTCGAGATGGCTTCTGGAGCCAAGATTTCTATAGACTCCTTAGTTAAGGAATGTGTAGTGGATTTTGGACCTTTAACCACTACCTCGGATATTCGTATCCTTCCGTTGAGTTCGTATGGAGTTATCTTGGGCATGGATTGGTTTTCTGCACACAAAGCCAAAGTGGATTGTTACCATAATATTATACCATGTACATATGATCTAGGAGTTGAGTCATTGATAGTAGGAGTTAGGAGACCTGTTTCCATTCACACCATCTCCACCATGCAGCTTAAGCGGTGTGTGTGATGGGGTTATTAGATGTATGCTGTCACAGATAGCGACCAATTAGAGGATGAGTCTAGTGGACCATCGATTGATGACCATCCCATCTTAAGAGATTTTTCTGATGCCTTTCCAGGGGAGCTACCAGGGTTACCACCCGCACGTGAGATAGATTTTCACATAGATATGGTTCCAGGAATAGATCCTATCTCATGAGCACCTTATTAGATGACTACCCCTGAACTCTGTGAGCTCAAGTTTGAGCTAGAGGGCCTTTTGGAGAAAGGCCTAATCCATCCTAGTGTATCCCCTTGGGGTGCACCGGTGATATTTGTAAAGAAGAAGGATGGGTCTCTATGATTGTGTATTGATTACCAGCAGCTGAACAAAGTAACGATGAAGAATCGTTACCCACTTCCACGTATTGATGATTTGTTTGATAAAATGAAGGGAGCTATAGTTTTCTCCAAGATAGACCCTGAGTTAGCTTATCATCAGTTGAGGATTGTGGAGGTAGACATTCATAAAACTGCCTTCTGTACGAGATATGGCCACTACGAGTTCATTGAGGTGCCTTTTGGTTTGAAAAATGCCCACGCAATGTTTATGAGCTTGATGAATGGGTTGTTTAGGACATTATTGGATCACTTTGTGCTCATCTTCCTTGATGACATTTTGATTTACTCAAGCACGCGTGAAGAGCACGAGAGGAATCTTCGCCAAGTTCTTCAGCGTCTTCATGACCAAAAACTTTATGGGAACTTGGAGAAGTGTGCATTCTTTCATATAGAGGTGTAATATTTGGGCCACATCATTTCTGGGGAAGGTATTGCAGTCGATCCTTCCAAGATTCGAGCTATTGTGGATTAGCAGGATATTACATGAGATTTTTTCAGGAATTTTCTCAAGTTACGCACCCCATCAATTCCCTTCAGTGGAAAGGGAAGAAGTTTGTTTGGTCACACAGATTTGAGCAATCCTTCAGGACACTGAAGGAATGCCTCATGATAGTTCCTATTCTTGTAGTGCTAGATCCGCAGGGTAAGTTTTTCGTATGCATGGATGCTTCTTTGGAAGGAGTTGGAGGTGTGTTGATATAAGAGGGTAGAGTTGTAATACCCACTAAAAGTCCCAGTTGAGACCCAATAATAGCTGAGGTTTAGTTAGAAGAATTATGGAATAATTTTTTTAAAGTGTTCACAACAAAATTCCTAGAGTCCATTACAACAATTATCAAATCACCTTACAAAACACTAAGAGAGTGAAAGTTATCCCGAGCACAATTACATTATCTCCTTGCAGGGCATGGGAAGAAATTTCTCTTGGGCACGGAAGGAAACTTTTTCCGGGGCACAGAAGGCTGATGCCGGAAGAATTTTCTCCCAAGCGCGGAAGAGGGGCATGGGAAGAAACTTTTTTTCTTTTTTGAACTTAGATTATTTTAGAAGCCCAATGATGTAAAATCTTCCATAGGCCATAACTTTTGATAGGGAATTCATTTTTTGGCAAATGAGGACTTTATGGAAATATCTCGACATCCCCTTTGCACAATAACCTTAAAAATTTAATTTGAATAAAGTTTTATGGTTTGATTTTTAGAAAACGTTTTTCTGTCACTAAGCAGGTGAACTAGTATTTTAAACTTACACAATTTTGTTCAAATTCACCATTCATTCTTTCTCAACATGCCAAAGAAACATGGAGGATTTCACTTGGGATAATTTAGGATGGATTGCAAGGGTTAAGCTATTTGATTGATTATCATTTCAAAATTCCCAATTTTGACAGTAAATTGATTGATTTTTGGCTATGTCTGATTTGCAAAGTTTTATAAAAGGGTAAGTGCACCAAGTTGGGGGACAATTAAGTGGACATCAAATCCTGAATTTTACATTAAAAACAGCAAAACATCAAATTTAGTCTTCCGCGGACTTGAACCATGCCGAAAAGTAAAAACTATGTCATAAAAATGGTACCATTGCATAGGGGAGACTATTAGCTTTGTAGAAATACTGATTTTAAAGTGAATAGAAGAGGATAAATATCATTTTATAATTTTTTACTAATAGTAGGTCTTTAAGACACTTTTTCCTATGAATTTTTATGTCTACATTTAAGACTACAAAATTTGTTTCACTTATCAGAATGTGATAAAACTTATACCATCCCAACCGTGGTGAAATTATATACATGTTAAAAAAAAAATTATTTGATTTCAATATTTTTTGATGAAGTTATGGCGGGAAAACGGAAAGTGCTCTGTTTTCTTTATGTTTTCATACCACTTTCATGGAAAAAATCATAAAAAATAAAATATTACTCAAAAAAATACAAAATAAAATCCATCCCAAGATAGATAGTGGCATATAACTTCTCACCAAAGGAAAAAAATATATATCAATTTTTGGTCATCCAAATTGTGGGCAAACGGACTATAATCTTATCGGCGTTTTTAAAACAAAATACCAAGTCATTGAATTTTGAGTGTTTAATATAGCTAATCTTATCCATTCTTTACAAAAATTAGTATTTTAGAAACTAGATTCCAGATGCTACAATTCATATTGATATAATTTTGTCTAATTTTGAGTGTATGTATTGCTAATAATCCCTACAAGTTGATATTATGTTGTTATTTACAATATGATGTCCACGGATGACCCTATATTTGTCCATGAACTTCCTGCACTTACCCAAAAATTCCTTAAGAGTTATAGTAAAACAAAATAGGATCTGTACTTGAACACAAACATATCTATTTCTATTTACCAAACTTTAATATATGCATTCATTTCCAACACAAATCTAAAATGTTATGTTTGTTTCAAATCAAGTTGTGCAAAAAGCCAGAGTGTAGTTCTAATTTTCAAATCATACATTCCAAAGGAAAAGTGTAATATATTCTCTTCATACGTATTCCCTTTTCAATTTTCCAAAAAGAGATTTCATACTGTATTTCAAACACATATTCCCTATGAAAACAATATCATTTTTGGTAAATAAAGAAATTCCATTGACTTGGATGATTCTTTTACAACTTCCTTTTTCATTTCATTCCAAAAGACAAAATACAAATCTTTCTTTTCTTTCCAAAAAATAAAATTACACAGTATGTCTCTTTCTCATTTAAACATAAAATTTCATTTCCAAAATAGAATAACTATCCAATACAAATAATATTATGAGTCCTCCACTTCAAGTGGGAAAACGGTTCACAAAAATAAGGCTCACAAAGGACTGTCAAAATGTTCTTCTTTCTCAGCTCTAAAACAGTAGTATGAGTTTCCATCATTCTCCAATTTGATCACAACAGAACAGGGAGAAAGGCAACACTCTCCACCCAACCAAGACATCCAATAAAAAGGAGAAGCTGCCCTATTCATTGGCCCCCGAGCCCCAACCACATTGCAATAAGGAATGTTAATGAACACATGGAAACAATATGCTTCCACAACACAAAGGAAATCTTTCACATGCAAAAATCATATTTAAAACACAATCCAAAACAAAAAAGCAGTTTTTGCAACCACAAGATAAACACAAAACAATACACAAGCTTCATCAAACAAGCCAAAGGAGAAAGAAACTATGGGGGATGTTGTTTATGCCTCCCTAGGGGAAATGGGTATCACCACCTGAGAACAAACCACCAAAATATATGTCATTTCAAATCCTTGATATGCCCTTATGCCTCCCCCAAGTACCCCTTATTCTTCACAATTTATTATACCTCCCCAACCTCTTATGGCACCCCATAACGAGTAAAGAAATGGAATCTATTTATTTTTACAAGGTGGAACCCAAATCCCCACTCCCTCCTCACTTATACCTCCCCAAGGCACTTACGTCTCCCCCAAGAATACCCCATAGTCTTCTCCTACACCATCCCTAAGCCATCTACCCAACCAACCAACAAATAAAACAACACATTCAACCATTCACATCTGCATAAAATAAAAGAAGAGCATTTCAAGAGCCAAGATCCTACCTCTCCATGATGGAGTTTGCTCCAAGGCTCCAAAACAACAATCTTTCTAATGCAAACAGTCTAGATCAACAATCCATAAGCATTCAATAATCTCCAACTTTCTCCAAATTTGTAAGAGCTCAAACACCCCAAGAGAAGTCACCCAAAATGAAGTGATAAAATAGAAGCAACCAAGCACAAGTATTCAAAAATAATCCCCCATGTCTTCCAAAAGTAAGGGCTCAAAACAACAAAAGAAGCCACCCTAAAATGATGCATCCACAAGTGAGGCAACCCAAAACAAGATAAGGAATTCGAATTTTATAGAAGAGGGAAGAGAAGAGAGAGAGGTGGATCCATTTAGGATGCCACATCACACATCCTCAACCCAAACACAAAATTTAACTTCATTCTCCATTGAATATTAAATAGGTGGGTGAATAATATGACAATTTTACTTACACACTCAAATCAAACCCACACCCAAAAGAACTGAAATTAAAACATGAAAGAAAAGTGTGATTAAAACATTCAACTTGAATTTCAAAAATACATAATGAAGGTTTAAATTTAACCCTCAAACCATAGGTATGGTTGGTAAATAAATTTAAGAGTTTTGGGACAATTTTAACTTGTCCCAAAAGCCTCCAAAATCAGCCTCCAAGGAAAAATTCGAATTTCAAAAGAAGGTGGAGTGTTTCACACTCCAAAAATAACTTACATATCTCTTACACATTAATTACACATTACTACAACATTTAAAACAAGATCCAACAACCCTAATAATTACTTTCTTATGTTCTAATTGATTTATTAATCTTTTAACAATATGTTTTCTCACATACTTTACCACAATTTATTTGATTACATAGAAAGGGGAAACACATCACTTTTAAAACACATACTAACATAAATAAAGAAACCAAATAAGAGAAAATACACAAAGTCCCTTGGTCACATTTAAAGTTGATCCCCCCATCGGAATCCCTAACACAATCAAACACACACAAACAATTACAAGTTGCCATGGTGACCTTATTGAATTCATCTAGAATTCTAAAGTTGTTGGTCTCCAATCCCCCGATGTTTGTTGTGACATTTTTAACCTACAAAATAAAATTACCTCCTTTGGCCTCGTGACCATATCAGAACATCTAAATGAATATAAATATAATTTCAAGGTCATCGATATATATATGCGAATCACAACAATCATCAAGACAATCAATAATATCACTCACAGTTTCATCAACTATATCATCATTAATTTTAATTCAATTTTCTCGGTCTACTCAATCTATCCAAATATTGCACGTCCTAACCACAGCCATAAATATATATAACCATGTCCAACAACATGTTAACTATTGGTACCCAAAGTTGTTCTCCTTTTCAGTCTGAGTAGCATTAGAGATATGGCATGAAGCTTGAATTCAGATAGATCATGATGTGTGTCATTTTGTAGCCGAGGAGGTGATCTAACTGGCACACAGATTTGTGTAGAGATGGATAGCACTTTGAGAGGGTTTTGATCTAACCCTCACTATTTTAGGTTGTGCCTTTCAACCAAGGTAAGAGAACCTATATTGTAGCCTCTGTTTTATGAAGGAGGTGGAAATATCCTTATACTGTGCATATTGTATGGGGATGGCCTTGGGAAAACATGATCAATCTTCCATTATTCAAACTCAACAAATTTGTCACTACTAAATGATGGAAATACTTTCAAGACAAGGCTGAGGCTACTAGAGACATGGTATGATCCTGATTTGCTTTGTCCATTTTTGTAAATGGATTCTATTCTTTTGTTGACACACAATATAGATGCAGGGGTAGTATGGGTGGGATGGGTTGTTTAGAATAATTTTTTGGTGGGGTATTGATTAGAAAAACTGGGATACATCATATCTTTGACAACCTCTAAAATACTTGAAACAACTATTAAATAAAATGCATCAAATAATCAGGACATTCTTTCAACTAGAAGAGGCATAAATGGAAGCCCAGGAAACACTCTTCACAAAAACTTTAGAACTTACCACAAAATCTTGATGTAAAGAACTCAATTAAATACAAAAATACTTGATCAAACCACGCCTAAGGTGCCCCCAAAGGCCTACAAGCAATCTCTGTAGTCAAGGAAGGTAAAGTGATTTTAAATTTCTTTATCTTCTTATCAGATGAAGGATCTTCTAAACATGAGATTACAAATGCCACTAAACTATCAACAAGAAATGAAGATTTTGGTTGATTCCTAAATACTTTCAATGCAAGATTGTAACAAGAACAATGAAAACTATTTGCAAGCATTTAAAAATGATAACAGACACCATATTTCCTAGAAAAACACAAATTAACTCAAAAGCTTGTTAGATTCATCAGTAGGAGAGAGTTTCATGAACAATCTCAAAGCTGTGTGATGGCTATACACTTGTAACCAACTCACATTTTGATTTTAACTCCTTTTTCCAAGAAGGAAAAAATCCTGATTTCCCTCCATGGCACGCACTTCCCTCTAACCCTTAAAGAGTGACACGTGTCTCACCTGGATTGGAGCGGAGCCTTTTTTCATTTTTCACCTTTTAGACAACAAAGGAAAAAAGTCATAAAATTTCCCTTCGTCCCCTTCTTCCACCTTTCACCTTTTTGGACACGTGTCCTTTCTTGATTCGTTGCAGAGATTCGGCCCAAAATTTCATTTTAACTCCCTTTTTGCTAAGGGAAAATTTTCAATTTTCCTTCTGTTGGGCAGCCAACCCACTCAAACCAAATACTTCTTCCACACGTCCTCTTCTAGTTGGCTGTGGGGTTTTGGGAAAAATTTTGACTTAGGAAATATTGCAAAAATCAAGCCAAAATTTTCAAAGGAGATCCGACTCCCCACCTCTCCGTAGCCAATGAAAACCTGCCACGTTGCCAACACCTTATGAGGATGAATTTTATGGGAAAATGACACCCGTATGACTGTCAAAACATAAAAATTCTAGGGATGCCCTAGAATTCAATTTTTTCACCAAGGATGGCAGATTTTTTTTATTCTGAATCAACTAAACCATGTTTTTTACAACATTCTCGATCTAGGATTTGGATTTTCAAAAACAAACAAGCATGAATTAATCAATTTTGATTTTTCCATGATTTGGAAAAAGGAAAAAATGACATAGCCCGCAAAATTGGGAGAACTAGGGCATAGAAAATGGCAAACTTGGATTATTCTTTCAAATTAGGGAAAAAAAACAAGTTTGTGAGCATTTTTAAAGCATTTCAACTAGAGGGGAAGAATTTCAAACTATCAATTCAAAGGGTAAAATGTTTTTTAGCAGACATAGATTTGAAACTTTTAGGGCAACATGTTGCAAGCTCAAAAATGGCACCAACATCGGCTCTTGCTTGGGGATGGGCACTTCCAGTGAGTGCCACAAGGAAAAAAACATAGACCAAGTGCCAAAATAACCATTAGGAAAAAGAGTCATGAGCCAAAGTCACCAAAAACTAGCTAAGAACCCGGCAAAAATGGTTGTCAAGAATAAGGGAAAACCACACACCAACAAAACAGAAAAAACAAAACAAAAAAACACAAGACTATACAACTATACAATTGGTGCATACCTCAGATTTGGGGATTAATCCAAAAAATGCTTCAAATGTCTACCATTAATAGGTAGCTCCAACAACTCCCCATCTAAGTCCTTGAGAAATAAAGTATGCTGACCAATTCTGATATCAATGGAGTAAGGGCCCATCAATGCATCAAATTTTCCATGCTTGCCCTTGTCTTCATGCCTACTATCCCACAACAAAACCAGATCTCCAACATTGAAGGCTCTAGGAGTGACCTTCCTGTCAAACAATCTCTTTAATTTTTCCCTAAATATGACATGCCTTTGATGAGATGCTCTTCTCTCCTCATCAAGCTCAATAATCTGATTGATCCTTCATTCATATGGGCCAAGCTCTTGTTCTTCCAACTGTTGGGAAAAATGAAATGAATATAATTATAGGTGCAAGGGAAGAAAATCCTGAGTTCCATACACCAATTCAAATGGGGTTTTACCAGTAGCTCTTTTAGGATTTATCCTATCATCCCAAACTACAAATTTCAATTGTTCGCCCCATTTCTTCTTGTTTTGTTCCAAGGTCCTTCTAATGATCTTCAACAAATTCTTATTGTTAGACTCAACTTATCCATTTCCTTGGGGGTTATAGTTTGAAGAATAAGTCAGATTGATTCCATATTCCTTGCACATTACCATTAAAGGTTTGGCTCTAAAGCACATGGCATTATCAGCTACAATCTTGACTAGGACTCCAAATATGCATATGATTTTATTCAAAAAGAAGTCCATAACTATTTGGTGTGTTGCTTTCTTGGTGGGGATTGCCTCTACCCACTTTGTAAAATAATCAGTGGCTACAAGGATCCACTTATGGCCAGCACTAGAAGGATCTAAAATCTCACCAATGAAGTCCATCCCCCACTACTTAAAAGGAGCTTCAATTAATACAGGTTACAAAGGAAGGGAGCCTGAAGCTTTCAATCTTCTAGAGAAATGTTGGCAACTATCATAGTTTCTAACCAATTGGGTTGCATCTTTGAAAGAGTAGGCCACCAATAACTAGCTCTCAAAATCTTATGTGTTGTTACTCTTTTAGCAAAGTGTCCTCCACAAACCCCTCCATAGAAATTAGCAACTATCTTGGGAGCTTCATCTTCAGTTATGCATTTCAAGTGGACACCTTTAGGGTTCTTCCAAGCCAGCCCAAGGTCTATGATGATATATTTTTGAGAAGCTAGCTTGAGGGCTCTTTTTTTATTTTTATTCAAGTGACTAGGGAAGCATAGGTGTCTGAGGTAGAAGATCACATCTTTGTACCACTCATAACTTACCAACTTTGCAAGCACATCTACCCTTTCTTCCTCTAGCTGATTCACTTCCACATTCTACAAGTTGGTCTCAGCCATGAGCTTAGCAAGACCCAAACCTCCTACTGACTTTGTGGTTTGGATGTCCATATCATACTCCTGCAGTTTGTTCACCCATCTACATCTTTTTCTTGAGATCTCCATCTCTGATAAGATGTCTTTCACCATGGTGTGGGGAACATAAGAAACAACTTTTGAACTCAATATATAAGGCCTGAAAACCTTTGTTTCTTTCACCAAGGAAAATACTTGTTTCTCCATGATTGTATACTTCAGCTCAGCTGCTTGTAAAGCCTTACTAAAGAAAGCAATAGGCCTATCTACCCCATCTTCATCCTTTTGGAGAAAAATAGATGCAATACTATTTTCAGAAGCAAAGGAAAATATTTGGAAAGGCCTGTTATAGTTTGGTGCTACCAAAACAGGTTCATTTTTAAGTGCATCCTTAATTCGTTCAAAATCTTGAACGGAAACCTCCTCCCATTTGATAACTTGGTCCTTCTTTAGGATGCATGTAATTGGAAGAGTCAACTTAGAAAAGTTGGAAACAAACCTTCTAATAAAATTAATTTGACTAAAGAAATATTGGCTCCCTTTCTTGGTTCTTGGGATAGGTTCTTTGCTTATTGCTTCCACTCTCTCAGGGTCTATCATAACACCATCTTTTGACACAATTTGACCAAGCAACTTGGCATTTTACACGCCAAAATGACACTTCTTTGGATTAAGAGAAATTCCATACTCCCTACATATGATCAACATCTTCTCCAAGTGCTGCAAATGATCACCTCTCTGCCTTGAAAACACAGTCACATCATCCTGGTAAATTGCAATAAAGTCATTGATGTAACCAGCAAAAGCAACATCCATTACTCTTTGAAAAATGGTACCAACATTCATCAAACCAAAGGGCATACTAACAAAAACATATGTTCCCCAAGGATTAGTGAATGTTGTCTTAAGTATTTTTGATTCTTTGACTACCACTTAATTGTATTTGGAGAAACCAGCCAATGTAGAAAGAAACTCTGTGCCTGTCACAAGCTGGAACATATTTTCCATATTTGGCAAGGGATAGTTGTCCTTCAGTGAAGCTCTATTCAAATTTTTGAATTCTACACAAAGTATGATATCTCCATTCTTCTTTCTGACTAGCACAAGGTTTATAACCCATGATGAATACCTTGTGGGTTGAATGATCCTTCCCTCCTTCAGTTTCTTCAATTCATCTTGCATTTTCATGGAGAGGAGTGGATTAATTGGCTTTTGCCTCTATCTGAATGGCTTAGTCTTGGCCTTAAGATGGATCTCATGTTGAAACAAGTCTTCTCTATATTCTTTTACATTGGAATAGGTCCAAACAAGGCAGTCTTGATACTTTTCAAGAGTTGGGCATAGGAATTTTTTTGCTCTTTACTTAAATTGCTGCCCAACCAAATCTTTCTTGGTTTACCACTAGTGCCTAAGTTATGCTCTTCCACATCCCTTGAGGTAGACATTTTTCTATTTATGATGCAATCAACATTGTTAAAATTTGACTCAAGTGCAACAAGACCTCTAGGAATGGTGTTTGTTTTTAATTGGATGATATCTTTTCCAAACAAAGTTTCTCTCCCTTTAGTCATGCATACCATTGGCTCCCAATAAATATTCTGATTTACAAATTCACCTTGGTTTTGCAAGAACCTTAGCACTTGAGCTTCATCATTACAAACTTGCCAATGTTTCACATATCAGGGACAACTGGCCTAGTTAGCACTTAAATGTTGTATTCACAATAAGGTGAAATGGTGAAATTTCTAAATTTAGAACCCAGTACTGCCAACTTTTCAGAATTAGCATTGAGACCTCTGTCATGATACACAATGTTAAAGCAATCAAACATTTCAATTAGATCCCAAACTGCATGCTTGTACTATTTCATACGTTGATTTTTTGTAGCATACAGTTTTCTTATTTGTTTGACAACCAACTCTAAATCTCCTTTTGCAACAATGTCTTTTACTCCATATTTCCAAGAAATTCTTAACCCTAACAACAATGCCTCATACTCAGCAATGTTATTAGTGCATTAAAAATTAAGTTTGAAGGAAAAATCAAACTCTTCCAAACTAGGAGAAAGCAGAACTATACTAGCACAATTCCCAAATTTGGAGCAAGCTCCATCAAATATCAATGTCCATGGAGAACCTACCACATCAAGGAAATTTGATTTGTCCATCTTATTTTCTTTTCCATCAACAAAACAAATGAAATTCTCAGCATCTACATCAACAAATAACACTTCATAGGAAGCATTGTTGGGATATTCAATTAAGTGCAACATCTTCTTCTCACCATAAAGTTTAACAAGGCTGCATTCAATTGGAATTGTGGCAAAAGATATGTCCATTTGAATGTTTCCACCAACACTTGCAGCCCATTTTCTTGACAAAATCATACCCCATTTGGCAGGGCAATCAACAATCACAACATCCAATTTTAAATTCCTCCCTGGATAAGATGCAAGCTGCACTACTAGACCTTTCACACAACCAACAACTGGTACTTCTCTTGATTCCATGGCAGTACACTTCCCATAGGCTATTGTCACTTTGATATCCAACTCATTCATGACTTCTAGAGGCATAACATTACATGATGCACCGGAATCAAACATACAATTATGAAGTAACTTATCCTTTATGATCAAAGTTGTGAACAATGGATCAACATTCAATTGGCAATCAACCAAAGATGTCCCCAAATATATCTCATGTGTCTCTCCAAGATCTTCTACTATTGGTGGTTTTTCAAGGTCAACAATGATTTGAGGTAGAGTTTCAGCAACATTTACATTTCTTCTTGGAGTAACCTTCTCTTCTTTCAATCCCAAGTACTCAAATGCTCTTTTCTTATGCTCAGGATTTCTAAGCAACTCAATGATTGGAACACTCACTTTAATTTGGCTCAATACTTGGGATATGTCATAGGGGACACTCTTTGGAAAAACAACATTGGAAGGGAGAGAAGAAGATTCATTAGATGGCAAGGGATTATTGTCAGCTTGGGCATGAGGAGGACTGTAATTTTTTCTTGGGACGGCAGAACTTCTGACATGTGCTTCTCTCCTAGGAGCTTCTTTTGGAATGCTTGTGAACAAGGGTTTTTTTTGGTTTGGCTTGAGGCTCACATCCTTTAACAACTTTTCTTATAGTGTTATAGTCTTTCTCTTGAGCTACAACAACATTCATCAACAATTGTACATCTTCCTCCAAAGGGATACCACTATCATACTTCTTAATCATCAAAGCTCTTAAGTATTCAAAGTCATTATTAGGAATTTAGAAAGCTTGGACTACATCAACTTCAAGATCACGAGGGGGAAGAAATATTTGTAATCATTTGATACAATCCCAAAAATTTAAAGTTGTCCTAGGACTTATGACTTCAGTAGATATTACTCCTCCTTGTGAGCTTGAAGAACAACCCATCATGCAAACATCATCATCAGTACTATCATCATTATTAACTTCACCCTCTTGTTGGTTGGCTTCACATGGAGGATGGGGTAGAAAACACCTATCACACCAATCAATATCAGCAACCCTAGTAGTTAAGGGATCAGGAAACACTCTTTCTTCACATGCTTGAGGATGTCTATTTGCAGATGCAATAGGCCCTTTACGTTTGTCATCAAATCTCTGCTCATTCCTATCGTGATTGCCAAATCTATCTTATGCTTACTGCCTAGGTTGACCTTGTGAAGTTTTCCCAATTCCTTTCTCAACTCTTGCCAACTTGTATGAGACTTCTTTGACAACCCCTGCCAAATTCTTCACAACCTCATCTAAATCAGCACCTTTGCTAGCTTGAGGTTTTTCAGGGTTTATCAATTTTACACCATCTCTCTTGAGAGGTTTCCCAATTGCTTTGATATTGTTCTCAATTTGAAGTGCCATGGTGAAAGCTTGTCTTAGATTGGTAGGGTTCTTTTCTCTTAGGTAATAGGATTCCTTTTTATCAAATGCATATGCATATTTGATTAAACAAGATTCATCACAAGACCTCAAACCAACAGGCAACCTTCTCAAAGTTTTGTTAAACCTTATGTTGAAGTCATGGACTGATTCATTAGGGTTCTTCTTGATATTCTCAACCTCAAACAAAATAAATCTAGGATCAGTCTTGTCACCATATTGCAACCTAAATGTATTTTTCATTTCAGTCCAAGAGTCAATAGAATTATCAGGCATAGCCTTATACCAAATCCCTATCATTCCTCTTCTACTGTATGAATAAACAATTTGACATACACATCCTCAAAATATATCTCAAAATATTCCATCATATTATCAAAAAGTTTGAGATGCTGATCACCAGTAATAGCATTGTTACCCTGGAATTTTGGCAACCTATTTCTGACATCTTGTGAGACAGCAATTGGGTAACCATCGATTCCTCCAAAAATTTATAGGACCAAAGGTGTTAACAACAAATGGAGGTCTAGGTTGAGCCATGTTATTGTTTGGTGGAGGTGATCTTGGAGGCGAAACAAGATGATGAGGAGTGAGAGGTATTTGGGGAATGGGAATGAAATACTTTAAAATAGATCTCTCTTAATGGCTCTCCTTTTTGACGATCTCTAGCAAATTTAGAAAATACAGGAGCATATTTAGGAGCAAGCCTTTCAAATGCACAAGAAGGTCCCTCACCTGATGGGAAATTGAAATCAACAATAAGATTGTCTGGATCAGATTCATTTGAGGTAGAATTGCAGTCCTCAATAACAGGTTGCTCACTTTCAAACTCAACAATAGGGATCTCCTTTCTTGTAGTGAAGTCTCTAACAACCTTCCACACCTTTCTCCCCTCTAGCTCTGAGTTTCTTGAATTTGTAAACAAATTCTTCGCAGAGTCCTTGATGAAGAGAGATATTCTTCCTTCCAGTTTTGTAGGGATTTGAGCAACACAATTAGTAAATGATAGAAAGGAAAGACAACTGGTATTTTCAAAATCAAATCAGCATGGAGTCGCCACTAAGGAATTTCACCTTAGATGTGCAATAATGCACTAAAGTAATATGTCAAATGTTTGGTAATATTGAAAACCTTTGTAAAGGCTTTACAAATAAGACCTTCTTCTTCTTAAATCACTCAATCACAATGCACCCAAAGTGTATGAATTGATAGGAAATGGAAAAAGGGTAGACAAAACTTGAAACCCTTGTACTTAAAACTTGCAGATCTGAAGTATAGAATGATATTTTAACAATGTAGCAGCTCAAATACTTGAATACACAAATGCTCAAACTCTTCAAACATTTCAAAAACACCAAGAAAGTCAAATGGCAATTTTTCAGTAGCGGCGCAAAAAGGTGTTGGTACCAAAATTTCTTCTCTTTTTCAATCTGAGCAACATCATAGATATGGCATGAAGCTTGAAGTCATATAGATCATGATGTGTGTTTTTTTGTAGACTGGGGAGGTGATCTAACTGGCACTTAGATTTGTGGAGAGATGGATAGCACTTTGAAAGGGATTTGATCTAACCCTCACTATTTTAGGTTGTGCCTTTCAACCATGGTAAGAGAACCTACATTGTAACCCCAAATGTATGAAGGAGATGGAAGATATTGCTTAATACTATTCAAATAGTATGGAAAAGGCCTTAGGAAATATATGATCAAAACTTCCATTATCTGAATTTCAATGGATTTGTCACTCCCAGATTATGGAGATATGCTTTTAATGACGAGGCTGAGGCTGTTATTGGAGACATTATATGATCATGATTTGCTTTGTGCATTTTTGTAAATGGAATTGTATTCTTTTCTTGACACACAATGTAGATGTATGGGTAGTATGGGATAGGATTAGTTTGTTTAGAATGAATTTTTTGGTGGGGTATTGATGAGAAAAATTGGGATATATCATATCTTTGACAACCTCTACAATACTTGAAAAAACTATAAGAGAAAATACTTCAAATAATCAGGACATTCTTTCAACCAAAAGAGGCATAAATGGAAGCCCTGGTAGCACTCTTCACACAATCTTTGAAAACTCACAACAAAATCTTTAATTAAAGAACTCAATTCAACACAAAAATCCTTGATCAAACCATGCCTAAAGTGCCCCCAAAGGCTTACAAGCAATTTCTGCAGTCGAGGAAGGTAAAGTGATTTTAAATTTGTTTATTTCCTTATCAGATGAAGGATCTTCTTAATATGAGATTGCAAATGCCACTAAACTATAAATAAGAAATGGAGACTTTTGTGTGATCTCTAAATACTTTTGATGCAAGTTTTGCAACAAGAATAATGAAAACTATTTACAGGCATTTAAAAATGATAACAAACACCATATTACCCAAAAAAACATAGATTAACTCAAAAGATGGTTAGATTCATCTGCAGGGGAGAGTTTCATGAACAATCTCAGAGCTGTGTGATGGCTATAACACTTGTAACCAACTCACATACATGAATATCCAACACAGAAGAAATTATCCTAGTTCTTTGGTGGGTTTCTCAGAAGATGAGATTTCTCTCAGAATTTGATCTCGTGATTTTCCAGCTTTTCCCCCCCTCCTTTGCATTTCTCCAAACATGCATTATATATCTCTTTACACATTTTATCCTTCTTTCCCAAGAAAAGAATATGCCAAGGGATCAATTTTGTTACAACAATTCTTCATGATTCAATGAAAATGGCATCAAATAGAAAACCATTCACAGGTTGCCAAGTGTGCCCGAAAAAGATTAAATTATTACAAATTTCTGGATCATTATCCATCCTGGAGGCATGTTCTTTCATCATTGAGGCATGCTAACACCCTTTACTCATCATTTTCAGCTTTTTACCTTTTCAAATTACCTTTGCAACCTTTGATTTTTACAATTCCACATGTTTGATCGGGTTGGGGCAAAAAATTACTTCAAAAACATCTCAAATCAAAGAATTAAGCCATGAAAGTGATGCAAATGATCCTGGAAGGCCAAGATGACACAAAATCACTCTAAATAGTATGAATTTTGATGCAAAAATTGTGATTCCAAGCTTCTTGGAGCTCCCATTGCGGTCAAAACAAATGGATGCACAACAACTGTCTGATCTTATCCATCTTTTAATTTTGGCCCTCAACGTGGAATATGTGTACTT
Source organism: Taxus chinensis (assembly GCA_019776745.2). Taxonomy (NCBI): domain Eukaryota; kingdom Viridiplantae; phylum Streptophyta; class Pinopsida; order Cupressales; family Taxaceae; genus Taxus; species Taxus chinensis. The sequence goes on from CM034147.1 coordinate 858,713,298, forward strand.
ATAAATAAGCTTGAGTTACCCTTTTAACTTTTTGGATAAGGCTGGGCATGTGGAAAAAAATGATTGGAAACCAATTCGGGCTTACTTTTTGCTCTTTTTGACATTTTCGAAAAAATGGAAAAATTTGGCCTTTTTCTCTACCTCTCTACCTTTGATTTTTGGAGTTGACACATGGCACATGGTGAGTCCCATTGGTATCGAGCTTCAATTATGGGCATTTTGACCTTTTCTGAGTTTTTGGAAAATTTTCAATTTTTGCCCTGCACGGGCCCGTACCTCCAATTTCTCCCTCGCCACATGTCGCTTCCTCTATCGCTAAAATCTGCGGGCCCAATTCTCATTTTAACTCCCTTTTTTTCTAAGGGAAAAAATTCAATTTTCCTTCCGCCGGGCCGCCTACCCACTTTTCCTTCGCCACATGTCTCCTTGTGATTCATTGTGGGCCAATGCTCCAAATTTTGATTCTGAGCCCTTTTTGCGAAAGACAAAAAATTCCCTCCTACCTCTGCTGACTTGCCAACCCGCATTTTCCTCTGTCACGTGCCGCTCGATGATTTGCTAATGGGCCAGCGCTTGAAATTTTGATTTTAACTCCTTTTTCCAAAAAGGAAAAAATCCCCATTTCCTTCTGTGGTCTGCACTTCCCTCTAACCCTTAAAAAGTGACACGTGTCTCACTTAGATTGGAGCGAAGCCATTTTTTATTTTTCACCTTTTAGACAACAAAGGCAAAAAGTCATAAAATTTCCCTTCAGCCCCTTCTTCCACCTTTTTCCTTTCTGGACACATGTCCTTTCCTAATTCGTTTCAGAGATTCGGCCCAAAATTTCATTTTAACTCCCTTTTTCCTAAGGGAAAATTTTCAATTTTCCTTCCATCGGGCCGCCAACCCACTCAAACCAAAGACTTCTTCCACGCATCCTCTTCTGGTTGGATGTGGGGTTTCAGGTAAAATTTTGACTTAAGAAATTTTGCCAAAATAAAGCCAAAATTTTCAAAGGAGATCCAACTCCCCATCTCTCCATGGCCAATGAAAACCCGCCACGTTGCCAATACCTTCTGAGGATGAATTTGACGGGAAAATGATTCTCGTCTGACTGTCAAAACATAAGAAATTCCAGGGATGCCCTAGAATTCAATTTTTTCACCAAGGATGGTATATTTTTTTATTTTGAATCAACTGAACCATGTTTTTTACAACATTCCTGATCTAGGATTTAGATTTTCAAATACAAACAAGTATGAATTGATCAATTTTGATTTTTCCATGATCTGACAAAAGGGAAAAATGACATAGCCCACAAAATTGGAAGAACTAGGGCACAGAAAAGGGAAAACTTGGATTATTCTTTCAAATTAGGGAAAAATAAGTTTGTGAGCATTTTTAAAGCATTTCAACTGGAGGGGAAGAATTTCAAATCATCAATTCAAAGGTTAAAACGTTTTTGAGTAAACATAGATTTGAAAATTTTAGGGCAACATGGTGCAAGCTCAAAAATGGCAGCAACACTAACATCTATATAGAAATGTCTCTAACAATCATGATGCATCATATGTGAATTAAAGTCAATAATAGTCAATGCTCTAACATCTAATCATCATTCTATATCAAAAGTCACAATAATGTCCATAATATAGTCCACGGGGTCAAAATCCATAATAAAAGGTGTTGAAGGGAAGTGGGCACTACAAGAGTAGTTGCTTTTGAGTCTCACAAACTCAAGGATTATGAGCTCAATTATCCGACTCGATAATCTTGAGCTTACAGTAGTTGTTCACACCTTGGTTCTATGTAGACACTTCCTTCTTGGCTGAAGATTCACACTTAGGATTGATCACTTGACTCTTCACCACATCTTCACACAACCCAATCTCAACGCTCGTCAGTAGTGTTGGATGGAGTTGCTTTGTGAGTACGATATGGAGATAGAGCATGTGAAAGGGAAGGAGAATGTGGTTGCAAACACTCTTAGCAAGTGAAGACATGTAATTATGGCCACTTCAGTAGGCACAGATTTGCAGAGTAGGATTCTACAAAAACTTCCTCATGACAGTTTCTACATTGCAGCTAGAGCAGACATCAAGTCTTAGAGACCCCATTGAGGGGAAGTTTTATGGGTTTTCTTTGGAGGAAGATGGCCTTCTCAAGCACAAAGACTGGATTTATTTTTTTAGAGACAGAGGCTTGAGGCAGGACATCTTGACAGAGGCACATCGTGTACCCTATTCAGCACATCCCGGGGTGAAGAAGATGCTCACCACTTTGAGACATTTGTATCATTAGAGGGGATATTGCAGATACATGACTCAGTTTGTTTCATGTTGTTTGGAGTATCAGAAAGTGAAGGCTGAGCATCATCATCCAGCTGGCCTTCTCTTTTTGCATGCTATACCAGAATGGAAATGGGACACCATTTCATGGACTTAATTGTTGGGCTACCGATGTTGAGATACCACCACGATGTCATCATGGTCACGGTGGATAAATTGACGAAAGTGACTCATTTTTCTTTGGTGAAGACCACCTATACAGCTAGTGCAGTGGCATGGGTATATCTAGATGAGATTCTCATATTACATGAGATCCCAGAGAAGATTATATGTGACTGTGATCCTCTATATACTTTTCACTTTTGGACTACCATGCAACATGCCCTCGGGATGAAGATAAATTTCAGCACAACGTATCACCCTGAAATAGATGGATAGACTAAGCCGGTGAATTAGATATTAGAGGACATGCTTGAGATGTATGTTATGGATCACCAGTCAAGATGGGAGGAGTATTTGTACTTGGTGGAGTTTGCCTACAATAATAGTTTTTAGAGTTTGATAGGTATGGCTCCTTTCCAGGCACTGGATGCCAGAGATTACAAGACACCTCTTAGTTAGGATAGGTTAGAGGATAGGGTTTCTCTTGGGCCATATTTATCACAGGACATGCAGAAGCAGGTGGTTAAGATCAGACAGAGACTACATGAGGCACATGAAAGACAGAAGAACTATGTAGATCAGCATAGGATCGACCGTATTTTTGAGGTGGGCATAAAGTTTTTCCTTCGTGTTAGGCCACATAAGAGCCCTATCTGTTACGGAAAAGGTTCTAAGTTAGCTCCTAGATTCGTGGGTCCCTTTGAGATCTTGGATCGTATCGGTCCTTTGGCCTACCATTTAGCATTGCCACCTAGTTTATCTCGCATCTATGATGTGTTTCATGCTTCAGTACTTACGAGATATATTGTAGACCCTTCTTATGTACTAGATTGAACCTCTTTGCAGGTGTAGGATCAGGGGCAAGTGATGGTGGAATCCAGCCGCATTATAGAGCGTAGGACCCTAGGCCTTCAAGGAAGAAATATTGATCAGGTTCAAGTGCAGTGGGATAGATATGATGAGATTATGGCTACATGAGAGGATGCCACTTTTCTACGAGTTCAATTTCCACACCTATTCCAGTTTCTTCCAAGAGTAAGTCAAGTCTAAGGGGAGCAGGCTGTAGTGCCCACTTCCCTCCGACACCTTTTTGTTGTTGATTATGATACTGTCGACTATACTTATGGGAATTACAGTAGTTTTTGAGTTGGTATGATGTTAGACACTAGAGATCATGGACTATGGTTGATTTGGATTCATATATGATGCATGTGACATTTTATATTCATGTTGATACACTGCTTGGCATGGTTAGATATAGATGTTTTTCATACATGCACTACTAGAAGTAGGATTATTTATCCACATTGTTATCCACAAAAAAATCATTTTATGAAATATTTGTGAATTATCAACATTAAATGAATAGCTTTATACAACAAAATAGAGATATTTCATAATTTTATAAAAGTTACATTTTAATTTGTTAAATATCTACATTCTTAAAATTTCATCGTGAAAAAATCACATTTTCTCATGTTTTAAAATAAATTTCCACAATTTCATAAAATTCATATTTAAACTTGTGACAAATCCACATTCTTGAATGTTTTATGTGAAACTCACATTTTCTCCTCATATTTTGGAAAAATAACATTAAAAATACTAATTATGGATAGTCTGACACACCCCAAATATAAAGTCTTATAGTTTGATTTTTTCACACTATTTATTATATTTAAATAAAAATAAATATACACCATACTAAATTTTTGATTGTATATTATCAACAAATTATACTATATATGCATTTTTACCCTGGTTCTTATCGCAATGACCCTTTTTGTTGAGCATCGAATGGCTATGTGTAATTCCGTTGTCTTAGATCTTGTCTCAGTGATGTTTTAGAACCTTCCCTCTCCTTCTTGCATTCTCAAGTCGTTATTGACACCTCTGTGTGTGGACTGTGTAATGTCTTGTGCGTTAACCTATTTAAAGAAGGATCTTGTTGTCGCATGGTTAAGCTGGATCTTTGGTCATTATTAATGTGAGTAGAAATTATTTATATTTATAGTATATAATGATAACAATGTTATTTTAATTTAATTATCGATTGGCCTCTATTTTATAGTATTATTGTTTTACCTTATTGTCGAGTATCATATTTTCTTTTTAGTAATTGATCTGTAGTATTTCTTCTGGTTGTTAATGCTCTAATAATGTTGTAGAATGAACCCTGTAATAATGCTGAAGAAGGGGTTATTATCTTAATGCCATGGTCGATTCCTTGCTTCGTGTTCGACTTTTGAATGTCAACTCTAGTTTTCTTCCCTTGGTCGCTTAGGCATGTTCACATGTTGTTTTAATCATTGTGAGTAATGGAGAATTCGATTCTTACTTCCTCTAGCTTGCTCATCTTGTATGTGATTTAATATTCTTGGTTGAATAGTAATCATACAAAATTTCTTATACCTTTTAGCTTATGTGAATTATATGGACTTAGGCCTATTGTAATAATAATAATAATCATTGTTTTAAAAAAATTGTTGAACTTGCCTGTTGGTTCTTTTTAAATGTGATTTATAATATACTCAAAAGATATTAACGATAAAAATAACATTGAAATTTATTTTGGATTGACGATTATTTGTGTTAGTGACTAATTCTGTTATCAATATTGTTAGTAATTACCTACAAACTATTTTACTTTATTATTAATGATCATTTTGTTTATACTCGAGCTCTCGAGTAAGAGATTTTTGTTTTGGCACCATTGATTAGTTCGTATTGGTGTTAGAACGTTTTAAGCATAATAATAAAACTTTTAAAGGGATAATAAATGAATTCATATCAGTTATATTTTTTTTATTTGTGTAAATAAATTATAAAATTTTGTGTTGAATTATTAAAGCCTTTTCAGGCCACGTCCCTCATCCACAGACTTGTAAAATTGTTATGGTCAGTTTTATCTCCTTCTTGGCGTGGAGTTTGGTTTACCACCAGTTTGTTTAATTATTTTGCATTGATGCCATGCTTGGCGTGGGCTGGTGGGAATTCTTTTATTTATTGTTATTGGGGGCCTTATTTGTGTTGACTGGCTACGTGGAGGGTGGAGTTATTAAAATTTAGTCATGTGCTGTTAATGCTTTGTAACCAACTTAATAAAGAAAACATCTTTTTTCTCTTCTATTTCCTATGCGCCATTCTCTTTCCCTTGCTTAGCTTTGCAGTCAACTAGGTTGTTAGCTGGTGGTTGGTGGAAGGACCTAGTCTCCTTTTTATTATTCTTTCAATGCGTATAGGTGGAGTGTTGGGGCACGTTTTTCTTACGCTGCAAGCCCTTGGAAGGAGGGAAGCATGTTTGGGTGTTGTTTTATTCCTTTGCTCAGTTTTGTTTCCTTTTTCTTGCTAAATGAACCCTCTTCCTTTCATTAGTCTCCTCCTCTGCGACTTGGGCGATGGATGCCTCTTCTCCTCCCGTTTCCAGCTTCCACTGGCTTCCTCCACAGTCTGGCATGTTTTAGATGGGTGTGGGATTTCGGGAGGACGTCCAGAGCAATGGAAGAGGCAGGGGGTGATGTTGAATCAGGAGGAACAGGCATGAGCTATTTTTCCCCTTTTCTAGCTATTTCTTTTATATTGATTGCATGATTATTGCTTGTTCTCCTTGTAAATGGTTGCTATGTTTGTTTTGGGATAGCTCTGCGTGAGAAAATATCATTTGAAATGTTGTGTGGTTGTTGTACGCCTTTCCCGCAAAGATTGTTGTTTTTTTTTTTTTGATAAGATGTGCGTGGAGTTTTACTAGATACATCTGTGTTATGCCTGTGGGAGTAGTTCTGTTTTTTTTTGCGACCTGGTATTGGACCTTCCTCAGCGTGGCAAGGAGTTATTGTTTGTTTAAGTTTTGTCCTCCTTAAAAAAAAATGTGAATTTTACCTCTTGTATGTATCCCTATGGTTATAAAGGGGAGCAGGTGATAAATGAATAAAAATATTTATCTCATGAGAAGTTGTGTATTGGTTGCCCTTTTGATGTTATCACTGTCTAGAATTAATTCGACTTGGAAATGATACTGGAAAGACCCTTGCTCATCATTTTTTTTTAAGCAATCTAATTTGGTATAATCTCATCCCAATTTCAGACCTGGGAGGTCGACTGCAAGGCTGGAACATCATAAATTTCTATTCTTTTTAGAAGCTTTAACGAACTGTGTATTATGCTCGTCGGATGTGACCGGCTGTGACTAGATAGTGGGTTTTCGACAACGTCTTATCCAAACATTTTTTTTTGGCCAAATCTAACTTGCTTACCTAGCTTATGATGACCTTAAAATTTTAGTACCCTAGCCAAGGGATATCATTGTTAGTCCTACATTTGACTTATCTCCCTAACTGGTCTTATGAAAGGTCCACCGACTTCTTTGTGATGGAAAATTTGAGGGATTGTTATAAGGAAAACCTTACTCAAACCTTTGGAGAAAATACTTAAAGTACTCAAGGCACTCTCATTTTGTACATGGGATATCCTATGCGCCCGACGCAACTGTGTAAGTTTACTTAAATTTTTCTTTATTATAAGAAAAGCCTTTCCTTGTCGGATGCACCCACGGTAGTGAGTGCATGAATAGTGTTTTACCCCTTCCGAGTAATAAACAATGATGTATATGTTGGATGTGGTTAACATGGAACTAATTCTGAGGTTTGAGATGCTTTTGGGGACCTGTGAAAGGGAAATTACATTTACCCCAAAGCAACAATGTTTTATGAGACCTTTCTTCGTTATTTCAGCAAGTAAGTTAAAAGTGTATAACATTGAAATATTTATTATGTTGGGAATGAAGGGTTTTTCGTTGAGGGATGTGCGGAGTTGGTACTTGCGGCTTAATAGTGCTTTCAAAGTTTCAACTTATCGTATGTGGACGTTGTTTAACCTTGAATATATATATATATATATATAAATATATATTGGGTATAACAATAAAAAACATCAGCTGCATTCTTTAAGGTGTACGCATGTGCAATGCATTCCTTTTTACATGATCTTTGAATTGGGTCCTTGAGTGGCCATAACCCCCCCCATAGGTGGCATGAGTTTTTGTGGGCTTGTGTGACACTCTTGGTCTGAGTAGGGATGTTCGGAATAATAAAATTAGTTACCTTCTTTTTGCATTATCAGTAGAATTTACTATTCCATATCGGGTGGTTGTCGTACGATTCCTTTATTCAGTTTTGTGAATGTGAAGCTGCTATCGCTATCTTTACTTAAAGAAAATAAAAAGGTGTATTATGTGGGAAATTTGTTATAATTTAGAATGTATGGTGTAAGAGTAACTTTGGATAGAAAATGTACAATTTTGGCCTTCATATGTCCTACAGTGTGCCTTTTGTTAACTAGGTATCTATTTTGTTTACATTCATACTAACTACTTTTTGCTTATGTCATGGAATGGAAATCATGCACTAGTCGTTCAATTAATTTTGATGAGATATCTAGGAAAGGGGAATGCATGCTCATGCCAGTTCTTTTGAACTGACAAAAGCTAACATGTTTTTGCAGGTTGATTTTCTGAGCTCAAGTATGAAAGAAGTGGCTGTTGTATTTGCATAGATGATAATCATTAAGGTGCTTGTACGTTGTTTTTATGGTTCAACTATTGATAACGTCCAGTGGAAATTTTAGAAGAGGGTCAATGTCTTAGTATATTGTATTGTGGACTTTGTCATCTTAACTTTGGAAACCTTGGATCATTGACTATCATTGAAAATATAAGAAAATTTGTTTACCGCTTGTTGAGTGACCTTAATGGATTATCGGTATTCTAAGAGTTGATGTAACCTTGTTTCGTTTTCGTAAATGAGTATTGTTAAACTTTACCCCTGTGATTAAATGTTGAGTTAAATCTTTCTAAGACTTAGTAATAATGTGTCATAAGTAAAATAAAATGGGTTGTTTAATACTTATAGAAGTTAAACTAAAATTTATATTGCAAATAAATTAGTGTAGAGGTGACCAACTTGAGAGCATGTAATTCCATAAGTGATCAAAGATGAAACTATCCTTTGTTAAGTAACATTATATAACTTGATATCCCTAGCTACACTAGTGAACACTATCCCTTTTATGGTGAAATTCTTAAACGAACTTAAGGGAAATCTATGGTTAGTTCTGGAAGATAATAAGATTTAATAAGCAGGAGAAAACAATTTAGAAACCACGCAATCTATCTCTCAGCCATTGGAAGGTAAATTGTTTTATTTTATAAAACTCATTTAGTAAAGCCTAAGTAAAATCTTTAATAATTCTGGTTAAGTTCTCAAGCTTCAATTAAATCTTGGTAATAACTAATGAGGTCTTAAAGATGATTTCAACTCAACCTTCTCCCTCTAACCTTTTTCCAAGGTGCTTTGTTTTTCTTCTCTTAAGTGTGTTGAACGCAAACCCATGTTGTCATATGGGCATGAACGAGTTCTAGTAGCGTAAGTGTGAATAGATGGCCTTGTGGAATTAAATTACCCCTTTTTCTAAATAAATGAATTAAGCAAATAAAGGTCATAATAGAGAAGACTTTAAACAAATTTCTCTTCAGAGTAAAAGTAAGAAACTTAGCGTTGTAAGAGGAATTGTACGAATCATATCTAGAGTCCTAGAAAACTTAAGTTAAGGATTGAAAGATGTCTTATCAAAATAAATAACCTTCAATAATTTCTCATTATGGCTTGCCCTATCTGTAAGTGTGTTATGTGGTGGTTTCCTATGTTGTCTTGTCAAAAAAGAAAAGTGAATTATCCTTGATGGGTGTGAACATTTCCGTGTTACCTTTGTGGTCATCCTTGTATCGAGTTATTCACAGAGTTAGTTGTAACCTTGGTGGCGACATGTTGTGTTGTGTTTTGTGTCAATCAGGTCAAAAAAAATTTTATCCTGTATTTTACTGTGTTAGCGTGTGTTGAATTTTTTGGGTCGTTACACTTGGTATCAGAGTGGAGGTTCATGCTCTCGAACCTCTGGGCCAGCTTGGAGTGGTGGTGGTGTTACATGATGTTATTGTTACATGATGATGATGTTGTTGCATGATGGTGGTAGATATTGGAAGAGTAATGTGCTTTAAGCGTGATGTGATCCATGTCATAATTGTGATATTGTGAACGCACATGATGTGTATGTCACTTAGTGCGTGTTTGTGATCATGTTGATGTGCTGGAGATGGGAGTGTTCTCTCTCCTTCTGGTGGATTCTATGAAGAGTTCACGTGTGAATTACTGCTTGTGATGTGTGAAAAGAATTATAATGTGGATGACGTAGTGTTGGAGCATTGTGGCATATTGTGGTATGTAGGTGTATCAATGTGTTGTATGACTAGATTGATGTTAAAAGAAATAAGTTGTATCATGATGTTTTTACCATGTTTTGAAGAGATGTGTGTATCACCTTGCTATGTAGCAATGGATGTTATGTTGTGATGTTACTATGTTCATCATATGTATGATGTGTGTAATATGTAATGATTCATGTCGTGATTTAGGGTCATGCGGTGAGCGTATGAACCCCAAAGTATAGTGATTGCACTTTGGGTGCAAAATGTGGTAAAGTGATGTGTTACACTCAGTGAATGTATGATTGTGATCTACCTTGTATATGTACCACCATTGTGTTAGTGATGTAGTTACATGTTATGTTGTGAACCTTACACTAACCGACCCTAAGGGAAATCGGTAGAAGTGTATGTTGAGAGTGAGGAATGGTGTACCATGGGTCAATAACTCGAGCTGAAATTTGGTTTAGTAGATAACAACCTGTGATTATTTCCTCTCAAATTGTACTTTCTTCTCTCCCTATGTGGTTGTATGTATGCAACCTAAGTGCAACTATGACTATGTTTAGCCTTGTTGAAGTGGTGGTGGGATGATTATGACAGTTGTATTATTGATATGTATTTTACGAGCTGAGGCTCGATGTTCTGAGTGCTAGCAACTCGTTGAGTACCCCTTGGAGGCCAGATAAGGCCACACAGTTATCGTAATGTGACATTATTATAAGTTGATTTTATTCGTAAATTGAGCTTTTTACTTTATTTTGTAAGGACCAATAACTTTTCTTGATTGCCATGCTTTACAATTTTGGGCATTTCCTTGGTTTGTGGCACTAACATGTGGATTTTGACACTAACTATGGCTATTTGGCCATTTATTTATAATAATTTTTCTCTTGGTTTTGGATCTTATTTTAAATTTTAAATTTTTACCGCCTTGCCCAAGGCTTGTACTTTGCCACTTGGCACTTAGATTGGATTGTTGTGCTGGTTCTATTGTCGTGATGTGTGGAATAGGGTCATGGGATGCACCATGGAATGGTTGGACCTATGGACCCGCTTCGTTGTATGGGGGTACGCCCCAAGGAGTTACAGATAACTAGCGGGTTGTTGAACCACACGTTATTATGTCACTTGGGTTAGGAGTGTTCGAACTCTATGTGTCTTGGGCCATAGGGACAACCGGCCTCCTTGAGGGAGGCATAAGAGAGGCATAAGAGTTTGAGGGAGGCATAAGAGACTTGAGGGAGACATAAGAGGCTTGAGGGAGGCATAAGGTTTGAGGGAGGCATAAGATATTTGTGTGTATGGTTGATGTTTCGGGATATATGTTGAGTTATTGTGATGTTTTGGTAGTGGTATTTTGATGTATGTGTTACTCATGTCAGATGGATATGTGTTGTGATGTTGTGGATATGGCATTGATGCCCTTGTGGACCCTATGTACATGTAGTTTTTTTTATGAGTCATGTAAAATCCTCATAGGTGGAATTGAGGAGATGTCTGGTTGTTGTAGTACTCTTTTGTTCGAGTATTTTGTATGTCATCATAAATTTGTGACGTGTACTATGTTATGTGGACCGTGCCATGTCCCTTTCTGTAAATTGAGTAATCTCTTGTGGTGTGGTACCGTCTTGAAGTAATTACTTGTACGGTTGTGAATCTGTAGTGTCTTGTATGACCCTGGTAGGGTGTTGTGATTGTAGTTCATGATTGGGCATCCACAAGAATGAATAAACTAAAATTCTCCAACAATGAAATTCTAAAGGACTTGAATTGAGAATAATGTTAATGGAAAGAGATTAATGAAATAACGAATAAGAGGGAACTGCCAATCTTCACAGAAACTTGAAAGTTAAAATTTCTACCAAATGTTCCTAAGGCTACCCTGTGGCCGTGCTTTAATCAACTAAAATTTTAAACCATAGGGTGTACTTTCTCCTTTACCTGTTCTTGGTTGCAAACCATTTCTTTTCCGCTGTGTTATATCGCATCGAGGATGATGCTTTTCTTAAGGGGAGGAGAATGTAATGCCCCGTTCAGCGTTTACCCTAGTTCTTGTCGCAATGATTTTTTTTTGCTGAGCGTCGAATGGCTGTGTGTAATTCCGTTGTCTTAGATCTTGTCTCAGTGATGTTTTAGCACCTTCCCTCTCCTTCTTGCTTTCTCGAGTCATTATTGACACCTCTGTATGTGGACTATGTAATGTCTTGTGTGTTAATCTTTTTTAAAAGAAGGATCTTGTTGTCGCATGGTAAAGATGGATCGTTGGTCATTATTAATGAGAATAGAAATATATATATATTTATAGTATATAATGATAACAATGTTATTTTAATTTAATTATCGATTGGCCTCTATTTTATAGTATTATTGTTTTACCTTATTGTCGAGTATCATCATTCTTCTTTTTTAGTAATTGTCTCTATAGTAGTATTTCTTCCGGTTGTTTCGCTCTCATCATGTTGTAGAATGAACCATGTCCTACGCTGAAGAAGGGGTTACCCGTCTTGGTGCCATGGTCGTTCCTTGCTTCGTGTTCACTTTTGAATGTAAAACTCTAGTTTTCTTCCCTTGGTCACTTAGGCCTGTTCACATGTTGTTTTAATCATTATGAGTAATGGAGAATTCGATTCTTACTTCCTCTAGCTTGATCGTCTGTATGCGATTTAATCTTCTCGGGTTGAATAGTAATCATACAAAATTTCTTATACCTTTTGGCTTATGTGAATTATATGGAGTAAGCTATTGTAATAATAATAATAATAATTTATTTTTTTAAAGTTGTTGAACTTGCCTGTCGGTTCTTTTTAAATGTGATTTATAATATACTCAAAAGATATTAACGATAAAAAATAACATTGAAATTTATTTTGGATTGACGATTATTTGTGTTAGTGACTACTTCTGTTGTCAATATTGTTAGTAATTACCTACAAACTATTTTACTTTATTATTAATGATTGTGTTGCACTCGAGCTCTCGAGTAAGGGATTTTTTTTTTTGTTTTGGCACCATTGATGAGTTTGTATTGGTGTTAGGACATTTTAAGCATACTAAAAACAAAAGGATAATAAATGAATTCGTATCAATTATTATTTTTTTATTTGTGTAAATAAATTATAAAATTTTGTGTTGAATTATTAAATCCTTTTCAGGCCACGTCCCTCATCCACAGACTTGTAAAATTGTTACGGTCAGTTTTATCTCCTTCTTGGCGTGGATTTTGGTTTACCACCAGTTTGTTTAATCATTTTGCATTGATGCCATGCTTGGCGTGGGCTGGTGGGAATCCTTTTTAATTATTGTTATTGGGGGCCTTATTTGTGCTGACTGGCTGCGTGGAGGGTGGAGTTATTAAAATTTAGTCATGTGCTATTAATGCTTTGTAACCAACTTAATAAAGAAAACATATTTTTGCTCTTCTCCTTCCTATGCGCCATTCTTTTTCCCTTGCCTAGCTTTGCAGTCAACTAGGTTGTTAGCTGGCGGTTGGTGGAAGGACCTGGTCTCCTTTTTATTATTCTTTCAATGTGTATAGGTGGAGTGTTGGGCATTTTTTCTTGGGCTGCAGGCCCTTGGAAGGATGGAACATGTTTGGGTGTTGTTTTGTTCTTTCTAACTCAATTTCTTTTCCTTTTTCCTGTTAAACAAACCCTCTTCCTTTCGTTTTCTCTTCCTCTGCGACTTGGGTGATGGATGCCTCTTCTTCTCCCACGTTTCCAGCTTCCACTGGCTTCCTCCACAGTCTGGCATGTTTTAGATGGGTGTGGGATTTCGGGAGGATGTCCAGAGCAATGGAAGAGGCAGGGGGTGATGTTGAATCAGGAGGAATAGGCATGAGCCGTTTTTCCCCTTTTCCAGCTATTTCTTTTATATTGATTGCATGATTATTGCTTGTTCTCCTTGTAAATGGTTGCTATGATTGTTTTGGGATAGCTCTGCGTGAGAAAATATCTTTTGAAATGTTGTGTGGTTGTTGTACGCCTTTCCTGCAAAGATTGTAGTTTTTTTTTAATAAAATGTGTGTGGAGTTTTACTAGATACGTCTGTGTTATGCCTGTGGGAGTAGTTCTGATTTTTTTTGCGACCTGGTATTGGACCTTCCCCAGCGTGGCAATGAGTTTTGTTTTTTTAAGTTTTGTCCTCCTTAAAAAAAAATGTGATTTTACCTCTTGTATGTATCCCTTGGTTATAAAGGGGAGCAGGTGATAAATGAATAAAAATATTTATCTCATGAGAAGTTGTGTATTGCTTGCCCTTTAGATGTTATCACTGTCTAGAATTAATTCGACTTGGAAATGATACTGGAAAGACCCTTGCTCATCGTTTTTTTTAAGCAATCTAATTTGGTATAATCTCATCCCAATTTTAGACCTGGGAGGTCGACTGCAAGGCTAGAACATCATAAATTTCTATTATTTTTATAAGCTTTAACGAACTGTGTATTATGCTTGTCGGATGTGACTGACTGTAACTAGATAGTGGGTTTTCGACAACGTCTTATCCAAACAATTTTTTTTTGGCCAAATCTAACTTGCTTACCTAGCTTATGATGACCTTAAAATTTTAGTACCCTAGCCAAGGGATATCATTGTTAGTCCTACATTTGAATTATCTCCCTAACTGGTCTTATGAAAGGTCCACTGACTTCTTTGTGATGGAAAATTTGAGGGATTGTTATAAGGAAAACCTTACTCAAACCTTTGGAGAAAATACTTAAAGTACTCGAGGCACTCTCATTTTGTACATGGGATATCCTATGCGCCTGACGCAACTGTGTGAGTTTACTTAAAAAAAATTTATTATAAGAAAATCCTTTCCTTGTCGGATGCACCCACAGTAGTGAGTGCATGAATAGTGTTTTACCCCTTCCGAGTAATAAACAATGATGTATATGTTGGAGGTGGTTAACATGGAACTAATTCTGAGGTTTGAGATGCTTTTGGGGACCTGTGAAAGGGAAATTACATTTACCCCAAAGCAACAATGTTTTATGAGACCTTTCTTCGTTATTTCAGCAAGTAAGTTAAAAGTGTATAACATTGAAATATTTATTATGTTGGGAATGAAGGGTTTTTCGTTGAGGGATGTGCGGAGTTGGTACTTGCGGCTTAATAGTGCTTTCAAAGTTTCAACTTATCGTATGTGGACATTGTTTAACCTTGAATATATATATATATATATATATATATATATATATATATATATATATATATATATATATATATATATATATATATTGGGTATAACAATAAAAAACATCAGCTGCATTCTTTCAGGTGTACGCATGCAATGCATTCCTTTTTACATGATCTTTGAATTGGGTCCTTGAGTGGCCATAACCCCCCCATAGGCTGCATGAGTTTTTGTGGGCTTGTGTGACACTCTTGGTCTGAGTAGGGATGTTTGAATAATAAAATTAGTTACCTTCTTTCTGCATTATCAGGAGAATTTACTATTCCATATCGGGTGGTTGTCGTATGATTCCTTTATTCAGTTTTGTGAATGTGAAGCTGTTATCGCTATCTTTACTTAAAGAAAATAAAAAGGTGTATTATGTGGGAAATTTGTTATAATTTAGAATGTATGGTGTAAGAGTAACTTTGGATAGAAAATGCACAATTTTGGCCTTCATATGTCCTACAGTGTGCCTTTTGTTAACTAGGTATCTATTTTGTTTACATTCATACTAACTACTTTTTACTTATGTCATGGAATGGAAATCATGCACTAGTCGTTCAATTAATTTTGATGAGATATCTAGGAAAGGGGAATGCATGCTCATGCCAGTTCTTTTGAACTGACAAAAGCTAACATGTTTTTGCAGGTTGATTTTTTGAGCTCAAGTATGAAAGAAGTGGTTGTTGTATTTGCATATATGATAATCATTAAGGTGCTTGTACACTGTTTTTATGGTTCAACTATTGATAACGTCCAGTGGAAATTTTAGAAGAGGGTCAATGTCTTAGTATATTGTATTGTGGACTTTGTCATCTTAACTTTGGAAACCTTGGATCGTTGACTATCATTGAAAATATAAGAAAATTGGTTTACCACTTGTTAAGTGACCTTAATGGATTATCGGTATTCTAAGAGTTGATGTAACCTTGTTTCGTTTTTTCATAAATGAGTATTGTTAAACTTTACCCCTGTGATTAAATGTTGAGTTAAATCTTTCTAAGACTTAGTAATAATGTGTCATAAGTAAAATAAAATGGGTTGTTTAATACTTATAGAAGCTAAACTAAATTTTATATTGCAAATAAATTATTGTAGAGGTGACCAACTTGAGAGCATGTAATTCCATAAGTGATCAAAGATGAAACTATCCTTTGTTAAGTAACATTATATAACTTGATATCCCTAGCTACACTAGTGAACACTATTCCTTTATGGTGAAATTCTTAAACGAACTTAAGGGAAATCTATGGTTAGTTCTGGAAGATAATAAGTTTTAATAAGCAGGAGAAAACAATTTGGAAACCACACAATCTATCTCTCAGCCATTGGAAGGTAAATTGTTTTATTTTATAAGACTCATTTAGTAAAGCCTAAGTAAAATCTTTAATAATTCTGGTTAAGTTCTCAAGCTTCAATTAAATCTTGGTAATAACTAATGAGGCCTTAAAGATGATTTCAACTCAACCTTCTCCCTCTAACCTTTTTCTAAGGTGCTTTGTGTTTCTTCTCTTAAGTGTGTTGAACGCAAACCCATGTTGTCATATGGGCATGAACGAATTCTAGTAGCGTAAGTGTGAATAGATGGCCTTGTGGAATTAAATTACCCCTTTTTCTAAATAAACGAATTAAGCAAATAAAGGTCATAATAGAGAAGACTTTAAACAAATTTCTCTTCAGAGTAAAAGTAAGAAACTTAGCGTTGTAAGAGGAATCATATGAATCATATCTAGAGTCCTAGAAAACTTAAGTTAAGGATTGAAAGATGTCTTATCAAAATAAATAACCTTAAATAATTTCTCATTATGGCTTGCCCTATCTGTAAGTGTGTTATGTGGTGGTTTCCTATGTTGTCTTGTCAAAAAAGAAAAGTGAATTATCCTTGACGGGTGTGAACATTTCCGTGTTACCTTTGTGGTCATCATTGTATCAAGTTATTCATAGAGTTAGTTGTAACCTTGGTGGCGACATGTTGCGTTGTGTTTTGTGTCAATCAGGTCAAAATGTTAAATATACCAACCTTAAAAAAAATTAAACAATATATTTCATTTAAAATATATATATAATAAATCTTAAACATAAATATTTAATTCACCCAAAAATTTAAAGTGAAATTGTAAAATATTTAATTATAAAATTAACATTTAAACATATTAGCTATAACCTAAAACATATTTTAGGTAAATAATTAAACTTTATTAAATTTCATTTCCATAACATAGATATCTTAAATGACGTGGTTTTAATAATAAATTTTCACCTAACAATCATAGTAAACAACAAACAAAAAAATTAATTGACGATTTAAACGATTATAAGCTAATTAGGGTAAAATATTTAAAAACCAATTATCAATATATCATTATTGTTATTTAGTTTTAGGAAAATAATTTTTTATTAAATGAAAAATAAAATATACAATATAATCAAATTAATTAAAAACAGATAAATAGAACTTGAAAATTATAATATATTTTTCTAAACTTTGAATTTAGATTTTTTCGACATTAGTTACGACATGGAATGGATTTTATTTCCACTTGTAATTGATTTTACTTCAACTTGTAATTCAAGTTTGAATTTATTTATTCACCTCATATTGTTTTGAATTGATGTTAGTTAAATGCGATTCCAAGGGAGAAAAATATGGAAATACGATTTGCAAGTGATAAATGTAACACAAAATCAAAAACTAACTATAATATGAGCTGCTTTTGAGTAAAACTGATGTCAGTTAAATGCGACTCCAAGGGAGAAAAATATGGAAATATGATTTGCAAGTGACAAATGTAATACAAAATCATAAACTAAGTATAATATGAGCTGCTTTTGTGTAAAATAGAAGTTATTTTTTCAGATAGTTTGATAATTTGTAGGTGATTTTCTATTGAAAAGATTTCAGAAATACATTCATGTTAAAATAATGGGTTTTTTCTTTAAAAGCTCTTGGAAATATATTTATGTTCAAATATTGGAGCTAGAAAAATCCTCATTTCTTATGCATAAAAATGTTCACTTTCACGCTGTATAGGTGGACATCAAATTACCATATTTTTCATAATCAATTTATGCAGGTAATCAGGTATTGACTAAATCTAATTTTTGCAAGAATATGTTAATAGATTTTTTTAATTTTCATTTGCATTTGTCTTTATTGTATTTATTCAATTACCTCATTTTTAAGCATAATATTTTTATTGAAGTTTTAACTATTGTTGTATAATTGATTTTTATTTAGAATTTCCAATTGATGTTAAATGGTTTTACCCTTGTTTATCTTTTTAAAGCAATCATGTCCAATTTTCTATGCAGAATGTGGAAGTGCATCTGACCTTACAACCATGAGAGAAATAATGAATAAATTTAGCAGTAATAAAGTTTAAAAGCAACCAGATATGTGTATCTATGAAGGAATTGGATGTCTACACAATCGTCAAGCATTGGAAATTATGATAATTATGTATGGCATATAGAAGAGGGGGACTTTCAAGAGAAATTTCCGTGGCTATGACTTGATTGATTCTGTGATGAAACAAAAGATATGTTGCAGCTGAGGGAGATGGTGGAAGAGTGTACTAAAATAGAAATTGCAAGTCTAACAGATTGGTAAGACCATAAAATATTAAGCAATCAATTTGATTCAATGTCATTTTTAGGTAATTTATAATTTATTTTTGTAAGAATAAGAAATATCCTCAATGAGGAAACACTTATGGAGAACTATTCCATAGGCATCATATATATGAAAACATATGAGATAAGCATGATTTTCATGAATGTGGGTGAAAACATAATTTTTTAATATAGAAATTAAAATAATTTTTAGTAATATTTAATGTATAGTTGAATATCTTACATTATGTCAATCACATTACTAAATAAAAATATGTTGATATAAACTTAAGATTTTATACGCATTTATATTTAAGATTAATATTTTATTTCACAACCCATTGTAGATTTTATTTATATTTAAACTTAAGAAGGTGTATTCTTAATGTCATGTTATGTAGTTCTGTAATGCCCACTTCCCTACGACACTTAGTTGATTACCATTTTGAGTCATGCAGACTTTAGATATGGACATGACTTATACTTATGTTGATTAGCATGATGTTTCGTGACTAGATGCATTTGGATTATGATTGGACTTTGTTTTTAGTATGATCTACACTGACTTATGGACAGACTATTGGATACCGATATTATTTTTATATGGATATACTGCATGTGTTCTAACATTGGATTTCTTCGCCATGATGAGTAGAATGTAGTTGTTGAATTTACATTACTATAATTTTGGATAATGATGAAATGCATAATTAAGTTGTGATTTAGACCTAGAAATAACGATTGATTGAATTACGTATAGATGTTAGTAAATTTCATGCATATGGTTATTTTGGATATTTTGACATGGCCGCAAGGCCGAAGGAGGTATTTTGCATTTTGCAGGAAACACGGCATGATCACAACCATGAGGGGGATTGGGAACCAAACACAACAGGATGTCGGGTGGTTACAACATTTGGTCGTCAAGGCAACTAGTAAATTGTATTGTGTTACCTTTGTTCTTTTATGTGTTGAGAAAATTTCCATGAGGGGGAAATTTTCTAATGTGACCAAGAGGGTAAGAATTTTAATTACTTGTTTTAACTTGCTTTAGTAGGTGATTTTCTTTTGTGATGTCTCTTTTGTTAAATTACTTTGCTAAGTGTGCTTAGATTAATGTAATACCTTGTTTTAAATTTTAAGTTTTGGAGGGAAGTCTAGTGGATGTATTAATTTTGTTGGTTGGCTCCTTGAGCCTTGTGTTTCCTCATGTATTGAATGTTTGGTTTTGAGTGTTGACCACTCCAAACCCTTTGAATCTCGAATTTGAGATTGAGGGCAATTTTGGGGGACTTGTGGGACAAGTTAAACTTGTCCCACAACTTCCCAAAACCCCTTACCAACCATATCTATGGGTTGGGAACCCAAAAAGGGGATTATTTATTGTTTTGGGAAGGGTAATGTGACTTTGGAGTGCACTTGTCTTCTTTTTGCATTTAATTGTGCCTTAGGACACATGGGAAGGGATGGATTTGGATTAAAGATGTCATTCAACCCAACCACCCATTTATGGTGTTTTGGGATTTGAGTTGACTAAAGGGAGGTGGTCTTGAGGATGTGTGATGTGGCATCCTACAAGGAGCGACATCACCCTCACCCTTCCTCTTGTCTATTTATGGAAATTTCCTCTCTTGTTGAGGGGGTTGGAGTTTTGTTTTTTTGTTTTGTTGAAGAGTTTCCTTTTGTTATTTTGGGGAGAGAAAAGAATTGGGAGAAAGAGAAAAAAAAGAGTGCTTGGACTTGCATGCTTGGATTGATTTGGGAAGGAGCTTGGACAAATTTCTTGGTTTAGGCTTCTCCAATGGAGAGGTAGGAAACCCTCTCCTTTGTTTTTCTTTCATATTATTGTTGCTTCTATGCTAAAATTGTGAAAAATGCATGTTTACTTTGGTGTATTGTGAAAATGGATGGAATGCTTATTGTGTAGTATAGGAGAGGTCTATGGGAATACTCATGAGGGAGGCATAAGAGTAGATTAGGATATTGTGGAGGGAGTTTGAGAGGGATGCCCATCTTGGGTAAGAATGTTTACATTCTACCTTGTCTTTGAGGGAGCCATAAGAGGAGGGAGGCATAAGAGTATGGGAGGAAAAAGGGGTACTTGAGGGAGGCATAAGAGTCATAGGGGCTTGTGTTTTATTGTGGAGGGTTTTGGATGGGCATCTCATCTCAATTGGGAGGCATAAGGAAAACATTCCCATAGTTCCTTCTCTTGTTGGCTTGGATGCAAGCCTTGTTGTGCAAGGTAATGTGTTATTTGTGTTTCCTTGTTGTTTCCTCTTTTTATTTTGAATGTTGTGAAGAAATTGTATTGTGGAAGCAAGTATTGTTGCCTTGAGTTGGAGACCACCCTTCATTGTGTTGTGTTTGGGGCTCTGGGGTCAATGGAGGAGATTGCTTCTCTTCTTCATTGAGTTTTGGTTGGGAGGAGAGTGTTGCCTCTCCCCCTATCTTGGTTGTGATTTGAAACACTTGGAACATGGAGCATGGATGAGAACACTTTGGAGCACAAGAACCTTGTTGTTGACAATGTTAAAACATCATGTAATCAACCACCTTGAGTGGGGAAAGAAATGTAATATTGCCTTGTTTTCTTTAGCTTTCATTAATGCAATTTGTTTCACATGAAGTAGGATGTGTTGTAAAAGAAATGGAAGGAAAAGTTGCATTGAGATGATAGTATTTCTTACTTTAAAATTTATTGAAAAGTTGTTGAATTCTTTGGTGAAATATTGAAAGGAAATTACAAAAGAAAATATATTAAAATCTTGTTTGGATACTTGAAAGTGATGAGTTGGAAAGTTTAAACATGTATAGTAGACCTATGCCTATATATATATATATATATATAGTGCATTATCCCTTCCTTTATACTTGATGGAAAGGCTTAAATTTTCAAATGATGTTTAGTAAGACAACGGAACATTCTAAACTCTAACTCCCTTATGTCTTTCTTTATTTATGGATCCATTATGAAATTACTAGCAAGTCTATGAAATCAGTTTACAACAAAAAAAAGTAGTGTGTATCAAAGATGGATAGAAACAAATGTTAGATACAAATTCTTAATAACTCAACAAGACTATTCACATCTGTCCTCAACGTTTAAAGAGGAGACCAATATTGCAAATATTTTCCATATGCAAGTATTCTCTAGACTAATGGTTTTACTATTACTAGATTTTATAAATCACAACATACTATTAATAACCCCTTAGTAATTATAAGGGATATTATTGTGAACCACGGCCATTAATAAACGAAATATGTCATTATACATCCTACTGCATAGTTCATCCCTGTGTCCCTCTCGGTGCCTAAGGTGCCTTTCAAATTACGAAGCAAAATCTAGTATTTCCTTCCCCTGAATATTTTAGTAAAGTAACGAATCCATCCTCACGTGCTGGTCTTGGTAAAATATAGCAGTACCTCTCTTTCATCGTTATTGGCGTGCCCCATGAAAATAGGATTTCCCCACCTAAAATCTACATCGTATAGTGGCAGACGCCATCTTGTGATTATCATATTAGGGCACCTAACTGTATCAGGCTGGGAGTGAAATACCAGGGTTAAATTCCAGGTAATCCAACGTAGACCGCAGGTGTTCTCCATTCCTCCTATTTAGTTCTTCATGGGATATTATCAGCAGTGTACGAAACTGGTTTAGACACAATGTTTCCCGAATCATCTATTGGAGTAGGCCATGAATCTAGCTTGTTGCCAAAATAGGTAGAGCGCAAGGGAGGAACCAGGCTATTGAGTAGGCCAGGGCCGTGGATTCCTTCCACCCTCTGCCAAAGATTTTAAAACACAAACAAAAAAAAAGGGAGAAAGACGTCTCCTTGTTGCGCCATCTCTTGCTTGTCCACGCGGCCAGAATGTGATCCTTCGTTCTGGTCACCACTTGATACTCTTTCTGCCCCAAATAAGATTAGAAACATTCTCACTGCCCCCTCCTCAAATCTATTCGATCAAATATCTCTGAAGGAGAACCTCAAATTTGAGGATGCATTCGATACTGAACAGATAACAACATAGTTGGCATCCCTATTTGTTGGAAACGCCTTGGGGCTGTCTCTTTCACGCGGCCTGGCCAACCTGCTCACTGGTTCACCTCTCTTACCTGACTGTCCACGCGCCCAGGACTCTTTCATTTGCTTCTTTGTGCCATGCGCGGCCAGGGTCGAGGAGAACAGGGAAAAAAATGCCTGGTTTATTGCCTATTTCATGCTTAGAAAACTCTTCATCTTTTTCCACGCGGCTCAGGACAAATCCCACAGCAGGCCGACCTTATAAGATCTTTGATTTGCAAAATCTAGAGAGTAAATGCTTATGCGGCCGGTATGAATGGATGCACGCCAGATAGAGAGTAATAAGTTGAGACAGTTGCTTGTTGAGTCGTCCCCACCAAACATATTTGTTTCCCAACCAAAAAGGATTGACTTTTATTACTGTAAATTCAAAATTCTACGCATGTACAGGAATAAAGTATTTCAATTATCAACATTGAGTGAATGAATTCAAAAATATATAACTTAGATATTCTACAATTTTGTAAAATTCATATTGAAAATTGTGGAATATTTGTATTTTGAAAATTCCATAGTTTAAATCATTTTTATAAAGTCACATTTTAAAAATATAATTTATATTAGACAACGTATAAAAAAATCAATTTTAATGTATCACTATTCTAATTTATTTTTACATGTTCTAAGTTCATTTAAACAAATATGGTAAGATTTCAACAAAAAAAAATAATAATGAAGAATTTGATGTTATCTACATA
This sequence comes from Taxus chinensis, assembly GCA_019776745.2. Classification (NCBI taxonomy): domain Eukaryota; kingdom Viridiplantae; phylum Streptophyta; class Pinopsida; order Cupressales; family Taxaceae; genus Taxus; species Taxus chinensis. The sequence continues at coordinate 858,736,564 of CM034147.1, forward strand.
AAGAAAAATATTTAAATTTTGGTAAACCCAATGCATAACTTAACTTGAGTTTTCAATCTAAGATATCATAATAATATGTCAAAAATGTTTTTAAAAAAATAAAAAATCTTGTTGAAAATGTATATCTATGTAATCTTGTTGATCTATATATATATATATATATATATATATATATATATCACGCACACATAGTATCTTTATGATTTAAAATTTTCACAACATTTCTACAGCTCAAAAAAAAAAAAATTAAGAAACATCTACACCACTAATACATTAATTGTGAATTATCCATAAAATGTGAAGTACGTGCTTTGCACATAATTCCACCACGTAACTATAGTTCTTGATAACCTATAGTCATAGAATTCACTAATCTCTATGTATCACACCTTTTTATTTTTTTTAAAGGGAGTATTGTGGACTATATATAGTAAATTCAAATAATTTTTTTGATAGTATATATTATGAGGTGAACCGATTGTTTCAAGAGGCAGTTTTATAATTGATGTGTGAGGAGAAGTGGTTTCCAATTCCCTTTATTGCTCTAATACCAGCATGGGGTACATAAAAATGATTTGCAGTTGGAAAAGAAAATAATAGAGAAATTCGTTAGCTGTAAATGATTTGAGGAATTCGATGTGTTGATTAGATGTTCATTTAGTAATAAAAATAAAAAAAATAAAAAAAATTTAGTCACATTTTCGGGTTGTTTGGTTGTCGTGCAGCGTCGTCGTTGGCACCGTCGTGAGCGTTGCGTCACCTTTTTGCGGCGTTTACAAGTTCACTAAATTTAGTGATATAAAACCGTGTATCTTCATAATAAAAATAGTTAGCATATAACTTGTGAGCAAGGGTCTTCATCATTTTCACTTTTAAAAACACATATTTACCAATGATCCACCATATCATGTACCATAAATAAATATAGATATTTATAAAATAATTAATTTTAATAAAAATATTTATGAATTAGAAAAAGTAAGTTTGTTAAAATATATTAATATGAAATATCTGTATTATTTTTAAAATTGATGTATGAATATAATTTTGTTATTTTTAGAATTTAATATAATTATAAAATTGAAAATTTTGAGAGAACATTTATAATTGTCTATTAATGTCTTAATTATGTTAAAAAGATATTGACATTTATACCACTCATAATTATTTAAAAAAATTAATATTTGAAAATTTTAAATATTTTACAATTTTTATTTGTGGCAATTTTTACTATATGAAATTGTAAAAAGTTTCACAATATAACATTTGTTGCAATTTCTACAATTTTAAATTTGTGGAAGGTTTACAGTTTTTTGTTTCCACAATTTTATTGTGGGTGGAGTCCACAAAATTGGATTCACAATTTCGAATAAGATATCCACAATTAAATTGTGGAAAATTTGTGGATATAGGGCCCATTATCTTGTAGTGATGTGATATTTTGTCATATCGAATAAACCTAGAAAATTGAACTAATCTTGTGATCATATGGTTATTGATGAAATTGTAAATGATATTATTTCTTGTCTAGATGATGTTATGATTCATATATAGATGATTTTGGAAGTTATATTATATATTTATTTTGGATGTTTTTTATGCGGCCACGAGGCTGAAGGAGGTATTTGTGTTTTGTAGGTAAACATGTCACAATAAACAATAGGGGATTGGAGACCAACCACATTGGAATTCTAGATGAATTCAACAAGGGTCACCATGACAACTTGTATTTTTTATTTGTGTATGTTTGTATTGTTGTTAAGGTTTCCCATGGGGTGGATCACCTTCAAATGTGACTAAGGGATTGTGTGTATTTGTAATGCCCCGTTTGGCGGTTACCCAGTTTCTTGGCGTAGTGACCTTTCCCTTGTTGGGCGTCGAACAACTGTGCGTAATTCTGTTGTCTTAGACCCTGTCCCAGCGATGTTTTAGCACCTTCCCTCTCCTTCTGGCATCCTCAAGTCGTTATCGACACCTCCCTTTTGTGGACTGTGTAATGTCCTGTGCGTTATCCATTTTACAAGGGATCTTGCTGTCGCATTATTAAGCTCAATCGTTGGTTTAGGTTAATGTGGGTAGAAATTATATATATATATTCATAATAGGTAATGGTAATGATGTTATTTTAATTTAATGATCGATCGGCCCTTATTTTATAAGTATTATTATTTTACCTTAATTTCGATCATCATCGATATTTTATATTAAGTATCTCTATAGCATTTCTTCTAGTTGTTTCGTCTAATCGTGTTATAGGATGAACCCCGCCCCACGCTGAAGAAGGCGTTGCCTGTCTTGGCGCCATGGTAGTCTTTGCTCCATGTTCATCTTGAGTGTAACCTCAAAATTGTTCTCTCCCCCCCCCCCCCTTTATGTCGTTGTTGACGCTTCCTGTGCTGGCCTCCGCGGCGACTGTTAATTTTTCCTTATTTAATGGAATTTGCGTGTTCGAAGCCTGGTAGACGGCTTGTATGGCAGGTTAGTATTTTAGGGTATGTTCCTTTTAAAAAGAGATCCTCATATTTGTTTTTGCACAAGAGGGGGATTGTAATGAATAGTCGATCATTGTCGTCTATTATTAGTGTCGATCTGGACTGTCGACATTATTAATATTTTTTATAGTTTTCCTAGGTTGCTAGTATTCCTTTTGGTTTGTTTTTTTTTTAAACCAAACTAATTGGTTTAGTATTCCTTTAAATCAATATATATATATATATATATAGCTATAAAATAAGATGAAATAAAATAAAATACAAGTAAAAATAAACAACTAAGGGAATGGAGGGGTTGCGTGGGAAAGATGGGGGGGTAGGTGTGTGGCACAGGTTGGAGGGGACAGTGTTTTAAAATCAAAATTCTATCTGCTTGTGCCTAAGGCCCTACCGTCCCTCACCCCCTTCCTGCCATCTAGACCAGGTGCGTGGCCATCTCCCACTAGCCTTACCTCTGCCAGCCGCCCCACCTTCATTAATTCCTGTGATTTACAAATCTAACGTGTCTTTTGCTACCTACTCTCTTTGACCTGTTCTGGCCGCGTGAACAGGGAGGAGTGTTGTTGTTGGGATTTGAGATGAATGGTGTGAAAACCCCAATCCAATGGAGTCGTAGGTTTTTGGGAGCTCTTCATTTGTTGTTCCTCTCCTTGCCATGGCCGCATAGGCTGTTTTAGCAACGATTTTCCAGCTGACGGGTCATGTATAGAATGGAGTCTGAGCCTTCAACAAACTGAAATGAAGGTAACTTTCACCATGCGTGGCCGCTGTAAGTGTATGGTGGTTGGAGTTGAAGCCGCATGCTAGTGAAGTAGACATATTACCTCCACTTCCTGGGGCGCTGTGAGGTGTGTTCTTGTCGGGGATCCACAGCAGAGACCTGCCACAGTTTTTAGCCAGGCTGCAGGCACATTACAGTAAGCAAGAAGCCTTTTTGAGTGCCTCCAACAAGCAGATTGTCCAACTATGATGTTATCTGTTCAGTATCGACTGCATCCTCAATTTGGGATTCTCCTTCAAGGTATTTTTTTATCAAAATCATCTATGTGACAGTGAGAGTATTACCAGAAGACCTGATGAAATTTATTTCTAAGATTCTCTATTGAATTCTTACTTGTCTTACGATGTAATTCATGGAAGAGGATCTCATGGTGGCGGATCTGTTTCATATCAGAATATTCATGAAGCACGATTTTCTTTGCAATTATATGAGCTTCTTCAACAAGTCACTGAGTTGGTAGGCATAAAGGTTTCTGTTGGAATTATCACCTTACAAGCTACAGCTGAAATGTTTACACCGAGAGTTTGATGCTGTCCTCAAATCTGATGAAGGAAAAGGTTTATTTATCATTACGGTAGATGCCTTTCAGAGCCAGGAGCGTGATGTAATCATTATGTCTTGTGTCCGAGCTTCAAATCATGGGGTTGGCTTTGTAGCTATTTTTCACCACGTGAATGTGGCGTTAGCATGAGCTCGCAGAGCACTTTGGGTTAAGGGCAAGCAGCTGCATTGAAACAATCAGATGCATATTGAGATGGCGTTTTAAACCAGGCATGTTAAACCTGCCCCTTGCAATCTTTTGCTACCCTTTTATTATGTCATGAATTGAATGTCCTTCTATTTTTTTTATCTGTTATGGAATTTAGAATGGGATTCTGCTTTTTCCTTGTGAATCGACCCAGATTGAAGGAAAGGAAGGACTGTTGGGAGTTGTTTGTTTTTCATACCCTGATAGCAACTGTGATAGCATGTATACATTCCTTTCTGCCTCGTTTTTCTTTTCGAAATAAAAGAGTAACTGCTATGTGATAGCAAAATAATGGTTGAAGTTTTATACTGTGGGTGTTAGACCTTTAACCTGGGTGTTTCCTGCTTAATTCTTCAATTCGGGTGACGTTTAGAGACAACACTGAACAATGGCCATTGAGTTCGATTTCTAAACCAGCAGTAGCAGATATAAACTTGAGCCATGAATAACATTAGTGGATATTTGTAGATTTGTTGACTCATGGCCAGTTTTAGGCTAAATGTTTGTTTTTGTTTTGGTAAAATCTTTTCTTGGGCTGAATTTGTGTGTAGACCTCGAATAGTGAGCATGATGTTTTCTTAGAGGCCTACGTGAGTGGAATATTGACTGCTCAATACAGATCCTGTGACGTGAGTCACTGTATCATAAGATAAAAGAGTTCAATCGAACTCTGTAGTAGCAGATGTTTTCTTTGGAGTGACTATGAGGATAGGTTGAGTAGACAGTCATGAAATAGATGGGTATTCCCAAGCTATTCATATGTTGTTTTAGAGACGGAAGAGAAGGCTTAGTTCGTAGGAAGAGTATTTTTCTTTGTATTCCTCCTTCGCTGACTATAAACCTTGTGATTGTTGACTCGAGTTGGGTCACGGTAGAGGATCTTGTGTCGATTCACTTATATTTTCAACAGAGTATCCCTTGCTTGTTTAAATTCAAGTATCAAATGAAATGGGTTTCTATTAAATCCATTATGTAGCTTAGCAAACCTTCAATAATTCAGGTTGGGACTTTCTGAGTAAGTGTTGACTGAGGCATGTATGAAAATAGAATGGTTACCTTTCTTCGAATTGGGTTAGACTTGTATGAAAATGGAAAAGGTAGGAATCGACTCAGTTACATATTTTAGTGAGCTAAGTCCTTAACTCTTACAATGATCATACGAGTGGTGGATTACGGGTTTATTACTGTTTATGTGATGTAAGATAATAACAACCTTTGGTGAAAAGACTTCTTCTTGATCCTTGCTTGTGTAATCCAACTATAGTTGTTGAATGTATTTTAGTTGGATATAATCTAATTTATTTAACTTCTTGAAGAAAAATAATTAGGTTCGGTGAGAATTACTCGGTATTTTGAATCTTCAGATTCAGTTTTTGTGTTGTGAGTATTATATGTATGTTGGTTTATTCAGTCGAGTGAAGTTAACTTTAATCTTTGACTGATTTGTGTTCATATATGGTTGGGGCCTATATTCTTCCTAAAACAAGGATGTGTGTTAATGCAGTCTTGTTACCAAGCAATTTTGAATATGTTAAGTCATTTGACTGATCTTTATCTTTTTGGTTAATAATAATAGAATGATGTTTGGGTGTTAGATTTCAATGACGTAATCCATAGGATTACATGACTGAAATCTCAATACTCTCAGCCGTGGTGTCTTCACCAATAAGGTCTCACCTTGATTGTCTTTGGAATATCTCTCTCACTTGAATATTGGGATTCCTCCTTGTTGGCTAGTATAAATCTCTTCATCTTGTGAAACATATTGATTAGTGGTTTGTGATTTGATCCATTCTTGAGTTTAGAATTTTACTTTCATGATATTATAAAATGTTAGCTTACTGTTGCAATGGGTAGTCTTAACATGCTCAGTTATAGCGAACTGACTCTAGTTAATATTTGTGCAGATGGATTATGCGAGTAAACTAGAGGAAAAGAGTGTTAAAGGTTCATCTGTATAATTTATGAAGTTCCTTGTAAAAATGTCCAATGTGTTGTAAATTGTGTAACATTGCTTGCAAAGAGAGTTTATATGACCTCTTGCCTGGAATTATTCAGAGAATTACGTGAAGAAGTAGTTTTGTCCTTTTTTGTAATTTGGCTGGTAACTCTTCTTAGTGAGAAATAATATTCAATCTCTTCACTGGCATAAGCATTGTAAAACTTTGATCTTGAGAATTAAGTGTTAATTTAAATCTTTCTAAGACTTTGTATTGATGGGTCATATGTAAGTTTTAATGGGGTGGCTTTTCCTTACAGAAGTTACCTAAAATTTTTATTCAAATAAATCTGTTGTAGAGGAGATCCACTCGAGAACAAACAATTCCCTAAGTGATCAAGGGCGAGGCTATCCTTGCAATGTGATTTTTTTTATCACGTGTTATCCCTAACTGAACTAGTAACCACTACTCTTTTTGGTGAACACTAAAAACAAGCTTAAAGGAAAACAATGGTTAGTTCCTAATAAGATTTAACAAGTAAGAGAAGATAATTTAGAAACCACTCAATTTATCTCTCAGTATATTTAAAAGCAAGTAGCTTCCTCTTAATAAGCTCTTTCGGTGAAGCCTAAGTAAGAGCGCTAATAACTATGTATAAAACCTCAAGCTTCAATTAAACCTCAGTAAGAACTAATGACGTCTTAAGGGTGAACTCAATTGACCATCTTCCTTTAAATTATCCAGGGTACCTTGTAATTTTCTCTTAAGTTTGTTGAACGTGAACCGATGTTGTCATAAGGGCATGAACGAGTTCTAGTAACGTAAGTGTGAATAGATGGCCCTGTGGAATTAAATTACCATCTTTATCAAATAAATATATAAATCAAATAATTGTTATAAAGGAGAAGACTTTAAGTGAACTACTCTACAGTGTATAAGAACATAACTCAGTTGGTAAGATGATTTGTGCAAATCATATATTGAATCCTTCTAAAAACTTAAGTCATGAGTTAAAGGGTTTCTTATCAAAATAAATAACCTCCAATCATTTCTTACTGTGGCTTGCCCTAGTTGTGAGAGTGTCTTGTGGTTGGGCTTCTATGTTATTCTGTCAAAAAAAAAGAAAAAGAAAAAGTATATTATCCTTTTGGGTGTGAACGTTTCCGTGCTGACCTTGTGGTCATCCCCGTAACAAGTGGTTCCCAGAGTTGGTTGTAACTTTGTGACGACATGTTGTGTCATGTTTTTTGTCGAAGCAAGTCAAAAAAAAAAATCCTGTCTTTTACTGTGTTGTTCGTGTGTTAAATTTTTTGGGTTGCTACAGTATTCTTTTAATAAGTTCATTTGTTTATTTTTAGTATGTAGATTTTAGTGATGTATTTTCCTTTTTATTATTTATTTTATTTTTGTCTAGATTAGTGAGTAATCATGTTGTTAAATGAATTAAAATTGGTCAAAAGAATGCATTTATTAAATCTGATGGCTCTTGGATTATGTGTTGTAAGTAATGTGTAAGTAGCTTTGAGTGTGTAACACTCCACTTCCTTTTGAAATTCGGTTTTGTCCTTAGGGACTGATTTTGGAGGCTTGTGGGACAAGTTAAACTTACTCCACACCTCTTAAATGGTTACACAAACCCTACCTATGGGTTGGAGGGTCAAAATTAGCCCTTATTATGTATTTTGAGAAGAAAAATCATAGGTTTTTATTTCACCTTCTTACATAAAAATAATTTTGGTACTTGGGGTGTGGACTTGGATTGTGTGTATAAGTAAAAAGGTCATTTATTCACCCACCTTTTTAATTATGCTTTGGAGTTTGAAGTTTGATTTGTGAGGTAGAGTTGAGGATGAGTGATGTGGCATCCTACATAGAGCCACCTCATCCTCCTCTCTCCCTTTTCTATTTATTCGAATTCTTTTTTTTTTGGGGGGGGGGGGGGGGGGGGGGTTACTTCATGTTGGTCTTGTGCTCTTGCAATTGGAGAGAGTTAGAGGATTTTGAATGCTTTGATATTTTTTGGTACTTTAAGACTATTTGGATGTGAAGAAGCTTGTTGTTGAACTTATGGTTCAATCTCTATCATGGAGAGGTAGGAGATAGACTCTTGTAAAAAGGTTTTCTTTCTGTATTGTGCTTATGTGAATGTTTTTGAATGTTTGATATGTTTTTTGGTTTGTTGGGTAGATTTCCTAGGTGTGGTGTAGGAGAAGACTATGGGGATCTTTTGTGCCTAGGAATAAGAGTTGTGTGGAGGTATAAGAGTAATTTGTGGAGAGATTTTGGGTTGGGTGTTCCACCTTGGACAATAAATAGCTTGCATTTCTTACTTTTGGGGGAGGCACAAGAGAATGGGGAGGCATAAGAGGTACTTAGGGGAGGCATAAGACTATGTAAGGGTTTGAGATGAATATTTTGATGGGTTTTTAAGATGGTCGCCCATTCCCCATTGGGAGGTATAAACAACTTCCTCCATAGATCTTGCTCTTTTGGCCTTTGTGTGATAAGGCCTTGTATATTTTGTTACTGTCCTTCTTGTGACTATAACTACATTATGTGGATTGTGATATGATTTTGAAATCTATTTTTTGTTATGGAAGCTTGTCTTGTTTCCATGATTTGAATCCATTTCCTATTGTAATGTGGTTGGGGCTCAGGGGCGAACGAGGATGATGACTTCTCCTCTTCATTAGATTTCTTGGTTGGGTGGAGAGCGTTGCCTCTCCCCTTTTCTTTGTTGTGACTAATTGAAATCTTGTGGATCTCTCTTATTGTTTTTCTTGGAGCTGTGTATGAAGACAATTTTTTAGTTCTCCTTGGGTCCCTCATTGTAAAATTTCCCACTTTAAGTGGATGACTTTGTAATAAGATTAGTAGTGGAAAGTTACTCTATTTTTGGATATGAAAGTTGTATTTATGTGTGGAAAAGGAATGAGAAATATTTATTTGGTATTTTTTTGCAACCAGAAAAGAAGTGTAAAAGGAATTATTTCATTTAATTGAATGTTGATTCACCTTCCATCAAATGGTGTTACTCCTGTTTAAAACTTACTTTTCTAACTATATTGTAAACTCTCTGTTGAAGGTTGGAAATGCCTGTGTTAAAATTTTTGCATTCCTCTGTATTATTTGATTGGCACGTTTTGAAAATAGGATTATATTCTTTCTTTTCACGTATTGAATGAATTAAAGTTAAATATTGTAAATTATATTAGAATGAAATTAACATTTAGAGTATGGTAAATGAAAATAGATCAATTCAGTTTTAAGTATGTTTTCCATTTGGATTCACTGTAAAACCTAAAAATCAATATCAGAAAAATATACAGAGTACCCTGCAACTATGAAAGACAAAATGAAAACTTAAAATGAACTAAGGCTGATCAAAACACATCCCAAAATACTTTTTATTTCTCAAGAAATTTTCTTAGAACTTTATTAATCGAGTTAGAGGCAGAAAAACACCTTTACAAAGAAAAGAGAAAGGAAATAAATCTGTTCTGAAATCTCAACCATAATCAATTAATCCTTCAAAATCCATCCAATTTCTATCAAGTGTAATTCTCCATGTCGGTTGACATGTTGGAGAAGGAAGAATAGAAAATCAAATTAAATCTGGCAACTGAAAAGTTCAGTTCACGTTTTTATGACAGGAAAATTGTTTTCTTAAAATTCACCCATCTAATTGTTTTAAATAATATTTTGTGCTTCCTATACAAAGAGGAGTTTGAGCCCTTTCCAAAAATTCATTAGTTTCTCAAATCCAAGCTTCCATTTGAAAGTTATGGCCTTATGAAGTTTTTACTTTGTTCGGTTTCAAAAAAAAAACTAACTGTCAAACAGGAAATTTTTGTAAATCGGATTCGCGGGCTTGAAAATTACTTAGGGCACTTTTTGAAAAAATTCAAAAAGGTAAGAAGTTCCTCCGTGGCCCCGCAGCCCCACATCCTTCGCTTTTGGAAAAAAAAATACTTCCACGAGTTTGCGGGCCCACACCTTCAAACTTTCCTTTTTGAAAATTTGGTCTAAAATCTTAAGTTTTCCCGTTGGTCCGCTTCCCCGCTTGTCACTATGGGTCTTACACGCAGCTTCTTCAGGCATTGGAAGAGGCGTGGATTTTTTTAGACATTAGCACTTTTGGAAAAGATTGGCAAAAATTCCTAAGTTTCATCGCCATCCCACCTTCCTGCAGGTAACTGTTAGATTGACACGTGGCTTTGCTAGGTGTCAGCGGAGGCACAAGTTGTTTTTAACCTTTGCATTTTTTAACACAAAAGCCAACATTTGTAATTTTTCCCCGACAGTCTACTTTCCCACTTGTAGCTTTTGGGCCAGACAAGTGGTATCACTAGACATCAGCAGAGGCATAGACGTGTTTAAACCTTTTCTCCCTTTCAACAAAAAGAGCTAAAAATACTAAGTGCCTTCGATGACCCGCCTTTTCGCATTGGCTCAAAATTTTGGACACATGTCCTTTACGGCCTTAGGCTTATTTTTCTTTTTTTGGCATGAAGCCCTGCCATGGGCTAGCGGGCGCACGGGTGTAACTTGTGCTTTTTACCCAAAGTGCAAAGCGCCAAATTACCTCCCCTGCCCTGCCAGTCTGAAACCCTTCCCGGGTAAAAATTCTTCCTCAGGCCTGTAAGCCCACCTTTGGGAAAACTTTCTTCCCCAGGCACGCAAGCCCGCCTTTGGGAAATATTTCTTCTCCAGGCCCGCAGGCCCGTTTTTGGGAAAATTTTCTTCCCGAGGTCTGTAGCCCCGCCTTTGGGAAAAATTTCCTCCCCAGACCTACCGGCCTATAAGTTAAGAATATGAGGAGTTATGAGGTCTTCTTTATATCATTGGAAAGGGGAAGAAATTTCCTATCTAATGAAAAAAAATTCAATAAACCTTAAGTGTGCTAAATATGTGAAAAATCAGGTTGAAGTGCAAAGATGAGCCTGGGAGTGGGTAAGTGGGAAATTACCCCTTTTAAACTTAAATGTTTAACTCTAAAGCATGGGTTGACCTTTTAAGGGGTCACGTTATGGAATAAGATAATGTTTTCCTAACCTCATGCAAATGAGAACCTTGTTTATTTTTTAGACCTAGTGGAATTAAATACCTTTGGTATTTAATTCTTTTTGGCCCCTTTGACCCTCTAAAATTAATTAAGGAATATTTAACTATAGTGTTAATTTCATTATTTATTAAACTAACACCTAAGAGAAATTTAACTATATTTGGATTAATTATACTCATGTTAATTTTTAATGTGGATCTAATGATTGTTATAACGGGAAAATTTCATTTATTAAATTATAATTGACTTTTAATCTTTACTGAGACAATTATTGCTTGAAGCCTGGTAGTGGTCACGCCTTTCAAAAAAAAAATATTCCATAATTTTTTCTATCTAAACCTAGGTTGTTCTTGGGTCTCAAGTGGTCATTTTAGCGGGCATTACAAGTACCCTGACTTACAAATCTTCACATTTCTCCACCTTTAATATTTCAACAGTACTAAAAAATTACTCGAGCGCCTATGATTCAAGAATTTAGAAATGAAGAATCGATATTGAATTAACTCAACTTCATCACTCCGCCTTAATATGCACCCTTTACTTGCCACTCCTTACCACAACATATATTCTCTTTTCTTCTTTATCATTTCACCGTTGGCTTTACTCCTATAAATTTGTGTCTTTTCAAAAAGAAATAATTTGCACTTGCTTCTCGTTTTCAATATCATTTGTTACTAATAATGTCAAACTAATCAACAAAAATCCTTTCTCAATTAAACCATCAATTTTACAACATTATAATTATATATTTTTTCTCTCCTTCATTACCTATCTTTCATCAGGACTATAATCAATACATCTTTCCCCCTATCAACTAAAATACTCACTCTCTTCTTTTCCACGTCTCTCACCACCTCGTTCCACATCTTTCTTTATTTTCATAAAAACATCTCCTTTCTTCCCATCTACTTCTCCACATATCAAACTACAAGCCTCACCCAGTACACATCCAAAAATTTCATACCTTTCAGTGTTTGCAATGAAATGCCCACATGTGATTCCTAATATATACCACTATTTCATACAAAAAATCAAGATTAATGAAAATCCTTAGTAATAGCCATACTTCCCTACCATGAAACAATGGTTAAAATACTTTAAAAACTTTCTACAAATGGCACAATGTATATAATGATTTTTTTATATTTATTTATGGTGAGTAGAGATCATAAATCAGTTTTAAATCATTTTCTCCTACCATGGGTATTCACAATATTGGTTTATATTTAATTTTTTTAATCTAAAATTATCCTACTAAATAAAACACACACATGCTTAATAATACACTGAACATCGAGAATATTTTACCCAAAAATAATTTGGAAGAAGTAGGGGAGCATAGATAGCTAGAAAGGTGCATAGACGACTATTGGGGAATGACTCTTAGATGTAAGAGTCACTACAAAAAGCTTTATATAACTATGTCTAAGACACATATTCCTCCCATTTTTGTATGGATTTACATTATTTTTTCTATGGTTACAAATTTTATAATGGTGGTATAACACTTAATTTCATACTTCATCCAAAATTTCCATATGATTGGCATTTTATAGTGCCACCCAACATCCCTCACCTCCTAAAGTAATAGCAATTGAAGAGAGGATTCCAAACAACAAAGATGTTATCTTTATCCTTGACGTGAATTTGGTAATGTAACAAAAATATATGAAGAAATAAACTTATCAACATTGTAGTGAGAGAAGATTTAAAGATGGATACTTTTTTTTGTTCGAGTGAAGCCATATAATCAACTATATTTATAAAAATAAAAATGATAACAATATTTACTCTAAATATTATTTCCCTTAAATTGGAGCTTCCTTGGTCAGCTAAAATACATCAAATTTTCCATGTTTTTTTCATAAAGAAGGTCATTGGGAAATGGGTTTCTTCTCATTCAGTGTTAACAGAGCTTGATGGAGAAGGAAGAATAATCTTGGAGCATGAAGGAATCTTAAAGGCACTACCATCGCCAAGTATCTATTCAAGTGGAATAATTTTTACATCCAAGATGCAACTTTGGAAGATTAAGCATTCTGGAAACACCATCTAGAGATTACTAGCATTGGGGACAATGTTACTTTGAAGGGGAGGGGTATGCTACACCCTTAATATTAGCCTATATATTTGGATATGGATGGACGTTTTGTGGCTAAAATAATCACTTATAATTTCATACCGCATTATTTATGCTTTCATAAGTTTACTAGGTCATCCTTGGGTCTTTGAATAACATAAAAGGCTATATATAGGAATTAGTAAGTAGTTAATGATCATGATATTGAAAAAGTGATTCTTATTGTATGGTTTGGATGTTACCCCTTCAAATTGGTTGATTCATTCTACTTACATATTACATTATAATTTCTCTATATTTTGGTGTTTTTGGTGTTATGTTTATGTGTATATTTAGATCTATTTGATTAATTTCATTACATGAAATTGGGGACAATATTGCTTCAAAGGAGAGGGGCATGTTATGCCCTTGATATGGTGTCATATATAATTATATGTATGGCCACCATATGGCTAAAATTATATCTTGTCATGTCATATCTTATTTATTTCATTCTTTCATATACTTAAACAATTAATATATGTAGTTTAAATAATAAATGAGGGTATATATAGGAGTTAGTAACCTATAGGTGATCATCATGTACTGAGATTTAATTCTTATTACAAGGTTAGATATTTCCCCCTTGATGTGGATAAGTTATTTCTGCTTTTATATTCTCGTACTATCTCTCTATTTTGTTGTTCTTGGTGTTCTATTACTATTATTATAATAATCTAAGTAATTTCATCACAATGGAAATATCAATCGGGGAAAATTGAGTGGAAGAAAAAAGAAGATAAAGTGGAAGGAAACTTGTGTCAGTTGGAGAGGTAGGAATAACATTTTCATATGCACAAAATTTTAGGGGACATTGATGCATTGCAAAGAAACAAAGCAAACCCATTCTTTTTTTTCTATTTATCTTCCTCTTAGATGATTGTTTTTATATAAATTCAAAACCCCATCAACAGATTCTTTGTTGTGTGAGAAAAAATAATAAGTGTATTTAGAGTAAATATTTATATGATTCTTCGATTTAACCTTTGTATCATTTATGTCGTAACCAAAATGAGGGATTGTTTGCATGGAAAATGTCAATTGGAAAGGGTACAAACTGCATCTAAAATGAAGGTCACATGTCAAAAAATCGTGTCATTAAGATCAATGGTCAATATCTAGTACAACACCATTCTTCACACCAATAATAAATGACAAAAGTGGCTTCATTATTACTGTGCATATTCAAGAAATTAGTTATTAGTTGAAATTCTATGTAGTCAACATTCCATCGTAGGAACTTTAATTGTATAAAACCATTATGAGATTACTATTGTTTTGCTAGAATATGGATGCAAAAAAGTTTTTGTTAGCTTTCTTGGTTATGCGAGATCACAATATCCTATAGGACCCATCTTCTTCATAACATAATGAATTCAAAAAAGAAAAAAGGGACACACTATCAAACCATTTGCAAGCATACAATAAATTCTTGGAATATATTTTAAAAGAAGTCTCTCATGCACAGACATCAGACATTAAATCGAATAAAAAATATATAAAAATTAATAAGAAATCTTCAAATTCAGTATACAAACTAATTTTAGTTTTCTTTTTAATTTATAATATTTCAAAATTTATGGAAAAATACTTATTTTATAAACACATCATATCAAAAGTGGTATATTTATAATAAATTAATGTATGTGTTAACAAATCAATAGTAAAAAAATTTGAAATCTCAAGTAGACCAAAAACTGACTTGATCATTGTGGCTCCTCTATCATCTTAATCTCCTTATAATAAACATAAATATAAATTTTATTTTAATATCCATTACGCTATATGAATAAACTTCAACAATAAAAAATATTAAATATTGCCATAAAAGTATATAAACAAAAAACAAATCACATCTACATTACAATAAAATGTGTAAACCTCATGTTTTTTTATTTTTGTTTTACCATGTTTATTCCTAGACACAACCACTCAAAAAAAGTGTTGCCATTGTAATATAAAGGGAATTGGAAATGATAATGCTCAAAGTAATGATGAAAAACAACATCAACACGAATCATCCACACAACAATAAGTACCTAAACCTCAACACATCATTAACATAGAGAAATAATAAACTTCAAATAAAACTATGTAATTAATTAACATAATATAATTTTATATGATGAAGACCCCTAAAATTAAATGTCCACAAAATATGTACCTCTATTTTATAAGAATAGAATAAGTGTAATGGTGCTTATCAACAGCCATTCTATGAAGGACACAAGTAAATAATGTTTTTTTTTTTATATTCATTTACGGCTCATAAATCAAATTCTCCCACCGTAAAAATTTGATTTTATTAATCTCTAGTAAATCGTACTAGGTAAATAAATTCGACTCACCTAAAAATACTGTTAACATCTAGAAGATTCGACTCAACAATATTTTGTAAGTGCTCAACAGCTAGAAGACAGTTGTAAAGGTTGATATTGTGACTGTTTGCAAGACAGCTGTAAAGCTAGAAGACAGATGTAAGAGCCGTTACGAAAGTTTTATTTAACGCCGTCTGAGGCTTTTGTTTTTACTATTTTTGTATGGATATGCATTTTTGTTTTTCTGTGGAGTCTGTATGCAGGGCCCTGCTGTTCGTATTTGTTTTAGTTTTTGTTAGTTCAGTATGTTTTGAGTCATTTGGTCTGTGGATTTTGGTTTTTTTCTCTTTCTTTTTGTGGTTATAGTCTTGTATTTTTTATATTTGGGTTCTTTCATGTCTGAATACTCGAGCTCTGTTTGAGGAGAGCAGTGCAGGAGAAGAACAGTGACGTATCAGACCAGCCACAACCCTAAAGGATGGTAAGTTCTCTAAACTTCTACTGTTATAATTTGATTCCTTTTCTTATTCTTTAGGTTCTTGATAATTTTTTAGTTCTTTCTCTCCTGTGCGTTTAGGGCTTTTTAATATTAATGTTCCCCCGTGTTTAGGTTACTCGACGTTCAGATCCAAATTGGTTTAAATTTTTTTAAACAAAAAGTTACCTAGGTTTCTAACTATCTGACTGGTTTGAAATTAGTTTAGATAAATGCATTTGTATGTAACTCAAACGCTTCATATCAGGGTTCAGATCCGAAGCATTATATCTTTGGTAGGTTTCTCTAACACAATTTAGATCTGTGGTTTTCCTGTTTGAAATTAGTTTAGATAAATGCATTTGTATATAACTCAAACGCTTCATATCAGGGTTCAGATCCGAAGCATTATATCTTTGTTAGGTTTCTCTAACACAGTTTAGATATGTGGTTTTCCTATTTAATTGTCGCTCTAGGGTAGGCTTTATAAATGATTTTTGAAATTAGACAGATGCTGTTGTAGATTGTGATTTAAAGATGCTTTCTGAAGCTACGCAGTTTATTATTATAGGAATTAGTGAAATATTTTTGGATTTATTATCTATTTAATGTTATGCAGTGCTTATTGTTGTAAGTTTGAATGGTCTGTAGTTTTTGATCTGGCTTTACTTGTATTTTGATTATTTACAATTGTTATTTTCCTGATTTCCAAAGAGGTAATTAAACTATTTAGGTGTACTGATGTGTTTTAAACTTTGAAAGTTGATCTTGCGTAGGTGGGGTTAAACTGGGGTTAAACTGGCCACGCAAGCTTAAAATGTGGTGCTGTAGAACACTGTTTTTCTTGCTATGCGAGTTTAGGATTTTCTTCGTGAGTAAATCATGGATTAATCTTACATTTTAATATTTATAACCTATGTAATGTTACAGTGTTTTTTCGTTTTTCAGATTCTCTAAGTCTTTATTAATTCTTTATTTTTGATTATTTTTTGCTTTTCTTGCTTAGGGTTAGTAATACTTTCTTATTTTCCTGAATGTTATTTTGTCTCATGGATAAACTTTGCAACTTAAAGTTTTAATGATTTTTTTTACAGGGAATTACACTGTTTAGATGTTCTGTTAGATTTTAAAATTTTGGAAGTTGATTTTGTGTAAGTGGGGTATAAACTGGCGATGCTAGCTTAGGTTGTGGTGGCTCTAGATACCTATTTTTCTTGGCCATTCTAACTTAAAAGTAAGCTGTGGTTGAACTGGCCATGCTAGTGGAAGCTATTCTGTTGTAGAAGATGAGCAACATTTTTCCAATAGTGTTAAAAGCATGCTTTAATTTGATATAGAAGATGCAATTTATTTTGTTGTGCTGGAGTACCCTGTCTATATCAATGACATTATTCATTCCATCATTTAGTAAAACCACACCTTAATTTCACGCTATTTATTTTAAATCCCTGCTTTTTGGTTGTTTTCTAGGTGTAGTTTAGGTATCTAAAGACTTTTTAGTAGGTCAATGGACTGGATTTTGGGCAATGAAGGAATGCCAATACATAGAAACACCTGGAAGATTTTCTGAGAATCATTAACCAAGCTTCAAAAATTAGTCTCACTGAAATTTAGAAGTTTACAGAAGTATTTATAGTTTAATGGTATTTCAATTTGGTATTGTATTGATGGCATAAGCAAATGTGTGAATCGGATTGAGGTTAACATAGTATAGAAGCGAACAGGATGCCTTTCTAGTTTTCAATTCCAAATCTCAGACCCTTGTCACTCTGCGTCACGCATGTGTTTTTTTTTAAGTTTTTCTAAAAAATATTTTTAGTTACGCCTTACTAATTTGATACACCCTTTTTGGTAATAATTACTGGCATTTCTGATTTGTTTATCCATGATGTAATATGCATAGTTTTCAACAAGGGTGCCTATTAACCTGCCCAAATTGTAATGGTTTAAGCAGGAATAAGGGTGTGAAAGATTCATTTCATTCCTAATATAACTGTGTTGTTAAAGCTACATGGAACACCTCAAATTTATCAATAACTGTGTGCTGTCGAATGTGAAGACATTCGAATGAGAACTAAACTATGCGTAAATGTAATGCTTTGACACAGCTGTGATATCATTAGATTTTAGGATACTGTTCTTGAGAAAAAAATATTTTTTCTATCAGGTCAGATCTAATGTGTTTATTAATTTTGCAAGACATGTGCTCGTAGATTATTTGAAGTTTTTTTTTGGACTTCTCATTGAATTTATTTTGACAGTTTCTTACATATCAGAGTCAGTTCCATCTCCTTGCGACTGAATTTGCCTTTTTAAACATTAGTCCAAGGTTATTAATAAACATTTCACAGTTGATTTTAGATGAACATAGACATTAATCAATAGCAGTTATTTTCGTACAAGCAGTGATTTTTTTATTCATCGAGTTTTCCTTCCATTTGTGGACAGGTATGATATGCTTTTGGGGTCTCGTCAACATGTGTATATGAAATTTAAATTTGGGTGTATGCATTAAGAATATTCGAAAATTCTCTATTCTGCCAAATGTAATTGTATCCTGCCTCCAGGGGGGGAATTTTAAAATCAAGCTGTCGCCGTAGTCTTTTTACAGTTAGTAAAATCACACTGTAATTATTCGGTCGCCTGGAGAATGAATAGGGGTCTCAAATGCAACGTCCATTTGGGGCTTTAATCTAGCGGGTTTTGGGGATGCCGTGGTGGGAGAACAGAGCAAGTCGATAAGGCGCTGGAGGCTACAACGAAGTCTGTCGGAGAAGAATTCCCTTCCAAACGTCAAAAAGCTGCAGAAGTAGAGGTATTTGAAAAACTGGAGCAAATTCTTGCTAAATTTAAAATGTTAAAATCCAATTTTTGCTTTAAAATAATATGATCAAAGTGTTTTTGTAAACCGTCTGCATATTGGGTCGGAATACAGTCGAATGAGTTTTTTCCCAAAACACTCGAGGACAACATTTGTCAGGGGATAATTTCCTTTTGCATGACGTTGTTAAGCACGGTTTTAATGGACGTGCTAGTAAGCGAGTTTTTTTAATAACACGTCCCCCATGCAATATTTATGATTGGTTATTTCGACAAGGTTTGAACCGGTAACTATCGCCATCATTAGAGGGGAATCTAGGGGTTCTGCAACGTCCTTGGGGCTTTAATTCAAGCGGGGTTTGGGGATGCCGTGGTGGGAGAACTTAAGTCGACCTTACAAATATAGGCGCTAAGGAAACCACTCACAACGAAGTTGCCCAAGAAGTAATTCCCTTCCGACTGTCAAAAAGCTGTAGAATTTGTAGAGGTATTTGAAAGGGTGGAAATAAACCCTTTTAAATTCACTAAAATGAAAGAAGTTTTAATTGAGTCAAAGTGTCTTTTGTTTTGCATTTTTACAGTATGAGTTTATTAAACACTCGAGGACAACATTTCTTCAGGGGATGAAATACTGCAGGACGTTGTAAGCACGGTGCTAGGGGACGTGCGAATCAGCGAGATGGGAAACACGTCCCCCATGCAATATTTATGGATCTGGAGCCTACCGTCATCGACAAGGTTTGAACCGGTAACTATCGCCAGCTCTTTCACCCGGAACAACTCATTAATGGCAAGGAAGTGTCGTTAACAAATTTGCTTATACCCCTTACACCAATTAAGTACCTACACAGATCATATAATCTTTGAATGGAATGCATTTTATTTTGAAATGGGTCTAATGTAAATGAATATTTTTTTTTGCCTTTCTCATTTGGGAAAGAGATATTGGATCTATGCCTGGACCGCATCAAGAAGCTAGCAGAAAACTGCAGAGGTTTTGTTTTGGGGGTATAATTATATGAGAGTAGTCGTTTATGCGGATTAGTTGTTTTAAAGTTGGAAAATGCTTTTGTTAAGTAGTGTCTTCTATTTGTGTAATAAGATTTTGAAGGATGGCGAGGTGTTTACTGGAGTTTAACTTATATTATGTTTTTGAAGTTCTTGTGGTTTCATATGTTCCTTCGAACGCTGATTATGAAGTTTCGATTTCTGAATATTTGGACTCTGATTTGTGGAGCAGGAATTATAAAGTTTTATGTTTTTGTGGGAATGGTTTAGTTATGAATTTTGTGTTTAGATCCACATTATATTACAAGTATGTAATCCTTCGTAGTCTATTTTTCTTTCATTGATTAAAAGGGATTTTAGAAATTAATTTAGTTGGGTGAATACTAGTATAGAACCCTCTTTTTTTGATAGACTGATAAATTGATTTTTTAGTAAGGACACAAACACCGCAATGAAAGTTTATATTGGAATTTGTGAGGTTAAGTCGGTTGAGGGTGAGAAACCATTATTTCTGATTGTGAAAGAATTGTAAACGATGGGTACACAAAAGTAGTTCCTCGTAAGCCTTGATTATTTCACAAAGAAAGTCACACACTTTATCCAGAGGGCGGCGATTATTCTGTTTCCTGAGCTTCAAACTAGCTGAAGTATTTACTAAGCCGAATTTTAGCTCACAGAAAGCTTTATTATTTTTTCTCTGTGGAGGAGTATAACAAGCCACCATTGTGAAAACATGCAGCAAGCTTTGTTACTTGTTCACAACTGATTAGCATTTTTTTAGAGTGTAGCGGAAGGTATCGTGATCGATTCCCTAGAAGTGTCACGGTGGGTGAGAGAGAGAAATAATTTTTTTATGTTTTTGCCCTGAGAAATAATATTCGTAGTTGTATATATTTTTGTTTGAGCGAGTGTACATAGTGGGTTTTTGCTGGTATATATTTTCTGCAGTATGAATCGGATATATACACCTGGGCCTTCATAGTGTCATACAGTTCTTTGTCTGTTTCTCAACATTATAGAAATTCATGTCACTAATTTTGTAAGCCTGCGTAAATAGACTCTATTTATTAATTTTTAAGCCTGAGTTTAGTAATCATAATCAATTCCATATTGTCATCATTTTTTATTGGAAATGCATTAGCCCTTTGTGGGTCAATTTTGGTCATAACTCAATGTCCTCCCCTTCCATCAAACCCCTTCTTAATCACCCCTCATCCTTTCGCTCTATTTCACTTCCGCATTTTTTCATTATTCACTCCATTCCTTTCGGCGTTTATATGGTACACTTAGTACGATTGCTAGTTAATAAACATTTCACAGTTGATTTTAGATTAATTTTTTCAATATAATCAATGGCAGTTATTTTTCGTACAAGCAATGTATTTTGTATTCATCGAGTTTTTCTTCCATTTTACACAGGCATGATATGCTTTTGGGGTTTCGTCAACATGTGTGCCTTACAATGATATTTAAATTTGGGTGTATCAATTAAGTTAATATTCCAAAATTCTATTCTGAAATGTAATTTTATAGGGAATTTTATGAACTGGCCATGCTAGGTAGCTTAGGCTTGTTTTTTACATTGTTAGTAAAATCCTGCCTTACCTATTTCTATTAGCTTATTCTCCTAATGGATTGTTGTTAATGATAATATTTAGTTTATTTTGGCATTTACATCTAAATTTTTTTAGAAAATTTCCTCAGAATCACTCTCAAAGCTTAAAAAATTGAGTTAAAAACGTCAATACAGCCAAGTAGTAACACAGAACATTACTGTCGCATATTCTTAGGAACTTAAAATGTTATTTCAAATTCATTTTTTTTGTTTTGGTATTAATATATCACTTTTGTGTAAAGTGTAATGATGATAGATAAGGCAGCAGGCACAGTATGGTATGAACAAATCAGCCAGCGGATCAAGTTGTCAGTCGGATAATTCCGTTTGTATGTAGGCAGGTTAAATTTTAATGTACCTATTAACCGTGTTTTTTAATTAACTGCATAATCGTACCATAAGAAAGATTCGGATGATTGTTTTTATTTTTATTTTTATATTATTTTGAAATCTAATAATTTGCTTCTTCGGGAATTCAATGGGGAGAACTCGAGGGTACTTACTTCTTTTAAATATATATAAAAAAATTGCTTTGTTCATAATGATGGTTTGAGAAAAACCGTCCTGTAATTTGTAAAATTTTGTAATTAATTAATATTTGATATTTACATTAGTAAAAATAAAAAACTAATTAAAAATAGATAGAATTAAGGTAATTAATATGAATTACTAAAAAAAACTTTAACTAAGAAAAAATGAAATTAAAAACATAGAAACTAATAATTAATAATTAAATAAATTAACAAAACATAAAAAAAATCTATAGAATTTTTTTAAAAAAAATAAAGTAATTAAAAATTGACAAAAATTAATTACTAATAATCAAATTTTAAATTGATTTCTAGTTTTAATTAATATTTTATTTTTATTTTTTTAATTTTAAATTGATTTTAGTTTTTAATTAATATTTTATTTTTACTTTTTTTAATGTTATTTTTTAATTAATTTTTGTCAATTTTTAATTACTTTAATTTTTTTTATAAATTTCTATAATTTTGTAATTTTTTCTTGAACGATGGAAAAACCCACTGGCTTGTCCCTCCATCAAACTAAATTGGCCCCTCCATCAAACTAAATTGGCCAAAGGTGTGCGTTCACGGGCCCATGTGAGAGTTCCAATAAGTTCTTGCCAATATCCATGCCAGGAAATAAGAAACATAAATCCAGTAGCCCAAACAAGATGCCCGAATAAGAACATCCATGCCCAGACAAATAAATTAATAATTAAAAAAAAAAATTGTAGAGCCACTGTAAAATTGCATTAAAAAAATGTGTGAATGTGTTTGGAGTACGTGGGATGGCTAGCAGGTTGCATATGGGCAACTTGATAGGGACATGGTTGTCTGAAAAATCTTGCTCACCTATTCTTTCTTCACTTGCACGATAATTAAAGCATTTAATTGGAGTTTAAATACTTTGACCACACAAAAACCTAGGTAACATTGTAAATTTAGCAGTATATGGGTAGTTGCAGTGCACAAGACACAATCACACTGTTTCACGTATGTAACAAACATGTCTCCAATGTGGTCAGTTATTTCTTGTAGTGCCCACTTACTTTCGACACTTTTGATATTGATCCTAATACTGATGTAACGCCCTGTAACACCCCAAAACCCACATACACGAACAACACAGTAAAAAGACAGTATAACTTTTTTTTTTGGACTTACTTCCACACATAACATGACGCAACATGTCGTCACCAAGGATACCACTAACATTGTGAACAACTTGATACAAGGATGGCCATAAAGGCAGCACGGAGACATTCACACCTATCAAGGACAATACATTTTTTTTTTTTTTGACAGAACAACATAGAAGACCAACCACATGACACTCTCACAGCTAGGGCAAGCCACAGTAAGAAATGATTGGAGGTTATTTATTTTGATAAGACACCCTGGATAAAGTTAAAGGAAGAAGGTCAAATGAATTCACCCTTAAGACGTCATTAGTTCTTACTAAGGTTTAATTGAAGCTTGAGGTTTTATATGTAATTATTAACGCTCTTACTTAGGCTTCACCGAAAGAGCTTATCAAGAGGAAGCTACTTACTTTTAGATATGCTGAGGGGTAAGTTGAGTGGTTTCTAAATTTTCTTCTCTTACTTGTTAAATCTTATTAGAAACTAACCATTGTTTTCCTTTATTGCTTGTTTTAGGCGTTCACCAAGAAGAGTAGTGTTCACTAGTTTAGCTAGGGATATCAATTTATAAAAAAAATTTACTTTACAAGGATAGTTTCACCTTTGAGTACTTCAGGAATCTCTTGTTCTCAAGTAAGTCATCTCTACATTAATTTATCTGAATATACATATATTTTAGTTAACTTCTATAAGGGTTAACCATTCCATTTAATTTTACTTATATCACCTCATTACAAGGTGTCAGAGAGTTTTGACTTAACACTTTATTTTCAAAAACAAGGTTTTACAATACTTATGTCAATGTAATGATTGAATATCATATCTCACCAAGGTAAGTAACTAGTCTAACAACAAAAGGGAAAGAACCCTTCACCACGTAGTTTTCCAAACATATTAAGGCAAGAGATCTTCTAAACTCCTTGCAAGCAAAGTTACAAAATTTATAACGCATTGAACTTTCTACAAGAACTTCATAATTTGAACTGATGAAACTTGTACACTCTTTTCTTTAATCTACTCGCATAATCCATCTGCACAAATATTATCTAGAGTCAGTTCGCTAGAACTGAGCATGATAAGATATAAAACTCACCTAATAACTTATGCCATCTAGTATTTAAATAAATGAAAGTTTGCAATACTCCTTATCAAATAATTTCTAACATACATTTAAAACTTAACTGCACATCTCATGATAATACATTTCATACTCATTAATGTTCACTTACTTAAGATCTGTTTACAGAAGAACACCATTCCAAGAGACTAGATATACAACCTTAATCATGCAATTAATCATACTTAAATTACAGTAAATAATAATGACGCTCACCTAATACCCTTGACCTACTTTACATATGTGTCTAACAAGATTATCTTTCAATTACATAAAAGCACCAAACATTAAGTTTCATACAGTTACAACAACAAGTACTCATTACAGTTCATTTATTACCCAAGTATCAAACCTTCATAAATTGTACAATAACAAGTTTATCTAATCCTGCAATTTTAATCCATTTACAAATATTGTTCGCAAGAATCGATGATTGCTTATTCCATGTCTTTAAATATTTCTTCAAGTAAAAAGAGTCCAACTCATAAGAATGAGTTATGACCAACAATACTGTCATCTGTTGGTAATATGCCAAAGATACATATGTCTAGCTAAGATATGCAAGCGCAGCCCAAGCCACTATGAATGCAAGTATCAACATTATATCCTAATAAGATGCGAGTATCAATTTTTTTAACTAAACATAATAATCATCGTAAATAACAGAATTAGACTATTTATTGAAATAACATATTTATCCTTACCAATTAACATAATATACCCTATTATCTAATTCAACCTCCACTTGCATATCCCAATCTATGGGTATTAAAAATTGTTCTATAAAATGAAGTTAAATAATTTCAGGTGGACTAATATCCTTACTGTCATACATGGTAAGCACAGTTCCATTATGGTAGCTGTCACCTTTACTTAAGGCTATGCATGACTCCTTTTTAGGGTAGTTATCTTAACTTCTCTATTCATTTGTTTTCCTACCAAAAGTCTTTCGACAAGCTTCAAGGTCAAAGTATAAGATAAATTCATAATTTTATATTTCAAGCGTTGCCTGAATTCGTATGCATGAGGGCATCACAAATCAATCAAACTTGAAGAATGTCGATGTATCCAATATTACTTTAACCGATCCAAAAGTCCAAGTAGTGCCTCAAAAATTAAGCCAAAGAATTATCCACACAGGATTATGACTTGCGTGCATAACATATTCGTAAAGGTCATAGAAAACCCATTAACACATGCTTCAGGAGGGTTCCAATCTAATAATAAGCTCATAGTAATAATAATAGCAGAGGGCCTGGTGAGGGGTTTTCCATAATCCCCAAGGTAGATGATAATCGAATGACTCAGATGGAGCTATCTAGAAAGACCAATTAAACTAGTATGACTCTTCCCAAATAGAAGCCCCAATCCTAATGGGAGTTAAATTATTATAAAACCACAGTAAAATCCAAATACAGTCATATCGGAAAGTTTCCTTTTTCAAGCCATGTACTACATAATATAAACAATACAAGAAAAATTATAAACCTCATTCACGCTCCATACTATTTTCTACAGAAACCATCATTCGAAGGAAAGTCAAGGCAAAAAGGCAAACCAACATTATAAGATCAGTAGGCAAGAATCGATGTAGAGATTTCTTCTACTCAAAAAGTAAATAAGATAAACTGTAGAGGGGGAGAGAGATCAGTTCATGCAATTATAATTAGAAGTCATCCGAAATCCCCAATCTCTACAGAATTCAAACAGGAATTGCAGGGATTGATTTACCCAAATACTAAAGGAAATAAATTATTAAGAGAGAGGGTTAGGGCTTATCATGCCTGTTTTAAACGCTATATCTCATGGCCACGCCCGTGCAGACCCCTTCTCCCAGCAGTCCCAAAATTATTTCTCCACCAAACTCACGCTTCTCACCCACACGGTGTCCCAAATACCACGCAAAAGAAACAATAACCATTCCGGTAAACTGCATAGACACAGGCAAAGGTTTTTGAGTTTGGTCTCACTCCTGCCAATTCCATTTCTCGAAAAAGCATCAGCGCCTCCTCAAAGTGCCCATTCTGTGAGAATCCTGCAATCATTGCACATGAAACCAAGTTTGGTCGAGGCATTTCCTGGAAGAGTTTACGAGCTTCATCAACAAACCCATTCTGAGCAAATTCCGCAAGCATGGCATTCCATGAAACCACATCTCTTTGAGGCATTTCCTGAAAAATCTTGAGGGCTTTATCAACAAACCCCTTTTGTACGAAACCTGTTATCATCGCATTCCAAGACACAACATTTGATTGAGGCATTTTCTTAAACAGCTGCAAAGCTTCATCGACATATCCATTCTGTGTAAACCCTGCAATCATCAGAGTCCATGAGCAGACATCTCGTTCAGACATTTTGTCAAACACTTTCCGAGCATCTACCAGGCTTCCGCACTTGACATACATGTTTATCAACGTATTTTCCACAAGCCTGTCTTTTATAATACCCGTCTGAGTCATGTGAGCGTGGATTCATTTGCCATGTAATAATTCCTTTTTGTGAATGCAAACCTTCAAGAGAGAAACATATGTAGTAGAATCTATTTTACTGTCTGGCATATGTAAAATATTGAGGGTTTCTTTCAGGCGAGCCTGTTGACAGAGTCCTCTCATACTAATATTGGGTTGTGTTTTAGATGTGGTGGAAAAGTTAAAAACAAGTTTATGTGGAAATCGACCATGCCTGGTTGAAAGAGATTGCAGGCTTTCCAAAAATTGTTCAATGTCTTCATGCTTGCTGATCAAATTCAAACTTAACCTCTTCCTTTATCCGGATCTACCTTTTAAATAGCGCATCTTCAACCCAAAACAAAACACAACACACCACTGGATTCTATAAATAATTCAAATTGCATGCAGAATCGTAAGTCTGAATTAATTTTTATCCGTGACTGAACATTGTAACGTTTGTTGAATGGAGCACTCTCACCATCACATGGTCGATTTTGGCAGGAATATCTTGAAGGAGAATCTTGAATTTGAGGATGCAGGCGAAGCTGAACAGATAACCACGAAGTTGGACCACCTGCTTGTTGGAGCGCTCAAAAAGGCTTCTACTACAGCTGCAAGATCTTGCAACAACTGATCACGACTGTGGTCGCGTGCAACCAGAACATCAGGATCAACACCAACGGTTCCTTGGGATCGCCCTGCAGCAGCTGTCGCACTTATCCCTCTCTGGAGGCCACTGATTTTCTGAGATAAGTTTACTTCTCTACCCTGTAGCTGCTGCATATCGCCAAACACTTCCTCACGGCACTTTCTGAGGAGAATTTCAGTTCTGCGCTCCACTGAAGCTGCCTGTACAGCACGATTTTCAGGATCCACACCCACCCACGCAACATCAGGGTGACAGACCTTCATTTCACCATCAAAGAATCCACTGTCCAGAACACGCCAAGAAGGAGCAGGTCAAAGAGAGTGGGTAGCAAAAAAAAACGCGTTAGATTTGCAAATCACAAGAATTAATGAAGGTGGGGCGGCTGGCAGAGGTAAGGCCAGTGGGAGATGGCCACGCATCTGGTCTAGATGGCAGGAGGGGGGGGTGAGGGACGGCAGGCCTTAGGCACAAGAAGATAAAATTTTGATTTTAATTCCCTGTCCCCTCCAAACTGCGCCACACACCTACCCTCCCTTCTTTCCCATGCAAACCCTGCTTTCCTTTATTTGATTATTTTTACTTATATTTTATTTCATTTCATTAACATCGATAGTAATTTTGTATCTCAACTATAACATCTGAAGCGCTACCGCGAGCAAACAAGTATACAAAACTATAGAACAAAATAACAGACCTGGTTAACGCTAAGTTGCATTTTAAATTCCGGCATTCTATCTATTTCTGAATTAAATATATCAACCAAACATACAATGACGCGGTTCTATCAAACACGGTAGAATATTCATTCTATGACATTACAAATACAACAATAATATTATCTGAAGAAGAAGGTTCCCTCAATTTGGAACTCTATCTCCACGAATGAGAAACCGTCACATAAACAGCATGCGCATTTACTTGCCATTAACATTATAAATACTAAAATCTTTAATCAATCCACGTTAGTTCACTGACTGGTTAAACTCTGTTGAATTAAATATATGTGATATATGGAAAAGATTGCAGTTCAATGGTGAGGATGAAAGTTCGTTAAGTATAAATTCTTTTAAATATTTTAGATAGATAATGAAATAAATAAGATCCTGACTTTCCTTAGTCAAAGGAAGACTTTGGTATATGATATAGATATACCTTAATTTAACGAGTGTAATCAACTATATGTTAAAGGCTTCGAGTATAAATATACGCTTACTCAACAAGTGTTATCACTTATATGTTGAAAGCTTCTCAACAAGTATTATCAGTTATATATTGTAGGTTTTGATATAGGGATATGTTTATCACACAAATGTTATAAACTATATGTTAAAAGTTTCAATAGAAATATACACATAGTCAACAAATACTGTAACGACCCAACAAGGAAAAAGGTCACTACGCCATGACCCTGGGTAACCGCCAAACGGGGTATTACACGCCCACTAAAAACAACCCACTTGAGACCCAAGAACAACCTAGGATTAGCTAGGAAAAATTATGGAATAATTTTTTGTTTAAAAGAGTCTACAACCGGGTTACAAGACCACAATTGTCACTAACAAGTTCTACAACAATTATAATCTATTAGAATATACTTTTCTTTTATTAATAATAGTTAGAGGTCACAAGGTCCCAAAATTTAGGGTTAGAAAGTTCAATTAGGAAGAGGGTAATTCCTAACCATAGCCACTCTCTAACAGGCTTAAAGATTCAACTTGATTTTTCTCAAAAATAACGTATTCAAAAATTCCCTAAATCATTCCCATTGGATAGGAAATTTCCTCACATTTTCATAGATATAAAGAACTCCTCTTAACTCCTCATATTTTCTCAAGTTATGGGTCGGCGGGCCTTGAGGTGAAAATTTTCTCCAAGAGCGAGCTTGTAGGCCCAAGGGAGAAAATATGCCCCAGGAGGAGTCAGGTTGGCGGGGCCACAGGAGACATTTTAGAAATTTCCCATGTAGGGGCAAAAAGCCACCTTTCCACCTGCGTCTCGTGAGTTCGTAAACCTGCAAGGCACACATGGCACCTCCTAAGCCAATGCGAGGAAAGTGAGGTGGCGGGGATAAAAGCTTTTTAACACCCCAAAGGGAGAAAAAGGTCAAATTCACCTCCACTTCCACCGACACCTCACAATGCCACGTGGCAGCTCCTGATTGGCTACGAGATGATGGGGAAAATGTAGAAAATATTCCAAAAATGAAGGCAAAAAGGAACCCACTCCTTCGTCGATGCCTCGTGACTCCATGTGGCAGCTCCTGATTGGCTGCGAGGCGACGGTGAAAATTTAGAAAAATTTCCCAAAATTTTTTTGAAGCGCTAAATTAAAAATGGATCCGCCCCTCTGCCAATGCCTCATGGCAGCCTCTTATTGGCTATAGGCTGGCGGGGTGGTGGGGAAAATTAGGAAAAAATTTGTAATTTTTTTTTTTGACACCAAATGAAGAAAAACTTCATAAGGCCATAACTTTTGATAAAGAGCTTAGTTTTGGGCACACAAGCACTTTTAGAAAACTCTTGACGTCCTATTTACTCATAAATCACTAAATTTTGATTTTGATAAAGTTTAAGGAGTAAATTTCAAGAAAATGATCTGTAGGCTTTTACAGTACAAACTGATAAAATTTTAATTTATAAGATTTGTTCAATTTGATCTTTTTCCTCTCTCAACATGTCAAATAGACACAGAGAATTGTTCTTAGATGGATTTAAGGAGGATTTAAAGATTCAATTCATTTGATTGATTTGTAATTTGAAATTTTACATATCTTGACAACAAAACAACTGTAAGAGAGTTGAGCCCATTTTCGCTAAGTTTTCTATGAAGTTCCGTAAATATTTAGGTCTAGATGAATTCATTTAGATCTTACTATGTCCAATTTAATGTTTCATTTGTTATTTATTTGTTACAGGTTCAATCTGTGGATTTTGGATTAAATATTTGTCAATTAAAAACATAAAACATAGATAAATTTGACTAGATCTATCTTCCATTTTTTTGTCTTCTAAGTATTAGAATACATTCTCATTCTAATCTAATACATCCAGTTGATTCAAAACAAAGTATTCAAAGACAATACTCAACTTTGATTTCCAAGTTCACTCCTTTTAAAAGATAAAGTATTACATTTTCTTCATACGTTTTTTTTTTCTTTCAAACAGAGATTTCAAATAAATTTAAGTGATCAGGTTCAATACAACAATGCAATTTGAGAAAGGTAACACAATCATTTATTGATTCTAAAAAATGACTTACTTCTTTATTTCATTCTTCAATTTCATCATACATAACACAATTTCTTGCTTTCAAAAGAATAGAACAGAGCATGTCTCTTTCACATTTCAATTTACACTTTCATAACCACTACAACATATTTCCATTGCAAAACATATACAAGTTCATCCAATTCACGTGGGAAACATTACAATAATATTTCATTTCACAAGGGACTGTCTAACTGCCTTTATCTCAGCTCCAGAACAACATGCATATTTTTCATTCTTCCAAATTTGACCACCACAAGAGTAGGGGAAAGGAAATGCTCACCACCCAACCAAGACATTCAATGAAAAAGAGAACCCGTCCTTCTTCATTGGCCCCTTAGCCCCAACTACAGAGCAATAAAATATGTGATCCAACTCATGGAAACAACAGGCTTCCACAAACACACAAACAACATTTTCACAATAAAAACATACTCCAAAACAGAATGTAGTTTACAACTACATTAAAACATGAAAAAAAATACTAAGGCTTCATCAAGTAAGACAAAAAAGCAAGAAACTATGGGGGATGCTTCTTATGCCTCCCAAAAGGGGAAATGAGTATCACCACCTGAATTACAAACTGCCAAAATATAGTTATATCAAAGCCCTGACATTCCTTATGTCTCCCCCAAGTACCCCTTATTCCTCACATTTCCTTATGCCTCCCCAACTTTTAATGGCACCCCATAACGAGTAAAGAAATTCAAGTTATTTCTTTATAAGGTGGAACCCAAATACCAACTCCCTCCACCCTTATACCTCCCTAAAACACACTTGTGCCTCCCTCAAAATAAATATCATAGTCTTCTCCTACACCATTCTTAGGCCATGTACCCAACGGCCCACAAACATGCCAAAACATTCACACATTAATAATTACATTCATAAAAGAAGAGCATTTCAAGAGCCAAGATCTTACCTCTCCATGATGGAGTTTTCCAAGTTCCAAACAACAGATGTTTATAAGCAAACAATCCAAATCAGCCAAGCACAAGCATGCAACAATCTTCCAAAAAAATTCTTCAAGTAAGAGCTCCCAAAACAACAAGGAATTCACCCAAGAATGAAGTCTCCAAAATGAAACAGCCCCAAAATAAGGCAAAAAATTTGAATTTAATAGAAGAGGGAAGGGAAGAGGATGAGGTGGGTCCATGTAGGATGTCACATCACACATCCTCAACTCCAACCCCCAAAGTCAACTTTATTTTTCAATGCATGATAAATAGGTGGGTGAATAATATGACAGTTTACTTACACACTCAAATCCAACCCACACCCTAAAGGACTGAAATTAAATTATGTAAGAAAAGTGCAATTAAAACCTACAATTTACCTTCTCAAAAAGCATTGTGAAATTCTAATCTCAAATCTCCAACTATAGGTATAGTTGAAAATTAAATTTAAGAGGTATGAGACAAGTTTAACTTGTCCCACAAGCCTCTAAAATCAACCTCCAAGGAAAAATTTGAATTTCCAAAAAGGTGGAGTGTTTCACACTCAAAAGTTAACTTACACATCTCTTACAACACTTTAATTCAAGGCTAGCAACTCTATTAATTACTTTCTTATGACACATTTTAATTAATTAACTTAACATGGTTACTCACAATATTACACACCATTTAATTAATAATAAACGGAGTAAAAGCACCACAAAATAAACACATGCAAACACAAACAAAGGGACTAGAATAAAAAAAATACATAAAACCCCTTGGTCACATTTAAAGGTGATCACCCCCTCCCATGGGAATCGCTAACACACACACACACGCACAAACAATTATTAGTTGACATGGTGACCTTGTTGAATTCATCTAGAATTCCAATGTGGTTGGTCTTCAATCCTCCGATGTTTTTTGTGAAATTTTAATCTGCAAAACACAAATACCTCTTTCAGCCTCATGGCCATATCAGAACATCCAAAATAATATAAATATAGTTCTCAAATTCATCTAGATATATGAATTACAACAACATCAAAGCAATCTAACAATATCATTTATAGTTTTATCAACTATATCATCATCCAATAATTTCATTTTTAGGTCTAGTCACAATATTCAATTATCACAAGTCCGAACAACATCCATAATATAACCATGTCAAACAGTATATCATCATCAACATATAAAATGTCTCTAATAATCATCATGTATCATAACTAAATCAAATCAACAATAATCCATGATCTAACATCTAACATCATACTATAATAAAGTTCGTAATCATGTCCATAATATAATCAGTAGTATCATGATTAGTTCAAAAAGGTGTCAAAGGGAATTGGGCACTACAACTGCTGACTATATTATGGAAATTATTTTAGAATTGATTTAGTATGGTGTTAGATGTTAGATCATGGAGTATTATTTACTTTGATTCATATATGATGCATGTGGATTATTAGAGACATTTATATGGATATTGACATGTTGACATGGTTATATTTATGAATGTTTTTTGAGCATGTGATATTTTGATATGTTGAGTAGACCTAGAAAATTGAATTAAATGTGATGATCATATATAGTTGCAAATGATATTGTTGATTGTCTAGATGTAGTTGTGATTCATATATATATTGATGATTTTGGAATTATAATTATATATATTTTGGATATTCTGATATGGCCAGAGGCCGAAGGATGTATTTGTGTTTTGCAGGTTTTAAAAAAATATCACAACACACATCAGGGGATTGAATACCAACCACATTGGAATTCTATATGAATTCAACAAGGACACCATGGCAACTTGTTTTGTTTGTGTGTTTGATTGTTGCTAGGGATTACCATGGGGGGATCACCTTCGAATGTGACCAAGGGATTTATATTTTTATTTTAATTGGTCGTTTGTTAATATTGTATGTGTTTCTTTAAATGATGAGCTTTCTATTTTCATTATTGAATTAAATTGTGTGTCAATATTGTGAGTAATCATATTGTTAAAATTAAGTAACCAAATGAGTCATAATATTGTATTTATTAGAGCTGATGGTTCTTGGATTAAGTGTTGTAAGTGATGTGTAAGTTGATTTTTCGAGTATGAAACACTCCACCTTCTTTGAAATTTGAATTTGTCCTTGGAGGCTGATTTTGAAGGTTTGTGAGACAAGTTAAACTTGTCCCATACCTCTTAAAATTGCATACCAATCTTACCTATGGCTGGAGAGTCTAAATATAGCCTTTATTATGCATTTTTTGTAAGTCAAGTTGTAAGTTGTAATTGCACTTTCTTACATATTTTTAATTTTAGTCATTATAAAGTGTGGGTTTGTGTTGGAGTGTGTAAGTAAACTGTCATATTGTTCACCCACCTATTTAATATGCATTGAAGAATGAAGTTGACTTTTGTTTTTGGGGTTGAGAACGTGTGAAGTGGCATCCTACATGGATCCACCTCATCCTCTTCTCTTTCCTCTTTTATAAAATTTGAATTCCTTACCTTGTTTTGGGGGGCTTCAATTTTATCACTTCAATTTTGGCGACTTGCTTTGGCTTTTTTTGGGAGCTCTTGCAAATTGGGAGAAAGTTGGAGATAGTTGCATACTTGTTGATTGTTTCTCTTATATTGTTTTGCATTGGAGAGCTTGTTGTTTTGAACTTCGAACAAA
Organism: Taxus chinensis; assembly: GCA_019776745.2. NCBI lineage: Eukaryota > Viridiplantae > Streptophyta > Pinopsida > Cupressales > Taxaceae > Taxus > Taxus chinensis. The sequence goes on from CM034147.1 coordinate 858,770,697, forward strand.
ATCCATCATGGAGAGGTAAGAGCTTAGCTCTTGGAAATGTTCTCCTTTCATTTTTATGCATATGTAAATGGTAGAATGTTTGAATGTGTTGTTTTATTTGTTGGTTGTTTAGATAGATGGCTTAGGAATGGTGTAATAGAAGGCTATGGGGTATTTTGTGGGAGGCATAAGTGTTATGGGGAGGTATAAGTGTGGAGGGAGTTGGGATTTGGGTTTCACCTTACAAATAAATAACTTGCATTTATTTACTCATTATAGGTTGCCATAAGAGGTTGGGAAGGCATAAGAAAATGAGAGGAATAAGGGGTACTTGGGGGATGCATAAGGGCATGTCAGGGATTTGATATGATGTGTATATTTTGGCAGTTTTTTCTCAAGTGGTGATACTCATTTCCCCTTAGGAGGATTAAGCAGCATCCCCCGTAGTTTCTTGCTCCTTTGGCTTGCATGGTGAAGCTTGAGTATTGTTTTCATTTTGTGTCTGTGGTTGTAAACTGTAGTTTTGTTTTGGACTGTGTTCTGAATGTGAAATCTATCTTTGTGTTGTGAAAGTTTGTTGTTGCCATGTGTTAAAAACACACCTTCTATTGTAATGTGGTTGAGGCTCGAGGGCCAATGAAGAAGGGCAATTTATATTTTTTATTGGATGTCTTGGTTTTGTGGAGAGTGTTGCCTTTCCCCTTTTTTTTGAGATCAAATTGAAATAAGAAAATGGAGGATATTCATGTTGTTGTTCTAGAGAAAAGAAAAAAACACAAGTTTAACAGTCCTTGTTAAAATTATTTTTTATTGTAACCTTTTCCCACTTTGAAGTGGATGATCTTGTATATTATTTTGTTGGAAAGACTAATTTGTTTTAGCTATGAAAGTTGAAATTGATTATGGAAGAATATATCTTGTATTCAGTCCTATGAACAAAAAAGAAAGATATGTGTTTGGTATGTTGTATTTTGAAAATAAATGGGAAAGAAGTTGTAAGATATTTCCTTCGAATTAATAGAAGTGTTTTCCTTGTTTATATGATATTGTTTTCATTGGAAATCTGTGTTTGAAATGTGGTATGAAAATCTCTTTTGGAAAATTGAAAAAAAGAAACACGTATGAAGAAAACATATTACTCTGCTTCATTTGAAACATTGATTTCAGAAAGTGGTACTACATTCTATTTTCATGTTGTTGGATTGAAGGAAATATAACATTGTAATCTTGGTTCTAGAATGTATTCATATTTTATAGTTTGATGAATGTAAATGGATCAATTCGAATTAGAAGTTGTAGACCTCTGTTAGATAATTTTCAAACTGGTAAATATTCTTTTTATCAAAAATTTATAGAACAACCCTGCAACTTTGGAAAATGAAATGAAACATTAAATTGAACTTGTATGATTCAAAACGATCCTAAATAGAATTTACGACTTAAGAAAAATTTATAAAACTTTTCAAAATTGGGCATAGTCAAAATTTACAGTCGTTTTGCTGTCGATTTGGGGAATTTCAAATTTATAATCAATCAAACAATTTAACCCTTACAATCCATCCTCAATTCTGCCAAGTGCAATTCCCTAGGTCTCTATGTGAAAGAAAGAATATCGGATATGAACAAAATTTATAAGTTAAAAGTCTAGCTCACATTTTAGAAGCCTGCAGATCATTTTCTTAAAATTGACCCTTCAAATATTATCAAAATTAAAATTTTAATATTTCTTTGCAAAGAGGAATTTGAGATCTTTCCAAAAAGTCCTTGCTTTCTAAAAACTGAGTTCCCAGTAAAAAGTTATGACCTTTTGAATTTTTTACTTCATTTTGGGCTCAAAATTTAAATTTAGCGAAGGGGAAAATTTTGTTAATTGAACCCGTGGGCCCAAATTTGAATTAGAGAACTTTGGAAAAAGTCAAAAAAATCCCCACATCTCTACAAGCCCACATCTTCCCATTTGGCGGAAAAATTTCTAAGTCTAAAAAGTAAATTTGGAAAATCTTTCTCCACAACCCCATCGGCCCGCATCCAATGGATGGCTGCCACGTGGCTCTACAATGCCACATCGGAGGGGCGGAAGTAATTTAAAATGTGCTTTAAATTTCAAACCTTCCCAATGATCCCCGCAGGTCCACTGACCCGTAGCCAATAAGGTGTTGACACATGGCCCCCTTGGGTGTCGCGGAGGTGCGAGAGTAAACTTCACAATTTTCCCGAAGGGCAAAAGTGCTAAATTCTCCCCTAGACCCGCACACCCACTTGGAAACATTTTCCCCTTAGGACCATAGCCAATCATTGGGTAGCTATGTGGCATATTGATGTGTCATCTGAGGAGTGGGTTGAAATGTTCCTTTTCACCCTTTTTAAATTAAGTCAAAAATCTTGTTTTACCTCCGGCGACTCGCCTTCCCGCCTAGGCATGGATTTTGGACACGTGTCCTTAGTGGACCCCAAGTTCAAAATTTTCCTTTTGGGTGTGAAGCCCTACCACAAGAACATGAAGGTGAAATGCGCTTTTCACCCAAGAACACTATGGGAAAAAAAATTTCCCCAGGCCTGCAGGCCCGCATTTGGGAAAATTTTCCTCCCAAGGCCCGCCAGCCCATAACTTGGGAAATATGAGGAGTTAGGAGGACTTATTTATATCACTAAAAAGGGGAGGAAATTTCCTATCTAATGAAATTGTTTTCAGGAATTTTTGAGTGCATTAATTATGAGGTAAATCAAGTTAAATCTTTTAAGAGAGTTCTTGGAGTGGGTAAGTGAGAAATTGCCCTTTTTAATTTTAAATGATTATTCTAACCTAAGCTTTGACCTCGAGAAATTTGATCATTGTTGTAGTGGTAAAACTATAAACTATTGATTTTAATTGACCTTGAAACTTGTTTGTGTCAACTTCGGTATTGTAGGAGGGTTGTAGACACTTTTAAACAAGAAAAATTATTCCATAATTTTTCCTATCTAATCCTTGTTTTTTTTCTTGAGTCTCAAGTGGGTTAGTTTAGTGAGCGTTACATTTCTCCTTGCATTCTCCTGGCCTGTGCCAAAATATCAATGCTAGAATAGGGTATGGACTTCCAACAAAGAATAAAGATACAAGATTTTGTCAGATGCTTTAGTTGCAAGTGCTTTAGTAGGTATGTATGCAAAATGTGGAAGCATGCACTTGGCATGTGAACTATTCGATTAAATGCTTGAAATATGGCCTCATGTATTGCAATGATAGCATGATATGTACGACATGGGATTATTAAAAAGTCTTAGAAACTTCCAAGAAAATGCAATTGTAAGTGTAAAGCCAAATTCCACAACCGTAGCCAACATCCTCTGAACTGTCATATAACATGGGGACACACACATTTCTATACAAATGATAATGACATCACTATGAAGTCCAGTTCTCTACAAATCAATACAGCCACACATCACAAATGCATAAAATATCCAACACTCTGAAATCAAAAATCACATTTCTTTGACACACACAAGACAGTGCTTCATACTCGAATTCTCATTGAATTCTTGAAAAGGAGGGAGAATACTCTCATCTCCAACACATGAACATACTAACAGTTACACCCTAAGTGACATACACAACATGTGCACTCACAATATCAAAATTACAACATAGCTCACATCATGCTTAAATCACATTACTCTTCTAATCACCGCAACCATGCAACATCATCATCATTTTAATATTTCCCATAGGTTCAAGAGCATGAACCTCAGCTCTGATACAAGTGTAATGCCCTAAAAAACACACCCCAAATACAACACCAAAAAACTCAGATAATTTTTTTTTGACTTGCTTGGAGTTTACACGACAACACAAGTGACTAGAAAGGGCTACAACCAACTCTTAATAAGCTTGACACAACATTTACCACATAGGCAATAAGGCATCATACAACACCCATCAAGAACAGTTCACTCTTCTCTTTGACAAGGCACAATGTAAAATTCCAACCACAATACATAGTTATAATTAAGGACATCCCAGAGAGAAAAATATTTTAAAGTTATTTATTTACTAAAAACGTCTTTCAAAACTTGACTAATGATCTAGAAGATTCATGTTATGATTCGAGAAATTTTTCTTACAAAGGTGAACTTCTTTCTTTTATACGATTGACTAATTAGCTTAAGATCAAGTTTTTTGAAGGAGGATCATTTTATAATATGTCAATAACTTTCTTAATTTGTTGATTTAAGAACATTTTCCATTTCTCACAAGGTTATTTATTTATACACAAGCTTTTGAATTATGTTTCCTACCTCCATTGCACAAGGTGACAAGTGCAAGCTCCAGTTGAGGAAAGGTACCATTTAGCTTCAGAATTATAACATCTTTGTGCAAGGATTAAATGTTTATCAACACTTAAGAGAAGATTACAAAACACTTTTAAAAGAAGTTAGGGGAAGAATATCGAATTGGATTCATCTTTAAGATCCAATTAGTTATCAACTAGGATTTTATTGGGGCTAAGAATTTATCCAGGATGATTATAAATTTTATTAGGCTTCACTTGACGAGTTTGACAAAAGTATGTAATTTACATTTCCAACAAGAGAGATAGATTGCATGGTTTCTTAAATGATGTCCTCCTACTTATTATAACCTTATTATCTTCTAAAATATAACCATTGATTTCACCTTAAGGTCGTTTAAGAACTCACCACAATCAAGGTAAGGGTTTATTAGTTTAGCTTGGGGAAAATAAGGTTTATTTTTAAAGATAGTTCCTCTTTGATCACCTAAGGACCCAAATGTTATCAAGAAGCTCACATCTACATTAATTTACTCATATATATATATATATATTTTGAAAAGGGATTACCCATCCATTTTATTATGCTTAGAAATGCATTATTACCATGTCCAAGAAGGTTTTACAACACCAAATTTTATTCCAAGAGAAAACTTTACGATAACTTCTTTTCAGAAAACTACACATGGATACATCAGTTCTTTCAAAGGCGATGCACAAACCAAAGCCAAAAAACAATTCTATGGAATTATGATTAGGGAATAGGAAGGTATCAATATTGATTAAACACGCTATACTAGCCTTAGAAATTCTATAATACATTAAAAATCTTCATAACAACACGTTGTTCAAATTTCATATTCTTCCACGATAGTAAAAATAAGTCAAGGTTTCAGTAGTCAAGACAATAATACTCCAAAAAACATAATACTAAGGCACTAACCCATTTCTAACATTCCACGAAACCCATTCCACAGTTTTACAACAAAATAAGCATTTGTACAAAAAGGAATTTCATAACCACAACTGAAGCAATATCTGACAAGTCTTTCCCTCATCTACTCGCAAAATCCATCTGCAGGAAATTATCAACCTGAATTAGTTCACGAGGAATGAGCATGATAAAGACTCCACAAGGAAATAGAATGCTACGATTAACAATATTATAGAAATAACCTTTTATTTCATAAAAAGGGATCCAAACTCTAAAATGCTAACAATGCCACTAATCATGCTAGAATATTATACCATATCAAGGTTTAAAAGACACCAAAATAATCCGGTTATGAACATGTTTTCAAGGACAAAAAAATCTTAGCCAACATTCAAGTAGGGTCAATGACCCATTAAGATCACAACAAAGTGTTGGGTGTATTGAGATTTCAGCCATATAATCACATATATTATATGATTGAAATATGATATTGGGACATAAATAAACATTTCCTTACCTAGGTCATAGGATCCAATAGAATGAAACTTAGAATTCCAACATCATTTACTTAACCACCATTTACCTTATTTGAAATAAAAAAACCCACCACAATCCAAAACTTTATCACTAGCAAGAAGCCTATGGAGTAAGATGTAGAAGACAAGTTGAAATCATTTGATCATCTTGCCATGCCAAGCACAACCGTCATTCTAAATGATAAAATAAGTAACCCATATTCAAAAGTTAACAATGAAATCTAATATAATTCCACAGTCTTACTAAGTTTGTCATCAATAAAGTTACACTAGGTTTAATACAACATATATACATGCTACCAATATTAAACAAGGGTTCCATACGAATCAGCTACAACCCAACTACGTCCTACAAGAACCAGAAAAACTATCTAAGACTACCTAATAAAGCAGACGAAGGAGATAAGACCTCCACAAGATCACTGAGCCATATCTTAAAACACAAGGTTATTTTCTATCTCAAGAATGGTCTATCAAGCACAAGGGCCCCAACATTCCAACTATAACATTACCACAGATGTAACCCTTTTACAATTAAAACTAGGAGTCAACATAAAACACACTCCTCTTTGCAATCCACTACATTTCATATCTAAATCTCAGAATAGTTTTACAAAAAAAACATCTTTTTAACAAGCAAAACTCAGTACGAACCCATCATTAAAAGTGACCAAACCCTATGAACGGATAAGGGTTATATATTTTTTAAGTTATTTATTTAAAATAATCATAAGCTAAGCCCCTACTTCCAATTGAAAACAAGATCAGAGAGCGAACTAAATCAATCAAAGCTAATGAGGGATCTAGGGATTTCCCATTTTAGATTATAAACCCGAAGCATACACATTACATGGTAATTACAAGTCATTTCCCTACAAACAGCTAAAACAAACCAATAATCAAACGATATCACATTACACATTACATGGTATCACCGGCATAGAAGACATAATTTCAAAAAAGTAATCATAATAATGAAACGAGGACACCTAGAAGAGGGTAAATTTTCCTTAGTTAGCCAAATAATGGCATAAATCTAGAATACATGAAACACATTATTCGAGCCAAAGCTAAATCTATCAACACAAAAAACCCAGATCACTATTGTAAGGAAACAAAACTAAGATCCCGTAACTTCCCTCCCAGTTCTGAAGAATACCCAGCAACAAAAAGAATGCAAACGAAAGAAAGAATAGACAAGATCACAAGTAAAAATCTGTATGCAGTACATAAAATGCAAGGAAATTTGTTTAGAACCATAAAAGAAAACAAGGAGAAACTAGAAGTATAAAATGAAGACAAAAAATGACAACACAACAACCATAGAGTTCCAAACAAACTGTAGACACTAAAATTAGTTCACACTCCCCTTTGGTCCCTCGACATATAAGCACCCTTTATTGCATTTACCTAGCCATGACCCCCCTTCACCCCACTAATATTAATTTAATTAAATTAATGCATTATCCTCACTATATTTATTATTTGAATATTGTATTTAAATAATATCCACACAAATAGTTCACTTAGACACTTTACCAAGCCAATTCAACCTACGACCTATTCTTAGCAAGTTGCCATAACTAACTAAGACTTACCCAAACCCTAAAAATCAATGCCTACATTCCCTCTAACCACATTCCCACATGCTCATAGGAAGCTCCCAGTATAATCCATGGGATAACAACATGAGATCTAAGGAAATCAAGAGGATCTCCCTAGTTTAGTAAACCTAGGAAATCCCACCTTGACCGATGCCAGTTACCCCTACCCATCGCTGGACCACTGTCGGTTACTCTTTTAACCTCTAAACAACCTTATTCTCAAGGTTGGAAAACATTGGGAGAAAGGTTGATGAGAAAGAACACATCTCAAAGAGATAACGCATCTTCAGAGAGAAAATTCCAGCAAAAACCCACATACAAGGAAGGAGATTCAACATCTTCACCTACACAACCATCCTAGCCATGATCTGATCTATCCAAGAAAAGAGGAGTGTACATGCAGCCCATGTAGAATATTTCTTATAGCTTGTGATCACTTCCAACATTCAAACCCCTCATCAGCACCTCCATCCCTCACACACAGGTATTTAGGAACGGGATCCAAGTAAGTATAACATCATACTTTCCTAGTTTATTTCATTTCATCATTATTTCATCATCCATTGTTTATCTTGCCCCCTATTGACCTTCTCCAACATTTTCACCTCCATATACCCATTAAAACCTCACCTAAGCCTACTCTAGTAACCCAATATTTCACCCCGACTCACCAAAGTCCTTTGTGCAATCACAAAGGAGACCACAACTTGTTCTGTAACATTTCCAGATCTCACAGTAACCGGCATCGGTTACACCTAACTGCCGTCGGTCACCCCTGACCGACACCGGTCTCTTTATTTGCCCACATAGCCTAGAACAGAGACCTACCCACCAAATTTCATCTCACCCCCATTCACCTATGATCTACCCGAGACCTGTATCAAACCTGTAGAGACCCAGAACCAATCATTTGACCTCTGGATTCTATTCTAGCTTAGCGAGTTAAATTAGATCTATTTCTTATTGTGTTTTAAGTGAGATACCTAAATCATTTTGAATAATAATAGGATTTACTTTGTTTACAACATTAAATTGTTTGAAATAGTGGACTGACAGCCATCTAGGAAGTATCACACTTCCCAGATCTAGCATACGCTAGGCAGTTCACTACCCATATCATTTAATTCCTTCTGGTGGACTTGTTTTCATTAAAGGTAGTTCCTCCTAGCCAAGTGGAAGCTCTCACGATTAGCTATGGATTCGGAAGTCATACGTTCGCAACAACCCATCAACCAACATTTGAATAGGTATTCCTCCTATGCCCGTTACCCTATCTATTTCGTCAACACTTTAAAGAAACGATCTACATATCAAGTGAAACAAAAACTACCATCTCAACAAGAAAAAGTAATCCATATCATGGTATGGCTAAAAGTAGCATAAAATTCAGATGGTAGGATTTATCATGCATGTATAGAGCTCAAGATTCTACCAGTCGCATGGACACCTCACATACCAATAACAACACTCATCAGGTCAAATCTCCTCTCTTTTACTAGCTAGGCACTTGAACTCCATTACCATTCACGCTTAGTATAGGAAGAGAGCTCCATTTTTCAAGTGACATTTGTTAGAAAGAGATGAGGGCTCAAGGACTGCCACGACTACAGTAAAAACACAAAATGGATTTAATGAAGAGACCCAGGACACACGTGAAAGACAGGGATAAATCCAGACTCCAAAAATTTGTAAACATCTTCCCAGCATGCATCAAGTTAGCGCATTAATACATTATTGTTAGTATTTGTTAATGAACAGTTATGTAACTGTTTCTCCCGTCCTCCCTCTCTCGCAGCCTATATAAAGGCTTGCTCTATGTATTATTTTGATATAGCAATCAATAAAACATTGCTTGCAGCGCCATCATTGGTATCGGAGCGGGTTTTGTCATGCGTGGGAGGAGCAGCGACCAAAAACGGCCTGTGTGGAGACTGTAACGTCCAGAAGAGCCTGAAACCTTCTTCTTGCTGCGTGGAAGCCTGAAACCGTCCTCTGCCTGCTTTGGAGAAACGTGGGGAGCAAAGTCTTTGTTTGCTGTGCGCTGGAACGACCAAGGAAGTCTGTGAACTTCTTGGCATGGAGGTGGAAGCTGTGTGTGGAAGGAAGTGCATGCACTTGCTGGCGTGGAGGTGAACCTGTGCATGGAGATCCAAGTGAAACTCAGAGTGCTTGTTTAATCTATCCTGTTGTTCTTTGGAGGTCCTCTGCCTGTGTGGAAGGAGAAGAGTGCGTGGCTGTGCTGCTGTCCCTCATCTGTATTCTGTGCGTGGAGATATTAGTGGGGCGTGGGTATTAACAGTTTGGTTGCTGTAAGTGTGCGTGGAAGGAGCCCAGAGACCAACTGTCCGTCCTCTACCTGCGTGGAAGGAGACATACCTGTGTGGAAGGAGACATTGTTGGCTCAAGCCAGTGCCATCTCTAGCCATTGCCATCATTTGCAAAGTGGAAGACAAGAAGAAGAAAAAAACTGTGCGTGGTAGGAGCCCTCAAGGAGCCCTCAGTGACTGTTTTGTTCTTCTTTGCTCCATTAAACTGTGCAAGTGGAGAAAGCCTACAAATTTTGAAACAGTGTGTGCGCGTATGTCACAAATTTCTGATGCACAAAGCACCGCGAGCAATGCACCAAATATTTGGGCATTGAGTGACAACGAAGACACCACTGGGTTGTTCTTTTGCCTTGGTCAACGAGCTACACAACACTGGGAACATTCTCTTTGACGAGATTGTGCGCCGAGGACTGTTGGAATATTTTTGGTTCGACGTTCGATGTCAAGCACGGCGGATTCGTGCAGAACTTGAACGTGGTTATGATGCAGATGACGAACGTGAAATAGAATGCCCACAAGAGCGTCGGCGTCTCACTACACGAGCCTATAGAGCCCATCTTCGGGATAGATTCCTTCAGTAAGCATTGTAGCCATTTTTGAAAAATAAATAAATAAATAAAATACATTTTTGAGTTTTTGAAAATGTTTGCTCCAAAAATATTGCTATCCGATGCCCAACTCTTGAAAGGGCCAAATTTCACCACATGGAAAACCAAAATGCGGATGATTCTTCAATTCGAAGATCTTTGGGGGATCATTTCTGGCAAAGATGCCCCTCCCACAGACGCTGATCTGTTGGAAAAATATGAAAAGGCTGATGCGAAAGTGCTAATGCTCATCACCCTGAGTCTTTCTGATGAGGTGCAGCCATACATTCGGGAAGCAACCGCTTCTTCTCAGGCATGGAGCGCATTGTGTACCATCTACGAAGCTAAGAATCTGACGACAAAGTTGCAACTTCAGAAAAAGCTTCATACGATGAGTATGCATGATGGCGAATCAGTAGAAGCCTTCTTGCGGCGTGTAGCTGAGTTACGTGTAGAACTCTCTACTCTAGGTGAACCAGTGGACGACAAGTTGCTAGTCCCGCTCACCTTGCGAGCTCTTCCTTCCCGGTTTCGGACACTGATCACCACATTGACAATCACTCAACAGGAGGTGAGTTTTGCCACCCTGGTGAATTATCTCCAGCAGGAAGAAGCCATGCAAAATGTACAAGAAGCCTTCGAAGACAAGGCTCTCATCACGAGGCAAAAACATAAGCCTCGGAAAGGGCAATCAGCCCCCCAGAATCAGAAGCAACATCCTCAACAGCCATCTTCACAGCGGCCACCACAATGGCCACCCCAGAAGCAGCATAATCACAAGGCGGATCGGTGGTGCCACATTTTCTCCACGGATACGCACACGACTGCGAACTGTTATTACAACGGTCGCAAGTATGGAAACTCTGGCGAAGAGAGCACTTCTGGCCGAGGATATTCCAAGAAATCCCGATGGCATGCTCGTAATCAGAGGTAGAAGGGCCACATTGCTGCTCAGCAGGATGCCACCTCTGATGAAGAGGTACCAGATACGACTCATTCTGACATTGTTCTAGTCTCACAGACTTCGCAGCCGTCAGAAGATGTCTGGTTGATTGATTCAGGCGCCAGCAAACACATGACTGGCAACAAGAAGTTGTTCCATACTCTGAGTGACCGGCCCACTGGAGATTGGATCACCATTGCAGACAATCAAGAGTATATTGCGGCAGGGATTGGTGATGTCATCATTCCTCTTGGAACACGAAGATGTACACTCACAAAGGTGCTATATGTTCCAGGTTTGACTTCAAATCTTTTGTCTGTAATTCAACTTCTTAACCATCGAATGCAGGTTGAATTCTTTGTTGAGAAAGGGGTCAAGTCCTGCATCATTTCCCAGGGAGAGTCAGTCATTGCTCAAGCATTTCTGAAGGGCCGTCTATTTGCACTGGATGCGGTCACTTCATCTAGCGTTGCTCTCTCTGCATCAACGGGAGTCCACTGCACTTTGGCACTTTCGATATGGTCATCTTTCTGCCGGGGCTCTGCATCAGCTCAGTGTGAAGGAAATGGTAAGAGGGCTTCCTCCACTCTCCCATTCCTTACCTGTTTGCTCGGGATGTCTTGCGGGAAAACAACATAGAGGTCCATTCAAACAGAGCTCTTATCATTCTACAGAGCATCTTCAGGTCATTCACACTGATCTTGTGTAGACCCCTGCCAGCTAGCTTCCAAGGTTTTGCGTACTTTCAGCTCATCATTGATGATTACTCACGGAAAATGTGGGTATATTTCCTTCGGAAGAAGAGTGAGGCACTTGCAAATTTCCAAACCTTCTACCAGCAAGCCACCAGGAAGTCTGGGAAGCCTCTTCTTCTCCTCCGCTCAGATCGAGGGGGGAATTTGTGTCAAAGAAGTTCTTAGCATACCTGAAGCAGCATGGCATTCAGCAACATTTGACTGCACCCTACACGCCCCAACAGAACGGGATTTCCAAGCGCCACAATAGGACTGTCATGGAGATGGCTCGTTGTATGCTCTCGACCGCCAAGTTGGAGGATCAGTTTTGGGCAGAAGCAGTCCAGACAAATAGTGTATCTACTCAACCGGGCACCCACGAAGATCTTGCAGAACAAGACACCGGAAGAGGTATGGACTGGTCGTAAACCTTCTATTCATCATTTGAGAGTTTTTGGTTGTACTGCATATATGCATGTTCCAGATAAGAGAAGGAAGAAGATCGATCCAAAGACACTGCCATGTCTTTTCTTGGGGTATAGTACTACCTCAAAGGCATATCGTCTCATGGATCCTGAGACGAAGAAGATCTACGAGAGTCGAGATGTGGTATGTGATGAGTCGTCCTTTGACTCCCTGCCACACAATGGAGATCCAGTACCGACCTCGTCACATAGATTTCTCACACATCCAGATGATGAGCAAGATGATTCTTCTCAGAGAGAAGAAGAGCTGAGTGGAGACTTGTTCGTTGATCTTGGCACACTGGAAAACACATCTTCACATCAGCAGCACCAACGTCCGAAATGGGTCCAGAGTACTATCAGGGATGCTCACCTGAACTCACTTCCTGGTACTTCTACGGGAGTTAGAACATGAAGTCAAGCTAGACATGAGGTAAATTTTTCACTCATGAGTTCAGTTGTTGAGAGCACCGAACCTGACACTGTTCGTGAGGCATTAGACCAACCACAGTGGAAACAGGCTATGGATGCTGAATATGATTCCCTGATTCAGAATCAGACGTGGGAACTTGTCGATCTGCCTCCAGGTAAGAAATCCATTGGCTGCAAATGGATTTTCAAAACAAAATATAAGGCAGATGGTTCAATCGACAAACACAAAGCACGACTTGTTGCAAAGGGTTATGCTCAGCAAGAAGGAATTGACTATGACGAGACCTTTGCACCCACTGCGAAGATCAAAACCATCAGAGTTGTTTGTGCACTGGCAGCACAAAATGGATGGAAACTTCAGCAGATGGATGTCAAGAGTGCTTTTCTAAATGGTGATCTACAAGAAGAAGTGTACATGGCCCAACCTGAAGGGTTTGTAGATGAGCATCAACCACAGAAGGTATGTCGTCTGATAAAGTCTCTTTATGGACTCAAACAAGCACCTAGGGCATGGTATATAAAAATTGATGATCACCTATTGCAGCATGGATTCACTCGTAGCCCCTCAGATACAAATTTGTATATCAAGAAGGTAGGAACAGAGATTGTCATTCTGGTTTTGTACGTAGATGATCTTGTGATCACAGGAAGTTCTGACAATCTTGTAGATGATGTAAAGAATGATCTGAAGAAATCCTTTGACATGACTGATTTGGGGCTACTTCACTATTGTCTTGGCTTAGAGATATGGCAAAAGAAGAATCATATCTTCGTCTCCCAGATGAAATATGCCAAGACACTCCTGGAAAAGTATGGGATGTCAAATTGTAAACCAATGTCCACACCTATGGAAAAAGGTTTGCAATTATCTAGATTCCAGGATTCACCGCAAGGTAGATGGCACTCACTACAGGTAGCTTGTGGGGAGTCTCATTTACTTGACTTATACCAGACCAGATCTTTGCTTTGCAGTGAGCTATCTCGCCAGATTTATGCAGGAGCTGAAGAAATGTCATTGGATAGCAGCAAAGCATGTGTTGAGATATGTCTGAGGTACAGTTGACTTTGGTCTGGAGTATCAGAAGAACACTCAGTTCTTCTTACAGGGATATACAGACTCGGACTATGCAGGATCCGTTGATGACAGGAAATCCACTTCAGGATATGTTTTTCATCTCGGATCTGGTCCTATCTCGTGGATTAGCAAGAAGCAAACTGTTGTTGCTCTCTCATCCACTGAGGCTGAATACCACGCTGCACGAGGAGCTGTGTGCGAAGCAATTTGGTTATGTCACATTCTTGCAGATATAGGGATTCCTGAAGAGAAACCTCCCATCATTCACTGCGACAATCAAGGTGTGTTGAAGCTTGTGAAGAATCTTGTTTTCCATGAACGAACAAAGCATATTGAGGTCGAATGTCACTACATTCGTGAACAGGTCTTGAACCACCAAATTCAGCTCCAGTACTGCCCTACTGATTTTCAGGTTGCAGATATTCTCACCAAGCCTCTCGGCAAGGTGAAGTTTGATTTGTTTAGGGGGTACATTTGTAAGAGCAATGTATTAAGGGGGGAATGTTAGCGCATTAATACATTATTGTTAGTATTTGTTAATGAACAGTTATGTAACTGTTTCTCCCATCCTCCCTCTCTCGCAGCCTATATAAAGGCTTGCTCTATGTATTATTTTGATATAGCAATCAATAAAACATTGACACAGGTTGGGTGCACAAGGCAAGGGCCATAGACAATCTACACTAGCATATGCATATGCTTGGAAGATTCAAAACCTTTTCCACAAAACCCATTTTCAAATACCCCTGATCTCAAACAATCCATGTAGCCAAAGCTCTTTTTGGGCATTTCCATTCGACAACACATGCCTAGAACATGTCTCGTTTAATAAAATAAAGGTTTGTATGCAGCCAACACTCCACCCACTCACCCACTTTCATCTGAAATGAAATAGAAGATAATAAATTCTAACCTAACACCAAACAAAGGACTTTATTGGGAGAAGTGCTTTATTATGGAAAAGTCACTGCCAAGGAAGGATCTAGTGGGAGAACAAATCAAACATACATTACATTTAGCAGACCCCTCAAACAAATCAGCACCATCGAAGGACCGTATCCACCTCCCCACACAAATTGATTCCCGGTCTACGGGAGTGAACAAAAGGATACAACAAAATAACATAATATAATTAATATTAACATCGGTAACATTCAACAACAATAAAATAATAATAATAAAAAAAATCACCCATCGATAATTAAAATAATAATGATAATATTATTATTTTTAAAACTTAATAATAATTATTAATTATATTAACAATGACCGACAGTCAAGATCGACAATTTGAGAACACGATTTGCCCTTAATGGAATAATCGCAAAGGATGCTATAAGGCTCACAACTAGAGGCATCAACCATGACACGAGAAGGCAAGACAGAGAGGAAGTATGTTAATTATTCTTTGCGACAAGGCTGAAGCCAACTAATAAACAACATGAGCACACACAAACATTTGACACTTAGCAACAAGTTCACTGAAGTAGGGACTGGAGTAAATGTTGAATGAAGCATTATATTTTATTCCTTGTTATATGTTAATTTCTAAGTGTTTGTAGTGGCATCACTGCTAGCAATGGCATAATAAGAGTAGGTTTGAAGAATAATAAGCCCTTTGATTGTTCGACCACTCACATTCTAAGAGATGCGCTACAGATAAAGTTTGGTTTAGAGTTGGGGTCTCATGGTGATGATGATGATTATGTCTCCTTGAAGAATTATTTGGATGCCCAATATTATGTGAAAATTGGTATTGGAACCCCACCTCAAAATTTTACAGTTATATTTTACTCTGGGAGCTCTAACCTTTGGGTTCCTTCTTCTAAATGCTACTTCTCACTGGCATGCTACTTTCATATCTATTAAAATTCATCCCATTCAAGCACATTTCAGAAAGATGAAAAATGTTGTAATATTCATTATGGCAGTGGTTCAATATCTGGTTGACATGAGTTCCTATTATAGAAACAAGCCCAAAATTTATCTTTATGTGGGTAGGTTTGTAAACATGGTGTCATCATCAGATGGTTCAAATTTTGGGTTAAGCGTTGGGGAAGGGGAAATGATGTAACAATGAAATAAGAGAGGGATCCTCCTTGTATAGACTTTAATGCCTCAATCCACTTCATTGGCGAGATGAGTGGGACCTTTTAATCTCAACAACCATTTCGGACCATGGTAACTTATGCATGTCATGCTTGTTCAGAGGCACTTTATCCAATTTGTATGTCCCTCAGGTATGGTCTCCTTACCTTTTCTTTTATAATTTTCATATATTTTGGCTATTCATTTGCAATATAATAGAAATAATAAGTTGTTGTATAAGTGTACAGTTGAGTATTTTAATTAGAATGTTAGTGTGAAAAAATAAAACTCCACTTAGTCATTTATGTAACGCCCACATTTTACACACACAATTAAACAAGTAAAAAATACTGGAATAATTTTTTTTTGACTTACATTGTAGTACACATGACTCTACAGGAGATCACTTAGGACTACACGCAACACATGCTATGTTTACACAACACTCACCGACAGAGATAACATGAAAACACATGATGCACATCAAGAACACCCTTTTTTTACAAGGCACACATAACGAATCAAATTCAATATATAATTACAGATAAGGTCTTCCCACGACATGATATTTTAGGATTACACATTTATTTAAATCATGTTTCTATCTTTAACTTAAGTTTTAGGAAGGCTCATAATTTGATAATCATACACAGTCCTTTCTCCTTTTGCTATATTTTCTTTATATTGCTTAACATTTAACTTATGGTGTATCCAGTTGAATAAGGGTCATCTACATTATGTCAATTACTTGTTTAATTCACTCATTTGTTAAGAGGGTAGTTCGTTGCATATAAGGCTATTTACACACACACATGGCAACTAGGTCCTATCCATAGGATTCACTCCTAATGGCATGTATCTTTATCTTATATCATACCTCTGTTACACAACGAAACAAGTGTAAGTCCAAAGGATGTGAATTTCACTTGTTTTCTGTTTAAGGATTTAGGGTCAAGTTTTTTACATTCATTTATAAATTGATAATTGAGTTAGTACACAATAACTATTATAAAAAATTAGGTTCTTTATCCATAGCGAGAGGGTTTATTCACATTATAATGAAGATCATGTTTCACTTAACTTGTGGAATAACATCTCATGATCACACTTCCCAAGGACAAGCATCAATTATAGCATTTATTATAGTTATGTTCTGATAGTTAGTTAAGGATTCAGTGGAAACTTAACATGACAACATACTTCCTTACTCTGTTTCTAGATTAGGTTTCCTGAGTATTTTTTTCTTCCAAATCAAGATGGTTTTCCCTGACTAAGTTCATATGTCTTTTGTGCTGAATTGTATAACCTTTTTACTAATGGAGCATTTGAATCCTCAATGAGACCACTAATCCCTGTCTTATGGGATTTATCTCTAAGAAATGGTCATATAGTTTCACATCATACATATAATACATAATAGGACAAGTGATAGAGAAAGTTGGAGTAGTTCGTTGTTTAAAGGGGATAAGGTTCACATTAGAGTTTGCACAACATGGGTCTCACTTCTCACCACAAGATGGTTTAAACATGATATGAGAATGACCTAAATTTTAAATTCCTCTGAAGAAATCATCAATTGGTTACGTTTGCACAAACTAATCATACATAAAAATGTTGTTCAGTTTCACAATTAATTTTTCGTATTGCATCATAGAACTCAAGTGACAATTAAGATTGGGTATCGAGTTCATCTATGATCCCAAATCTTAAATGTGACTTCCAAAGTTGGTGAGTGATCATCGCCATTCAACATGTATGTCGGTCCAAGAGGATTTTACACCATGTTTAATGTTGGTTTTCCAAGGAGCACTACCATAGGAGAAACAATTATCCTTACCACACACAAGATTACTAAACCTAGAAAGGAAATCACATAATCAAGATAATGTTTGACCATTTCGTTACTAGCTGTTGGGTTCATGACAACGTTGTTCAACATACAAGCTATTACGATGAACTCAAACTTGTGATCTTATTTATTTAATCTGGAAGGTGTTATCAAGCGTAAGGATTTTAGTTCGTTATAAGGTTTTAGTTTTCTATGCTACAAATAACCACACAGAAAGGGTAGTTATACATGAAATTTAAGCTAGGGTGGACTGTTTTGTTTAGATCTCTTTATTACATTTTAAGCTAATAAACACAACACACCAACTATTTAATCATCAATTGCACATTAAAATTGCACCATTAAACTATTTATTTCAATTTCATTTAACACATTTATCCAATTTTTATAGTTTAAATTTTGGAATCAAATAACACCCATGTTTAGATGAACATTTCCCTTAAACACTAGCATCTTAAATATATTACAAAACTTCATTAATAAACCTTGCAATACTTCACAAAATGTTGAACTATCCTCTACAATTTCGCTTAACATATATATCTAACCCCCCCTTTTTTACCATATGTAAATCTGAATCGAAAAAACACCTATAGTTAAATGCACATTTCCCAAAACACCCCTAAATCTAGCATTTCATTCATATTTCTAAATTTAAATAATTAGTCTTTATTGTAACATAAAAATACATAAAAATTTCTTTCCATTAACATATACGAATTACAATAATATACAATGAATTAAAACCATGGCGTTTCGCCATCTTACTTGCATCCTACAAAAACATGTGAGCATGAAATAAACGATAAATTGCTTTCCTAGCATCCACCTAGATCTAGCATAATTAACATTAATTGTTTTTCATTTACATTTTAATAATAATACACACACAACAAGAGAGGGTTAGTGCAGATGTTCATTTTTTAACTAAGGGAAGAGAGAAACATTATTTTTCCAAAAGTCAATTTTTACATGTAAAACTAAAAGATAGAGTTTTAAATAGTTATTTACAAGTGTTAATAAGTTTCCACGATGATTTTCTAACTTGACTAGGGTCCTATGACTTTCTTTAACATTTTCCTGCTAATTGCAAAAAACCCAATTTTCGCCCAAAGGCTAAGAAAACGCATTTTAAAATTGTCTTCCAATAAGCAAATTCATGACAAGTGAATTCTTACCTGTCTACCTATACACCAAGAATTATCAGAAACTGATGGAATTCAAAACTAGCAAATGGTTTTCAATTGGTGGCTAGGTTTCCGGAGTCACCGGTCGTAATCGGTCTAGTTGCAACAAACAAATTTTAAATCGAGGGCTAAAAAAACCTCAACCAAAACTGCCCTTCGATAGATGAACATGTAACGGAAAATTAACTACATGCTCTCCTATATATGGATAATTCACCGGAGTCGACGAAACTAAAAACTGACAAACGGGTTGAAAACAGAGATGAGTTTTTTTGGAGCCACCGATCATAGTTGAGCCAGTTTGACCTAGTCAAACAAGGACCCAAGGCCTACATAAATTCCTTATCCAAACTATCTAGATGAGTGTTTTTTCCCAAATTGAAGGTTACTAATAATTTTCTAGTTAAAATACTAGAGGTTTTTGAAGGTGGATAGGTATTTTGTTACTGAGGGTTCAACTAGTGGGTCAACACTAAAGCCAACTTTTTAGTTTTAGAATCTCCCTAAAACCACAAAACATAGTAATAGGGCTCCTAGAGTAGCGACGATGAGAGCACGAATGGTAAAATGTGGTCGAGTTAATGCTTGACGCAAATCTCTACATAACAAGGAACACATACAACATTTTGCATCTTCTTTACGAGGCTCGGAGTTTTGTTTTGCAAGTCACTGAAAATTATGTTTTTCTAACTTTGTAAGGTACACAAAAATGGTTGTTTCAGTTAATTCATCTAGTTCTCGCAAAAACCAATGGACATGAGTACCAATTTTTGACACCCTAGGTTTAATAATGCAAGAGGTTATGGTCACGACACGGTTGAGGGTCAAATTGTAAATTGGTAGCAAAATCGCAAGGTGTTATTTTATTGATTACACTAGTCATCTGGTTAAAATGTTTAATTGCATGAGTATCTAAAAGTTTAATATTTATTTTATATTGCAAATGAAAAACCAATTATATTTAAATTATAAATGATACAATTAAGGAGATCATGCTTGAGCAAAAATGAATCATCCCAAGTTGTGGATCTCAATTCCGCATCTACACCAAACATTTTGCCAACAGTCTGCGAGTCTACCCTTAGCTCTCCTCCCTTCAACGGTCCAACAAGAAATAGTAAACCACGTGCATGCCTCTCACTACCAGCCTGTTTGTGAAGATGTCAGAATTCATTCCAACAAACCATTTTGTGCACACCTAACAATTGTTGTTTTCCCAAAGGAACATTTCCCTGAGGCATTTTGTCAAGAAATTCACCTACCTTGCTTTAATTAAGAAGACATTGATAGAAATGTTTAGAAACTTGATTTATACCTACCAACAACAAAAGAAATTTTTATTTATATTTTCCAAGGGTTTTTTCAACAATCCCATCAGCATAGGCAGAGAATATGCTAATAAGGTGAGATGCAACACTATTTAGGTATGTACATGCCTTCTTATCCTGAACTTCTGGAGATACATGTGTGCCACTAGGTGCATCAGCTGCCTCAAAACCAGAAAATGATTTTATGTTGGGGGGGACATATCACACCATATAAGACCTTTGTCAAATGATACATAGGAGAGAATTATTTTTCTATCATTGTCGTGAGATGCTCAAAATAATGTTTGGATAAAATTACCAATGCATTTGGTTGAAAGGTTCCAAGGATTTTTCAACGAACTTGATTTTTGCATATCATGCAACCATTGCAGTCCAATAGGCCATATTTCTTTTAGGCATTCAATCGAACAATTGACAGGCCAAGTACATGCTTCCACACTTGCAACTACAAAAATATGACAAAATTCCTCTTTTATATTTTGTTTTGTTGGATGTCCATACCCTATTCCAGCATTCCTATTTTAGCACAGGCTGAGAGTATGCAAGTAAATGTAACATGCTTAGGTTGGAGGTTCAATTGTTTCACAAGTGAAACAATGGGACTATCTCGTGAGGAACACATGTCTCATGATCCTCAACTTCTTATGCTTTTGCATACATAAAATAAAATGGTGGCAGTAGTAGTTTCCTTTCTCTTCTCGGATAACCCCTTTAAAGGAGCAGTCTAACCCCTCCAAGCGCAACAGTCTATGCCCAAACAGAAAATCAATGTGTTCCAAAAAGAAAACCCATTCATTTAGAGGTATTTTTTTAAACAAGGGGTTTAGTGAAGAGGAAGAGTGAAAGAGACAAATCTTTTAGAGTCATAAGTAAGATAGCAAGAAAGGGCATTTTCAACCACACTGCATGTTTCTTGCATGTCAACACATGCAACTACAAGATCTACCAATTTATCCTCTTTCAACACATCTCCACCAACTCTTAAATAATTTCACTCACTGTAAGCACGCATCCCATCCACTCCTATCAACTCCATTAACCTTCCTATTTTTTAATTTATTTTGGTAAAAATGTCGGGCACTACATTTTCCTCCTCTTATAAGAGCATCGTCCTCTATGCAACATAACACGAATGGTAGCAAAAGCAATAAACAATGAAGGAATTAACAACGAAAAGTTCCGCCTAGGGATAAGATCTCTTTCATTAGAACACGACTATAGGGAAGTCAAGAATGTTTAACAATTTCTTAAAGTCTTAATGTTCTATGAAGATTGGTAGTTTTAGTTTACTTTATTACTTAGTTAATATTTTCCTCTACAATACTTATTAATCTCAATCTCTTAATATTCTTCGTTTAAAATTTCAATTGTCTTATGTTTTGTGGTTGTCCAACAGAAACTGATATCTCATTCCCACACCAAGGCCCAACACAACACTAATGGTTTATAAGAAAGCATGATATGTACCTTCATGACTATATCACATCACAAGAACTCAACTGAACCATGGAAAGAACATACATAACCCTCACAACATAGTACTTGTCAATCATGTTCCTGACACAAATGCACTCATAACATAAGCATACTATAACATCACAAAATTCCCAACAGGCACACATATAAAGGTGGCACACATATAAAAGTTTCACACAAGTTGGGATAGTAACTACAGTTACATAGTGTCAAAAAGGGGAATCATACCCTCAATGAGAAGCATCAATCATCAACATCACAAAACATAACTAGGCTCACATGGGTACACATAAATCATAACACCAACACCATACACTTACCAAAACATCACAAAAAAACTCCATATACCTCCCAAAATATCACCAACAACTACTACATATGCCTCCCAAGCATCATAAAACAATCTCCATATACCTCCAAAAGCATCATAAAAACAACAACATGTACCCCCCAAACATCACAAGGTAACTCCATATGACTCCCAAAGCATCACAGAAACAACTCCATATACCTTTCAAAGCATCACAAAAACAACTCCATATACCTCCCAAGTAATAAAATAAAAATAGATTTTCCTTTACACTCCCCAAAAAGACGTTGGTCACCCTATAGCCCTAGGCACTTAAGGT
Organism: Taxus chinensis; assembly: GCA_019776745.2. Lineage (NCBI taxonomy): Eukaryota > Viridiplantae > Streptophyta > Pinopsida > Cupressales > Taxaceae > Taxus > Taxus chinensis. Next base: position 858,793,140 of record CM034147.1, read on the forward strand.
CCAAACACCTCTAACCCAAGTGACATAATAAACCGTGGTTCAACATCCCGTTAGTTATATTTTACTCCTTGGGGTGTACCCCTATACAACGAAAGGAGTCCATATGTTCCATCACTCCATGGTGCATCCCATGACCCTATTCCACACATTATAACAGAATAACCAACATAATAATTTGTTTCAAACACCAAGTGGTAAAAATCCCAAGCCTTCGGCTAGGCTATAAAACTTTTAAACATGAAAAATAAATCTAAAACTAAGTAAAACAAATGGCCAAATACCCATAGTTAGTGCAAAACTCTCCATGTTAGTGCAACAACCAAATAAAATGTGCATAAATATAAGAACAAATAAATCAAGAAATTTACTGGTTCTAGCAAGAAAATATAAAATGTTCAATTTATGAATAAACTACGTATCAAGAAGTTGCACATCACAATAACTATGTGGCCTTATACGGCCACCAAAGGGGTACTCAACAAGCTGCTGACACTCAAACATCAAGCCTCAACTTGTAAAATAACATACCAAATAATACAATTTTCATCATCTCTGTCGCAATCATCCCACCACTACTTCCACAATGCTCAACATAGTCGTAACTACACTTAGGTTGAATCCATATGACCATATAGTGAGAGAGAGAGGAGTACATATCACCTGTTGGTACCTAAATTTGTTCTCATTTTCAAGCCAAACAACAACACTGATTCAACATGGAGCTTAGAGGCATCTAGATCATAAATATATGTCGTTTTGTAGCTGGGGAGGAGATCTAACTGTCCCTTTGTTACTTGGGTTTGTGGAGAGATGGGTAACACCTTAAAAGGATATGATCTTATCATAACTATTTTAGGTTGTGCCTTTCAACCAAGGTAAGAGAACCTATTTAGTAACCTCTGTTATTTTGAAAGGAGAAATAGGTACCTTTATTTTGCATAAATTTTGTAGAGAAGACCTTGGGGGAAAAATATGATCAATGACACCAGATCTGACTCTCACAAGTTGTCAATTCCAGATCATGGAGATATCTTCACAATAAGGCAAAGGTTACTAGAGACATTTGAGACCCTTCTTGCTTCTACATGTTTAGCTAATGAGGATTGTGCATTGGCATACACACATGACAAACAGGGGTAGGATGGGTAAGATTAGCTTTTTTTGAATGAAATTTTTGTGGGAGGTGGGACAGGGTGAAACTAGATTCACCAGATCCTTCGAGGATCCTTATAAAATGGAAATTCAGACTAACAGAATGCCACATAATAGCTAAATTTTTTCTTCAACTAGAATATGTGCTTCAATGGAGGCCTAGATTTGCAATCTTTCACACAATATATGAGATTCTATCAAAAAGGCTTGAGTTAGAAAACCCAAACAAAGCATCAAGGTCTAAGCCAAATCATGCCTAAGGTACACCCAAAGGCTTACAGACACTCTCTATCAACATATGAGAGAAAATTGATTTTAAATCATGTCTATTCCAATCCCAAATAAAAGCTCTTCTGAGAAATGGAATTGCAGATGCCACTGAACTGTCATAAGGATTGAGGCTTGTGTGATTGAATCAGATTTCAACACAATATTGCAACAGAAACAAGAAAAACAATTTGCATACATTCAAAAGTAAAATCAACACGTTTTGCTCAAGACAACACATAATATAACTCTGAATTTGATAAAATCTAGCAGTAGGGGAAAGTTTCTAGAATAGTCTCAGAGCTTGTCAATGGCTGTACACTTTGCAACAACCTTGACATGATCATATTTTAATACAAAAGAGATATACAAGCTTCTTAAATGATTTCTCAAAAGGGATGGGCTCTATCAAGCTTTTGATTAGAAAAATCAGTCCAGAACCCTCACACTCCAACAACTCCCAACCATTTGCATGAAAAATTTGTGCCATTTATAGCATTTACAACCAGAGTCCCCTCTCCCCAAAAGATAAAAACATTAATGCACCAGTGCTCGCCATGATTCTTTTGTGATTCTCAGAATCAAATCGGAGAAGAAGTCACTAGGTGCTCGAGGGGGTAAATTTCATCGAATGCCTCCCGCATTCAACTCCTTTCTTTGGTAGATCAGTCTTCCTTTAATTTTCCAACCACTTCCGCCCCTAATATGTCAAATCTAGCCCCTTACATGCTTGGGAGAGGAAAAATGAAACATCCGATCAGGCACAAACATCAGAACATTTTATTGGTGAAAGACGTCCTCCAGATCTTCCCATCAAACTTGAGATATCGACATTAACTTCCTTCTCTGCTTGGCATGTAGAAAAGGCCAAGAAATCGTGGAGACTCACACTTCCAAACGTGTTTCAAAGAAAAAGGGGGGAAAGTCAGATTTAGACTCACAACAACCATTGATCTTTACATTGAATTTGAGTTGTCCACGTGGTAGATTCAAACTCTATAATTGACCTGGGGACTTCCTCTGACTTTTTACAACCTTGTGAAAAAATAGAAAAAAATTCCATTTTTCCCCGCACCTCCGCCCTCAGAAAATGAGCCTGACACGTGCCTAAATATGATTAGAGCAGAACCACACTCAAATTTTTCCATTTTACTCTCTTTTTGGAAAAGGGAAAATTTTCCAAATTTTCCCCACAGCTCCACCCTTGGGAGCAAGCATGACACGTGATCTCTTTTTCCCAAAAGGAAATTTTTCCAAACTTTTCCCAAGAGCCCACACCTCCACTGTTGACTAGGGAAAAATATTGACCTTTTTCCTTCATCGAGTTTGTAAGCCATTTTGAAATTTTAATCGTTAAGGGGAAAAAAATCCAAGTTTCCTCCAATGGCCTGCCTCCTTGAATTTTTAAACTCCCACATGTCACCATGGCGCACCTTGATGCGGTCCCAAAAATTTGATATCTTGAATGAGTGCGGGCTTGCCACGTGTCCTATTATGACAAGGTTTACATGAATTCTTGAAGCTCAGTGGAAGGCGTCACAAGTCATGCTCCGAGGTAGTCTCCTTTTGGCCATTGAAAATTCTAAGTAAAATGCAAAGTGATCGGAGGCCTCCATGTGTCAACCTGGTGCTTCTTTAGAATGAAACTCAAGGGCCGATCCCTGAACATGCGCAAAGCCTCCTCATGTCTCCATGGCATGCAACTTTAAGATGGTGTCCAAAGTGGAGACCCTAAATGAGTGCAATCTCGCCACATTTCTTGTTCTTCCAAACTTCTCCAACTACATAAAAATTTTTTCTAAGTCTGGGGAAAGCAGCGGATGCTTCCACGTGTCCTCCCAATGCTACTCCAAGGTAAAACCCAAAAGTAGATCTTCAAATGAGCGTTGTGCCTCCACGTGGACACATTTTGAGCCGAGGATTTTTATAAAATTTTTTTAACTATCAAACTGAGACGTGTCCAACCAAAAGATGCCACATGTGCCCTGCCAATGTTAGGATGTAAATTTGACAGGGAGAAACACCCGTAAAAACCGTAAAAAACAAAAAAAATGATTATTTGAGCCAGGGAATGAAATTTTCTTCTAGGACTGAAAGTTTAAGAATGTTACAAGGCTCAAATACATTCTTTCTGGACACATCAATTCATTCTTCTTCAAGTACTTAGGGTAGAAAAGACAGGGAAGATGAATCTCGACCATAGGAGAATAGAAAACATGGGGGGAAATTGAGTTTCTAATTGAACAGAGCACGAGTAGACTCAAAAAATACAGACCCCTAAGATATTTACAACCTAGGAAACCAATTGAAAATGGCCACAAGGATTAACCAAGCACAACACAGGGAAGAATTAAATGACAGAGGTCGTGAATCAATAAGTTTTTCAAAGGACAAAAATGGGGTGAGACTATTTTGAGCACCAACACCGGCTTCAACTGGGGGATGTGCACTCCCTACGAGTGCCACAAGAATAAAATTAGACCAAGTGCTAAAATATCCATTGGGAAATGGAGTCATCTTGTAGAGCATAGAAATAGAGCCACCTTAACAATAGACAGAGAAACCAGCAAAAATAAGTCACCGAGGACTAGAACGAGCAAAAAACACAAAAACAAGGAACAAACAATAAACTATCACTGTACAAAATATTTTTCCTTGATTCATGGGAATCAATCCAAGAAATGCTTCAAATTCCTGTCATTAACAGGTAATTCGAGTAGTTCACTCTCTAAGTCCTTGAGGAAGAAGGTGTGTTCACAAATCCTGATATCAATAGAGTAAGGGCCCATCCATAATGAGTCAAACTTGCCATGCTTGCACTTATCGTCATGTCTGCTATCCCATAGCAGCACAATATCTCCAATATTGAAGGCTCTGGGAGTGACCTTCTTGTCAAACAATTTCTTTAGTTTGTCTCTAAACTTTATATGACTCCAGTGGGATACCCTCCTCTCTTCATCAAGCTCAACAATCTGGTTAATACGAGCATCATAAGAACCTACCTCTTGATCTTCTAACTACTGGATGAACTGATAAGAAGATAATTGCATATGAAAGGGTAGTAGTGCCTAAGTCCCATACATCAACTCAAATGGAATATTTACAGTGACCCTCTTGATAGTGATCCTATCGGCCCGAACATCAAACTTAAAATATTCACTCCACTTTCTCTTGTTTTGCTCCAATGTTCTTCTGATGATCTTTAACAAATTTTTATTACTGGACTCATCTTGTCCATTTCCTTGGGGATTGTAATTGGAGGCATATGTCAAGTTGATTCAATACTCCCTGCACATTTCCATTAAAGGTTTAGCTCTAAAGATCATGGCATTATCATTTATAATCTTGACTGGCACACCAAACCTACAGATGATATTGTTCAACACAAAGTCCATGATAACTTGGTGCATTTCCTTCTTGGTGGGGATTGCCTCCACCCATTTAGTAAAATAATCAGTTACTACAAGAATCCACTTGTGGCCAGCACTTGAGGGGTCTGAAATTTCACCAATGAAATCCATTCCCCATTGCTTGAATGGATATTCATTTGACACAGGCTACAAAGGGAGGGAGCCTGAAGCTTTCAGTCTACCAGAGAAGCGTTGGCAACTTTTACATCTTCTAACTAACAAGGTTGCATCCTTGAAAATAGCTGGCCACCAATAACCAGCCCTCAAGATCTTATGTGATGTGACTCTTGTAGCAAAAGTGCCCCCCACAAACTCCTCCATGGAGGTCAACAATTATCTTGGGGGCTTCGTTTTCAGTAATGCACCTTAAGAGGACTCCCTCTGGGTTCTTCCAAGCTAACCCATAATCAATGATGACATATTTCAGGGAAGCCAACTTAAGGGCTCTTTTTTTGGTTCTTACTTAAATGTTTAAGGTAGTTTAAATGTCTAAGATAAAACATCACATCCTTGTACCATTCATAATTCATCAACTTTTCAAAAACACCTTCCTTTTCTTCTTTTACTTCATTTACCTCAATAGCTTGGAAGTTTCTCTTTGCCATAATCTTAGCCAAGACCAAACCTCTCACCAACTTTGTGGTTTGGATGTCCATATCATATTATTATAATTTGTTCACCTATCTACATCTTTTTCTTAATAATTTCATCTCTAACAAAATGTCTTTTACCATGGTCTGGAGAACATAAGAAACAACCTTTGAACTTAGAATATAAGGCCTAAAAACCTTTGTTGTCTTTTACCAAGGAAAATTCCTATTTTTCCATGATAGTGTTCTTCATTTCAAACCCCTACAAGGACTTACTAAAAAAGGTAATGGGCCTTTCATCCCCTTCATCATCCTTCTGCAGCAAGACAGAAGCAATAGTATTCTCTAAAGAAAAAGAGAATAGTTGAAAGGGCTTCTTATAAGATGGAGCTGCCAGCACATGTGCATGCTTGAGTGCCTCTTTAATCCCATTGAAAGCTTGGATGGTAGCCTCCTCCCATTTGATGACTTGGTCTTTTTCTTCAGCATGGAATTAATTGGAATTGTAGTGCCCAATTCCCTTTAACACCTTTTGATATTGATCTTGATACTATTGATTACATTATGGACATTATTATTGTTTTGATTTAGTACGTTGTTAGATGATGGACCATAGATTATTGTTGATCTGATTTAGTTATGATGCATGATGATTATTAGAGACAATTCATATGAGGATGATGATATACTATTTGACATGGATATATTATTAATGTTGTTCAGACATGTGATGTTTTGGATATTGTGAGTAGACCTAGAAAATAGACATTATATGATGATGATATAGTTGATATAAATTGGAAATGATATTATTGATTTCCTTGTTGTTGTGATTCATATGTATAGATGAGTTTGTGATTATATTTATATCATGTTGGATGTTCTGATATGGCCATGAGGCCGAAGGAGGTATTTTTTTTTTTTGCAGGTTAAACTATCACAACAAACATCGGGGGATTGGAGACAAACCACATTGGAATTCTAGATGAATTCAACAAGGTCACCATGGCAACATGTTTTTTTGTGTGTGTGTTTTTTTGTTAGGGATTCCCGTAGGGAGATTACCTTTGAATGTGACCTAGGGGCTTTATGAATTTATTAATGTGGTTTCTTTTATTAATGTTTGCATGTGTTTATTTTGTGGTGCTTTACCCTTTTTAATTAGTTATTAAATGTTGTGTTAATGTTGTGAATAATCATGTTGTTAAAGTAAAATCAATATGTCATAGGTAAGTAATTAGTGAAGTGGTTGGATTTTGTATTAAATGTTTTAAGTATGTGTAAGTGACCTTGTAAGTGATGTGTAAGTTTACTTCTGAGTGTGAAACACTCCACCTTAGAAATTCAAATTTGTCCTTGGAGGCTAATTTTGGAGGCTTGTGGGACAAATAAAACTTGTCACATACCTCTTAATTTTAGTTACCAACCATACATATGGTTAGAGGGTTGAATTTAGACCTTCTTTATGTATTTTGATATGACTAATTGTAATTTTTAATTGCACTCTTCTTAAATTTTATTAAATCTAGTCCTTATGGGGTGGGGGACTTTTTGGAGTGTGTAATTTTATTGTTATATTATTCACCCACCTCTTTATTGTGCATTGGAGAATGAATTTTACTTTTGTGTTGGATTTGAGGATGTGTGATGTGGCATCCTACATGAATCCACCTCATCCTCTTCTCTTCCCTCTTCTATAAAATTATAACTACTTCCTTTGTTTTGGATTTTTGAACATTTTACATACTTTCTTTTGGGTGAAATTTTGTTGTGTGGAGCTCTTTCTTTTGGAAGGAGATTGGAGACCTTTGCGTGCTTGTTGGTTGTTGATTTTGGACTGTATTTTTGCATTGGAAAGCTTGTTGTTTTTGAACTTAGACAACTCTTTCATGGAGAGATAAGAGATTGGCTCTTGAAATACTCTTTTTCTTTATGAATGTAAATGTTATTGTGTGAATGTTTTAGCATGTTTGTGGGCTGTTTGGGTAGATTGCCTAGGAATGGTGTAGGAGAAGGCTATGGGGAATTCATGTGGGGGAGCATAAGGGAATGCCAGTGGCATCATAATTCATGTGGAGGGGAGTTGAGATTGGGTTTCTACCTTGGAAAAGAAATGGCATTACATTTCATACTTTGTGGGGGGCATAAGGAGGGATTGTGGGAGGCATAAGGATATATCCAGGAGATGTTTTATATTGGCAGTCTGTTACAGGTGGATACCCAATTCCCATTGGGAGGCATAAGTAGCTTCCCCCATAGTTTCCTTACTCCTTTGGCTTGCTTGATGGAGCCATAGTCTTGTTTGTATGTTTTAATGTAGTTGTAAACTACATTCTATTTTGAACTGTGTTTAAAATGTGAAAATGTTGCATGTGTGTTGTGGAAGTCTTGTTGCCATGGGTTGAATCACATCTTTTATTACATTATGGTTATGGCTTGGGGGCCAATGAAGAAGGATGTCTTATCCTCTTCATTGGATGTCTTAGTTGGGTGGAGAGCGTTTCCTTTCCCTTTCCTTTGTTGTGATCCAAAAGGAGAAATTAATGTTATTGTTCTAGAGCAGAGGAGAAAGACAGTTTGACAGTTCCATGTGAAAGGAAATATCATTATAACCTTTCCCACCTTGAAGTGAATGATCGGTATATTATTTATAATGGAAATATACTTTTTATTAAGCTATGAAAGTTATGTACTCCAAGTTATGAAATAGATATACTCTGTTCTGATCATCTACAAGAATGAAATTGGAAATTTTTTATTTGCATTCAAGGAACTGAAAGATGTAAAGTTGTATTGTTCTTTTTGAAATCAATAAAGGATTGCAATACTTTTCTTCAATTTGCAAATTATTTGCATTGAAATTGATCATCAATTTGTGATTTGAAAACTTTGTTGGAAAATTGAAAGAGGAATACGTATGAAGGAAATATATGGAACTCTGTTCTTTTGAAAAATATTAAAATTGGAAACCAGACCTAACATTTTATCTGTTAAATGGTTTGTTTGTATCAACTAAATGTCTTAGGCTGGAATGGAAATGAGTCTCCATATTTGGAAGATGAAAAATGATAAATAACCCTTTTAAATCTGATCTCTATTTTAACTTTTAAAAATGGAAAATACTTCTCTAAAATGTACAGTTCGAACCTAAAAAACAATAATCAACATTGAAACATTAAAATATAGCATGTTATGTTATCAAAGTACTCAATTAGGATAAAAAAACTTAGGGAAAAATCCTTCAAACATTGTAAAATCGGCTGGAACCGTCTTACTGTCATTTTGTTGTCGTTTTTTCTATCAAATGTTGGAAATTTTCAATTAAGTATCAATAAAACAAATTAACCATTACAATCTATCTTAAATCCATTTAGGAACAATCCTCCATGTCTATTTGACAAGTTGAGAGAGGAGGAAGATCAAATTGAATAAATCTAACAAGTTAAAATTTACCAGTTCGCACTGTATAAGCCTATAGCCTGTTTTCATAAAATTGACCCCTTTAAACTTTATCAAAACCAAAAATTAATGATCTCAGTACAAAGAGGACATCGAGAGCTTTCCAGAATTTTTTTTTTTCCCAAAACAAAGTTTTCTATCAAAATATACGGCCTTATGAATTTTTCTTCACTTGGTGTGAAAATTTTGGGAAAAATCTCCTTGGCGGGCTTATAACCTGAATTTTTTCCCTTGGGGGTTAGGAAAAATTTTTGGAAATTTTTTTTTAAAAATTCTCTACCACCCCGCCGGCCCGTGGCCAATTAGAGGCTGCCACGTGGCACCATGAGGTGATAGTAGAGGGGCGGATCCTCTTTTTAACTTGGTGTTTTTTAGAAAAATTTGAGAATTTTTTTCAAATTTTCCTCGTCAGCCCGCAACCAATCGAGTGATTCCACATGATGTCACGAGGAAATAGCGGAGGCACAACACCTTTTTCAACCTTATTAATTTTTAAATTTTTCTTGGGAAAATTTTCTTAGTTTCCTCCACCCCCCCGCTGGCTCGCAGCCAATAGGGTGATGACATGTAGCATCATCTAGGATAGGCAGAGGCACGTGGAAATTTTTTCCCCTTGTGTTTTCCAAACCCAAAAGTCTAAAATTTTGATCTATCCCTGCAATTTCATTTTCCTTGTGCCAATCAGATCTTGACACATGGCACCTTGGGCATCGGCAAATGCGTGGATCAATTTGATCCCTTAGCATTTTGCGACCCGAAAGGCTTAATGCCTTAAATCTCTCCGACGGCCTGACTTCCCACCAGAGATTTCTCAAGCCAACACGTGTCCTCTTTGGGCCCACAGGTGTGTTGAGGCAAATCACATTTTTTCCCTGAAAAGGGAAAAAAATGCCAAAACTCTTCCGCACTCTGCTGACCCACGCTAAGAGAAAATTTTCTCCCCTGGGCCCGCTGGTCTGCCCTTGGGGACAATTTTCACCCCAAGGCCCACCAACCCATAACTTGAAAAAATATGAGTTAGAAGGATTTATTTATATCAATGGAAATGTGAGAAAATTTCCTATCCAATGGGAGTAATTTAAGAAAAATTTGAATGCGTTAAGGGTGAGAAAAATCAAGTTGAAACTTTAAGCCTGTTTAGGAGTGGGTATGGTGAGGAATTTCCCTCTAAACCTAATTGAAACTTCTAACCCTAAATGTTGGACCTTGTGACCTCTAATAATTATTAATAAAATAAAAATTATACTCTAGTAGATTAGAATTGTTCCGAAACCTGTTAGTGATAGTTGTTGTCTTGTAACATGGTTGTAGATTCTTTTAATAAAAAAAAAAATTATTCCTTAATTTTCCTAACTAATCCTAGGTTGTTATTGGGTCTTAAGTGGGTTGTTTTAATGAGTTTTATAGCTCAAAAATTTTTTTACATGAATATTCTAATGAAATTTATTTACCCAAAAAAGGACTGAATTCCTTTCTTAGTCTTTGGGATTGGGACCCTTGCTGATGACTTCTACTCTTTCTGGATCAATCATCACTCCTTATGACACTATGTGACCAAGCAACTTTACCTTCTGGCACTCTAATGACATTTCTTTGGATTGAGTGAGATGTCATATTCTCTACATCTTATCAACATCTTCTCCAAGTGCAGTAGGTGATCACTTCTCTGTCTAGAAAATACAGCTACATCATCTTGATAGAATGCAGTAAATTCATCGTTGTAACCAACAAAAGTAGCATCCTGACATAAACATAGTTCCCCCAAGGAGTAGTGAAAGTTGTCTTGATCATTTCTGATTCCTTCACCACAACTTGGTTATAACAAGAGAAGCCATCCAAGGTGGAAAGCAACTCAGAACTAGTCACTAACTACATCATGTGCTCCATGTTTGGTAAAGGATATTTGTCCATCATTGAACCTTTTTTCAGATTCCTGAAGTCCACACACAACCTGATGTTAGCATTTTTCCTTTTGACTAGTACTATGTTTGCCACCCAAGAGGAATATCTTGTGGGTTGGATAATCCCTCCATCTCTTAGTTTCTTCATTTCCTCTTGCATTTTAAGAGATAGAAATGGATTGATTGGTCTCTTCTTTTTCCTGAATAGTCTTGCATTAGATTCTAAGGGGATATCATGCTGACAAGGTCCTCTCTACATGCCTTTAGTTTGGAGTAGGTCCAAGCCATGCAATCTTGGTATTTTTTCAACAATTAGATGTATGATTGTTTCTCCTCCTTACAGAGATTACTGCCTAACCAAATTTTCCTTGGCTTCTCCTCTATACCAAGATCGTGCTCCTCAATATCCCTTGAGGCTTCCATACATCTATTAATAATGCAATCAGCATTATCAAAATTGGATTTAAGAGCCACTAGGCCTCTAGGAATAGTGTTGGTCTTTAGTTGGATGATACCCTTGCCAAACAAAGTCTCCTTTCCTTTTTTTGCACATACCATTGGCTCCTAATAAATAATCTGATCAGCAAATTCTCCATTGTTTTGTAGGAATCTTCTGATCTAAGCATCATCGTCAAAAACCTGCTAATGCTTGATATTATCAGGAACAGAAGGTCTTGTCAAAACCTCAACCTCATATTTACTATATGGGGACATTGTGTGATTGTCAAACTGAGACCCCAACATTGCAAGATTTTCAGCCAAGTCATTAAAATTTCCTATCATGATGCACAATGTTGAAGGAGTCAAACATCTCAATAAGATCCCAAACTGCATGTTTATACTATTTCATTCATTGATTCCTTATAGCATATAGTCTTCTGACTTTTTTGATAATTAACTCTGAATCTCCTTTGACAATAATGTCCTTGACACCATATTTCCAAGAAATTCTTAAACCTAGCAACAGTGCCTCATACTCAGCAATGTTGTTAGTGCATTCAAAATTCAGCTTGAAGGAGAAAACAAATCTTTCATGGCTTGGAGAAAGCCAAAAAGTGCCAACACCATTCCCAAACCTAGAGCAAGCTCCATCAAACAATAGGGTCCAAGGAGAACCCACTTGTTCAATGCATTTGTATTTTTCAATCATGTGCTCCCTTCCATCAGAAAATCCCACAAAGTTGTTTGTATCCACATTTGTGTACAACACCTCATAAGAAGCATTGTTAGGATCCTCAATAAGACGCAACATTTTATTTTCTCCATACAGCCTAACAAGGTTGCCCTCAATTGGATTGGTAGCATAAGACATATCCATTTGGACACTACCACCAACACTTGCAGCCCATTTTCTTAACAGTAGCATGCCCCACTTGGATGGGCAATAAACTATGGCAACATCAAGTTTTAAATTTTTACGTGGGTATGCTGCAAGCTGCACCACCTAACCCTTCACACATCCTAGCACTGGAACGTCTCTAGAGTCCATGGTAGTGCAATTCCCATATATTGTTGTTACCTTAATATTCAGCTCATTCATGACTTCCAGAGGCATGACATTACATGATGCCCCTGAGTCAAACATACAGTTATGGAGCAGCCTATCTTTGATAACCAGAGTGGTGAAGAAAGGATCCACATTCATCTGAGAGTCCACTAAGGATGTTCCCAATTAGACCTCAAGTGGTTCATCTAGCTATTCTAATGCTGGTGGTGGTTCTAGTTCTTCAATAATTGGAGGATTCTCCAAATATATATATATATATATATATATATATATATATATATATATATATTTGGGTAGGGAAATCTTCTCTTCTTTCAACCCCAACTATTCAAATGCTCTCTCTTTTTTCTCAAGAATCCTAAGCAACTCAACAATTGGGATAGAGACTTTGATTTGACTCAACACTTGTGAAATATCATATGGGACATTCCTTAGCAAGGTAGTATTAGAAGGAAAGCCAACACACTCATTAGATGGCACATGATTCTTGATAATTTGGGCATGGGGAGGAGTATGATTCTTGTTTGGAACTGCGGGGCTTTTGATAGATGTATCTTTCTTGGGGGCCTCTTTAGGAATGTTTGAAAGTAAGGGAGATTTAGGATTGACTTGAGGTCCTGCTCCTTTGACAGCCTTACTTCTTGTGTTATATTCCTTCTCTTGGGCCACAACATCATTCATCAACAATTGTCTGTCTTCCTCAGATGGGTATCCTCCATCATACTTTTTTATCATTAAATCCCTTAAATATTCAAATTCATTATTGGGCAATTCAAAATATTGTACATTATCTACTTCTAAAGTATGATAGGGAGGAAGAATAGGTACCCTATGAATGCAGTCCCAAAAGGTGGCAGCAATTCTAACACTTATCACCTCAATTGAGGTTGCCCTTTGTTCTGAGCTGGTGGAACAACCCATCATGCAGACATCATTATCATTATCATCAGGTTCTTCTTCTTCTTGCTAATCTTCTTCACAAGGAGCATGTGGCATGAAACTTTTTTCACACCAATCAATGGCATCTTTCGCTTCCACCATAGCAACTCTAGCAGACAAAGGATCAGGAACAATCCTATTTTATCTACCTTGAGGCTTTCTATTTCAAAATCCAACATGTCCATTGCCTCTGTCATCAGCTCTTTGGTAATTTGTGAACCTGTCTTGGCCTTACTACTTGTGTTTACCTTGTGAGCTCTTCCTAATTCCTTTCTCAGCCTGGGCTATCTTGTAGGAAATCTCTTTGATAGCCCCTGCTGAAGTTTTCACAACTTCTTCTAAATCAACAACCTTGTTTGTCTGAGGTTTTTTCAGGTTAACCAACTTTACACCTTCCCTCTTTGGAGGCTTCCCAATTACCTTGATATTGTTCTCTATTTACAAAGACATGGTGAAAACCTACCTTAAATTTGTGGGGATTTTGTATTTTAAATAATATGCAACATTTTTATCAAATGCATCAGTATATTTGATCAAATATGACTCATCACAATGCCTTATTCTAATAGGAAATCTTCTCAAGGTCTTATTAAACCTTGTGTTGAAATCATGTATTGACTCATTAGGATTCTTTTTGATATTTTTAAATTCTGTCAAAATAAACCTAGGGTCAGTTATATCACCATATTACAATCTAAACACATTGTTCATCTCAGTCTAAGTGTCAAAAGAATTATCTGGAAATTATTTATACCAGTCCCTAACATCCTCTTCCGAGGTATGGATAAATAGCTTAATATACACATATTTATATTCAATCTCAAATTATTCCATCATATTGATAAAAAGCTTTAGATGCTGATCTCTAGTAATAGAATTATTTCCCTGGAACTTTGGCATTCTGTTCCTTACATCTTGAGGCACTTCATTTTGATATCTAGCCATTCCCACAAAATTTATAGGTCCAAAAGTGTTTACCACAAAATGGGTTTGGGTGGAGGTTGGGCCATGTTTCTTTGACGAGGTGACCCTGGAGGGGTGAAAAATTGATGAGGGACTGAAGGTCCTTGGAACACAGTAGTATAATTTTCAAAATGGAAGTCTCCTAAAGGCGTTGTCTCTTGGAAATCTCTATCAACCTCAGAGAAGATAGGTGTAGAGTGTGAAGCAAACCTTTCAAAATAAAATGAAGGCCCCTCTCCAGATGGAGAATTCAATTCCAAAAAGAGACTACCTAATTTAGAATCACTTGAATAACATTCTTCAATGATAGGCCGATCACTTTCATCAATGGAGATCCCTCTCCTTGTTTGTTGATCCTCAACAGCTCTCCAAGCTTTTATTCCTTCTGATTTTTCTCTTCCTAGCTCTGGAAACAATGTCCTAGTAGGATCCCTATCAATCAAAGATCTTCTTCCTTCCAACTTGGCAAATATTAGTAACAAATCTGACTATGACAGAGTTTAAAGACACCATTACTTATTAAGAATAAGATCAATAGGGAATCGCCACTAAGGATTTCCACCTTAGTTATGAAAATGCACTAAATATGATATGTCAAATGTCTGTCAATGCTAGGAAATGGAAATGAAAAGATTCCGACCTTTCTTTACATAGATGCATCAAATGAAAGCTAGTGTATTAGGTGTGAACATTGACAAAATTTCACATGGCACTTGGAGCTTACAAGAAATATTTTACCAGGGTTTGAAATATGAACTGTAATCAGAGTAATTCCCAACAACTACGCCACAAGTGTTGATGTTGTTGACGGGCTAGATTGATATGGACTAGAAATGAATCAGCAAATTAGTCTCTCAATGAAACTTCATATTAACGAATTCCCTGGGAACAATGCCACAAGTGTTGTTGACGGGATAAATAGATATGGACTGTCAGTGAATCAACAAATCAATCTCTCAATGAAACCCTTAATTAACAAATCCCCAAAAGCAATGCCACACGTGTTGTTGATTGGCTAAATATATATGGACTGGCAGTGAATCAACAAATCAACCTCTCAATGAAACCCCAGATTAACAAATCCCTGACAACACCACCACAAGTTTTGTTGATGGGCTAAATAGATATGGAATAGCAGTGAATCAACAAATCAATATCTCAATGAAACCCCAGATTAACAAATCCCTGACAATGGGGCCACAAGTGTTGGTACCCAAATTTGTTCTCCTTTTCAAGCCAAGCAACAACATTGATTCAATATGGAGCTTAGAGGTAGCCAAATCCTAAATATATGTCGTTTTGTAGCTGGGGAGGAGATCTGAATATCCCTTTGTTACTTGGTTTTGTGGAGAGATGGGTAGCACCTTAAAAGGATACGATGTTATCCTAATTATTTTAGGTTGTGCCTTTCAACCAAGGTAAGAGAACCTATTTTTTAACCTCTATTATTTTGAAAGGAGATATAGGTACCTTTCTTTTGCATAAATTTTGTAGAGAAGACCTCGGGAAAAATATGATCAACACACCAGATCTAACTGTCATGAGTTTTCACTACCAAATCATAGAGATATCTTCACAGCAAGGCAAAGGTTACTAGAGACATTTGAGACCCTGCTTACTTCTGCATGTTTAGGTGATGAGGATTGTGCATTGGCATACACACATGAATAATAGCGGTACGATGGGTAAGATTAGTTGTTTTTGAATGAAATTTTGGCGAGAGGTTGGGAAGGGTGAAATTAGATTCACTAGATCCTTCAGGAACCTTACAAAATGGAAATTCAGACCAACAGATTGCCACAAAATAGCTAAAATGTTTCTTCAACTAGAATATGTGCTTCAATGGAGCCCCAAATTTGCACTCTTTCAAATAATCTCTGAGATTTTATCATGAAGGCTCGAGTTAGAAAACCCAACAAAGAATCAAGGTCTAAGAAAATCATGCCTAAGGTACACCCAAAGGATTACAGACAATCTCTTTCAACATATGAGAGAAAAGTGATTTTAAATCGTTCATTCCAATCCCAAATGAAAGCTCTTATGAGAAATGGAATTACAGATGCCACTAAACTATCATAAGGATTGAGGCCTATGTGATTGAATCATATTTCAACACAATATTGCAATAGAAACAAGAAAAACTATTTTCATGCATTCAAAAGTAAAATCAACACATTTTTCTCAAGACAACACATAAATAACTCTAATTCGATTAAATCTATTAGCAGGGGAAAGTTTCTAGAATAGTCTTAGATCTTGTCAATGGCTGTACACTTGCAACCACCTTGACATGATCAAATTTTAATACAAAAGAGATATACAAGCTTCTTGAATGGTTTCTCAAAAGGGATGGGCTATATCAAGTTTTCAATTAGAAAAATCAGTCCAGATCCCTCACACTCCAACAAATCCTAATCATTTGCATGAAAAATTTGTGCCATTTATACCATTTAAAATAGATTCCCCTCTCCCCAAAAAACAAAAATATTAAATGCACCAGTGCTTGCCATGATTCATTTGTGATTCTCAGAATCAAATCTACAAGAAGTCTATAGGTGCTCGAGGGGGTAGATTTCATCGAATGCCTCCCGCATTCAACTCCTTTCTCTAGTAGATCACTCTTCCTTCAATTTTCCAACCACTTATGCCCCTAATCTATCAAATGGCCCCTTGCGTGCTCATGAGAGGAAAAACGGAGCATCCGATCGGGCACAAAAATCAAACCATTTTAATGGCGAAAGACGTCCTCCAGATCTTCCCACTGAACTTCAGATATCAACATTAACTTCCTTCTCTGCTTGGTGTGTAGAAAAGACCAAGAAATCATAGAGACTCGCACTTCCAGATGTGTTTCAGAGAAAATGGGTGAAAAATCAAATTTATACTCATAGCAGCCATTGATCTTTACTTTGAATTTGAGTCATCCATGTGGTAGATTCAAACTCTAGAATAGACCCGAGGCGCTTCCTCTGGCTTTTTACAACCTTTTGAAAAAATAGAAAAAAATTTGATTTTTCCCCACACCTTTGCCCTTGGAAAACGAGCCTGACACGTGCCCAAATATGATTGGAATGGAACCACGCTAAAATTCTACCATTTTACTCTCTTTTTGGAAAAGGGAAAATTTTCCAAATTTTCCCCGCAGCTCTGCCCTTGGGATCGACCTTGACACATGTCCCAATATGATTAGAGTGGAACTGCACTTCCTTTTTTACTTTTGACCCCTTTTTCCCAAAAGGAAATTTTTCCAAATTTCCCCTGAGAGCCCACACCTCCACCGTTGACCAGGGCAAAACATTGACCTTTTTCCTTCATCGGGCTTGCAGGCCATTTTGAAATTTTAACCCAATTTGCCTCCGATGGCCCACCTCTTTGACTTTTCAAACTACCACGTATCACCATGGCGCACCTTGAGGCGGTCCCAAAAATTTGATACCTTGAACAAGCACAGTCTCACCACGTGTCCTGTTCCGACAAGGTTTTCCTGAATGCTTGAAGCTTAGCAGAAGGTGCCACGTGTCATGCTCTGAGGAAGTATTCTTTTGGCCGTTGAAAAGTCTAAGTAAAATGCAAAGTGAGTGGAGGCCTCCATGTGTCAGCCTGACACTTCTTTAGAATGAAACTCAAGGGACGGTCCCCAAACATGTGCGGCTCCTCCACATGTCTCCATGGTGCAACTTCAAGATGGTGTCCAAAGCAAAGACCCTAAATGAGCGCAAACTCGCCACGTGTCTCGTTCTACCAAACTGCTCCAACTACATAAAAATTTGTCTAAGTCCGGGCCAAGTAGCGGAAGCCTCCATGTGTCCTCCCGCTACTCCAAGGAAAAACCCAAAAGAAGATCTTAAAATGAGCGTCGTGACTCCACGTGGACACATTTTGAGTTGAGGCTTTTTATGAATTTTTGTAAGTATCCAACTGAGCCACATCTAACCAAAAGATGCCATGTCCCCTGCCAATGCTAGGATGTAAATTTGACCGGAAGAAATGCCCATCAAACTATAAAAAATAGAAAAATGATTATTTGAGCCAGGGGATGAAATTTTCTTCAAGGACAGAAAGTTTAGGAATGTTATAAGGCTCAAATATGTTCCTCAGGGACACATCAATTCATTCTTCTTCAAGTACTTAGGGCAGAAAATATAGGGAAGATGAATCTCGACCATGGAGAATAGAAAACATGGGGAAACTAAGTTTCTAATTGAACAGAGCATGGGAGACTCAAAAGACAGACCCTTAAGAGATTAACAACCCAGGAACCAATTAAAAATGACCACAAGGATCATCCAGGCACAACACGTGGAAGGAGAAAATGACAGAGGCCATAAATCAATAATTTTTTAAAAGGCACAAATGGGGCAAGACTATTTTGAGCCATAGTGAGTGCAAAAATCTCCATGTTAGTGCAAAAACGAAATAAAATGCGCAAAAATATAAGAATAAATAAATTAAGAAAATTATTGGTTCTAGCAAGAAAATATAAAATGTTCAATTTATGAACAAAATACGTATCAAGAAGTTGCAAATCACAATAACTATGTGGCCTTATATGGCCACCAAAGGGATACTCAACAAGCTACTGACACTCAGACATCGAGCCTCAACTTGTAAAATAACATACCAAATAATACAATTGTCATCATCTCTGTTTGATTCATCCCACCACTACTTCCACAAGGCTCAACATAGTCGTAACTACATTTAGGTTGAATCCATACAGCCATATAGGGAGAGAGAAAGGAGTACATGTCGCCATCTACTAAGCCTGAGGTGTTTGTGAAACACAATAGCATGACACCCATTGAGCAAGTGTCATACATATTAAACACACAAAAATTGGTTTTCAGCCTATGTAAGACTTCATTTCCTATATCGTACTTGGTTCGAGTGATTGGTCAATGGTACACATTTCTTCACTCCAAACATACACCTTTTACTAATTTCCCTTAGGGTCAGTTAGTGCAGGGTGTTGGTGCTCAAATTAGTCTCACCCTGTTTTCCATTAAAATCCTCTAGTTTGCGGCCTCTGTCACATTTTTTATCTCTCCATGTTGATGCTTGAAGAATATGTCCTCCATTTGATCACCATGATTAGTCCCTTCCTTGGTCCAAGACCACTTAACACTCTAGAATTTGTTTTTCATTTTTCTGTCCATATGAAAGTGTCTGTAAATCGGGCGTAAAACTCAGGCTATTCCTTTCCTTCCATTTTTTGCAGTTATGTGTTGTTGTCCCTACTATTTTTTGTCCCGAGTACCTGAGGAAATGTGATTGAATGTGGCTCAAAGGATCATGTTTGAAACTTACAACATTTCCAAATTCTCTATCCTTGAAGAAAATTTCATCTCCGGGCTCAAACAGTGGTTTCCCTACATTTTTATGGTTTTACGGGTGTGTTTCTCCCGTTAAGTTTACATCTCTACATCAGTGGCAACGTGGCCATTTTTGGTTAGATGCGGCTCGGCGGGGCACTCTAAAAACTCTGTGGATCATTTCAACCCAAATCTTGTCCACGTGGAGGAATGACGCTTGTTTGAAGACTCACCTTTTGGTTTGGCCTTGGAGTTGCTCTGAGGGACATGTGGAGGATTCTGCTGCTTTTCCCAAACTTAGACAAATTTTTCATGCAGCTGGTATAGTTTTGGCAGGCTGTGGACACGTGGTAGGCTGGTGCTCATTTGATAATTTTCCTCAAGGTCCCACCTTATCAAATGCGACGGAGGGATAGGTGGAGGCTTCTGTCGGCTCCGCTCTGTACTCATTTTTTTAAAAGAAATTTTCTAAGGCCTGGGACATGTGGTGATCCCACACTCATTAAAATTTTTCACTCTTGGGGACCATCTTGAGGTTGCACCATAAAGACACGTGGAGGTTTTCACTGGGCCTTTCTTTAATTATACTTTTCAAGTAACTTCTTAAAAGGCCTAAGACACGTGGAGGGACTGCACATTTTTGGGGACCGGCCCCTACGTCTTATTTTGAAGAAGCACCAGGAGGACACTTGGAGGCTTCCGCTCACTCTACCTTTTTGCTTAGAATTTTAAACGTTCAAAGAATACTGTCTCGAACCTTAGACACATGACACCTTCCGCTGAAATTTCAAAATTTTTAATAGACTCTGACAAATTGAGACACGTTTGAGTCTGCACTTGTTTGGGGTCTCTACTTTTTGGGACCATCTCAAAATGTGCCATTGGGACGCATGGTGGTTTGAAACGTCAAAAGGCAAGCCATCATAGGTAACTTGGATTTTTTACCCGTTATTTTTTAAAAGATTAAAGTCATCAAAATGACCCACAAGACCGACAGAGAATAGTCAAATTTGCTTCAAACAATAGGGGAGGTACCGACACTCAGGGGAAATTTGGAAAATTTTCCTTTTGTGAAAAAGGGGGTTAAATTGTAAGACGGAAGTGTGGTTCTGCTAGGACCCACATCAGAAACTAAATGCGGAAGGGCGGAGATGCGGGAAAAATTTGGAAACTTTTCCTTTTTCCAGAAATAGGTAAAAAGGCAGAATTGATCCGCGGTTCCTCTTGGACCTGTTGGTATCCAAATTTGTTCTCCGTTTCAAGCCAAGCAGCAACATAGATTCAACAGGGGGCTTAAAGGCAGCTACATCACAAATATATGTCATTTTTTAGCCATGGAGAAATCTAACTATCCCTTTGTTACTTGGATTCGTGGAGAGATGGATAACACCTTCAAGAGGATCTGATCTATCCTCACTATTTTAGGTTGTGCCTTTCAACCAAGTTAAACGAACCTATTTTGTAACCTCTTTTATTGAAGAATAATGATAAATCCTTCTTTTGCATAAACTCTATAGAGAAGACCTTGAGAAAATATGATCAACACACTAGATTTGACTCTCATGAGTTTTCACTTCCAGATCATGGAGATATTTCACAACAAGGCAAAGGTTGCTAAAGACATTTGAGAACTTTCTTTCTTCTGCATGTTTAGGTGATGAGAATTGTGCATTGGCACACATACATGACAAATATGGGTAGAATCGGTAAGATTAGTTGTTTTTGAATGAATTTTTGGTGGGAGGTGGGGCAGGGTGAAACTAGATTCACCAAATCCTTGAAGAACCTTACAAAATGGAAATTCTAACCAACAGAATGCCAAAGAATAGATAAAAAATTTCTTCAACTAGAATATGTGCTTCAATGGAGGCCCAAATTAGCACTCTTTCACACAATCTCTGAGATTCTGTCATGAAGACTCGAGTTAGAAAACCCAACAAAGCATCAAGGTCTAAGCCAAATCATGCCTAAGGTACACCCAAAGGATTACAAACAAACTCTGTCAACAGATGGGAGAAAAGTGATTTTAAATCATTTATTCCAACCCAAATGAAAGCTCTTCTAAGAAATGGAATTGCAGATGCCACTAAACTATCATAAGGATTGTGGCCTGTTTGATTGAATCAGATTTCAAAACAAGATTGCAATAGAAACAAGAAAACTATTTTCATACATTCAAAAGTAAAATCAACACATTTTTCTCAAGACAACACAGAAATAACTTGAATTTGATTAAATCTATCAGCAAGGGAAAGTTTCTTGAATAGTCTCAAAGCTTATCAATGGCTGTACACTTATAACCACCTTGACATGATCAGATTTTAATACAAAAGAGATATACAAGCTTCTTGAATGGTTTCTCAAAAGGGATGGGCTCTATCAAGCTTTCGATTAGAAAAATCAATCTAGACACCTCACACTCTAACAAATCCCAACCATTTACATGAAAAATTTGTGTCATTTATAACCTTTACAATAGATTCTCTTCCTTCTAAAAGACAAAGACGTTTAATGCACCAGTGCTTGCCATGATTCTTTCGTGATTCGGAGAATCAAATATGCAAAACTCTCTAGGTGCTCGAGGGGGTAGATTTCATTGAATGCCTCCCGCATTCAACTCCTTGCTCTAGTAGATCACTCTTCCTTCAAATTTTCCAACCACTTCCACCCCTAATATGTCAAATCTGGCCCCTTACATTCTCGGGAGAGGAAAAATGGAAAATCTGATCAGGCACGAAAGTCAGAGCATTTTAATGGTGAAATACGTCCTCTAGATCTTCCCACTAAACTTCAGATATCAACATTAACTTTCTTCTCTAATTGGCATGTAGAAAAGACAAAGAAATCATGGAGACTCACACTTCCAGACGTGTTTTAGAGAAATAGGGGAAAAATCAGATTTAGATTCATAGCTACCATTGATCTTTACTTTGAATTTGGGTTGTCCATGTGCCAGATTTCAAACTTTAGAAAAGACCCAGGGGCTTCCCTGGACTTTTTACAAAAAATTTCAAAATGTAAAAATTTCACATTTTTCTCCATAGCTTAGCCCTCAAGAAATGATCTTGACATGTGTCCAGATATGATTCGAGGGGAACCACAGCCAAATTATTCCATTTTACTCTCTTTTGGAAAAAAGGAAAATTTTCCAAATTTTCTCCGCATTTTCACCTTCAGGTAATGACCCTGATATGTGTTCAAAAATGATTCGAGGGGAACTGCACTTCATTTTTTTACTTTTGACACTTTTTTCTCAGAAGGAATTTTTTTCAAATTTCCCCCGAGAGCCCGCACCTCTGTCGTTGACTGGGGAAAAACAATTACTATTTTCCCTAATTGGACTTGCAGGCCATTTTGAAATTTTAATCCTTAAGGAGGCAAAAAAATCAAATTTTCCTCCGATGACCCGGCTCCCCTCCTTTTTGACTTTTTAAATTGCCATGTGTCACCATGGCGCACCTTGAGGTGGCCCCAAAAATTTGATACCTTGAACAAGCGCTCGCTCGCTATGTGTCCTGTTCTGGCAACATTTTCTTGAATGCTTGAAGCTCAGGGGAAGGTACCACGTGCCATACTCTGAGGTAGTCTCCTTTTGACCATTGTAAAATTCTAAGTAAAATACAAAGTGAGTGGAGGCCTCCACGTGTCAGCCTGGCGCTTCTTTAGACTAAAACTCAAGGGCCAGTCCCCAAACATGTGTGGTTCCTCCATGTGTCTCCATGGCGCAACTTCAAGATAGTGCCCAAAGTGGAGACCCTGAATGAGCGTGAGCTTGCCACATGTCCTATTCCGCCAAACTACTCCAACTGCATGAAATTTTTTCTAAGTCCGAGCCAAGTAGTGGAAGCCTCCACATGTCCTCCTGGCGCTGCTCTAAGGCAAAACCAAAAAGTAGATCTTCAAATGAGTGTCATGCTTCCATGTGGACACATTTTTAGATAAGGATTTCCATGAATTTTTCTAAATACCCAGTTGAGTCGTGTCCAACCAAAAGGTGCGACTTATCCTTGTAGATATAAGGATGTAAATTTGACAGGGAGAAACACCCGTCAAACCGTAAAATACAGAAAAATGACCATTTGAGCCTGTGAATGAAATTTTCTTCAAGAAAAAAAATCTTAGAAATGTTACAAGGCTCAAATATTTTCTTCAGGGACACATCCATTCATTTTCTTCAAATACTTAGGGCAAAAACAATAGGGAAAACAAATCTCATATGTGGAGAGCATAAAACATAGGGGATCTCAATTTTTTGAAGGAACTGAGCACGGGAGACTCAAAATATAGATTCTTAAGTTATTTACAACCCAAGAACCAACTAAAAATGTCCACAAAGACTAACCAAGCATAACACAGGGAAGGATAAAATGACAGAGGTTTTAAATCAATAAGTTTTCAGAGGCAAATTGAGGCGAGACTATTTTGAGCACCAACATCAGCTCTGACTCGGGGATGTGCACTCCCTGTGAGTGCCACAAGAAAAAAACTAGACCAAGTGCCAAAAATATCCATTAGGCAATGAAGTCATCTTGTAGAGCAGATAAGTGGAGCCATCTTTCAAAAATAGACAGAGAAACCATCAAAAACAGGTTACCGAGGACCAGAATGAGTAAAACACAAAAAGAAGGAAACAAACGACAAACTATACACTACACAGAAGATTTATGACTTGATTCAGGGGGATCAATCCAAGAAATTCTTTAAATGCCTACCATTAATAGTTAACATGAGAAGTTCACCATCAAAGTCCTTGAGGAATAAGGTATGCTCCCCAATTTTGATATTAATAGAGTAAGGGCCCATCCATAATGAGTCAAACTTTCCATGCTTGCCCTTATCCTCATGTATGCTATCACATAGCAACACAAGATCTCCAACATTGAAGGCTCTGGGAGTAACCTTCTTGTCAAATAACTTCTTCATTTTCTCTCTGAACTTTATATGCCTCTAGTGGGATGCCCTTCTCTCTTCATCAAGCTCAACAATTTGGTTAATACAAGCATCATAATGACCTACCTCTTGATCTTCTAGCTACTAGATGAACTGATAAGAAGATAATTGCATATGAAGGGGCAACATGGCCTGAGTCCCATACACCAACTCAAATGGACTCTTTCCAGTGACCCTCTTGATAGTGATCATAGTTTCCCAAACAACAAACTTCAACTGTTCACCCCACTTTCTCTTGTTCTGCTCCAATGTTCTTCTGATGATCTTCAACAAATTTTAATTATTGGACTCAACTTGTTCATTTCTTTTGGGATTGTAATTAGAGGCATATGTCAAGTTGATTCCATACTCCCTACACATTACCACTAAAGGTTTAGCTCATGGCATTATCAGCTACAATCTTGAATGGTATCCCAAACCTATAGATGATGTCATTCAACACAAAGTCCATGACAACTTGGTGTGTTGCCTTCTTGGTGGGGATTGCCTCCACCCATTTAGTAAATTAATCAGTTGCTACAATAATCCATTTGTGACCAGCACTTGAAGGGTCTGAAAACTCACCAATAAAATCCTTTCCCCATTGCTTGAATGGAGATTCAATTGATACATGCTACAAAGGAAGGGAGCCTGAAGCTTTCATTCTTCTAGAGAAATGCTAGAAAATCTCACATCTTCTAACTAACAAGGTTGTATCCTTGAACAGTGTTGGCCACCAATAACCAACCCTCAGGATCTTATGCGTTTTTACTCTTGCAGTAAAGTGCCCCCCACAAACTCCTCCATGGAGGTCATCAATTATCTTGGGGGCTTGTTCTTTAGTAATAGACCTTAAGAGGACTCCCTCTGGGTTCTTCCAAGATAACTTGTAATCTGTGATGACATATTTCTGGGAAACCAACTTAAGGGCTCTCTTCTAGTTCTTACTTAAGTGCTGAGGGTAGCTCAAATGTCTGAGATAAAAGATTACACCTTTATACCACTCAGAATTCATTAATGTTTGAAATACACCTGCCCTTTCTTCTTCTACCTCATTTACCTCAATAATTTGTAAGTTTCTCTCAACCATTAGCTTAGCCAAGCCAAAAACTCTTACCAACTTCATGGTTTGGATGTCCATATCATATTCTTGTAATTTGTTCACCCATCTACATCTTTTGCTTGAGACTTCCATCTTTGATAAGATGTCCTTTACCATGGTATGGGGAACATAAGAAACAACCTTTGAACTTAGAATATAGGATCTGAAAACCTTTGTTGCTTTTACCAAGGAAAATGCCTACTTTTCCATGATAGTGTACTTTAGTTTTGTCCCTTGTAATGCCTTATCAAGAAAGGAAACTAGCCTCTCAGCCCCTTCATTATCTTTCTGCAACAGGACAAGCAATATTATTTTCTGAAGCAAAGGAAAACAATTGGAAAGGTTTCTTATAATCTGGGGCTGCCAAAATAGGGGCATGCTTCAATTCCTCTTTGATTCTATTGAAATCTTGGATAACAACTTCCTCCCAGTTGATGACCTAGTCCCTCTTTAACATGGAAGTGATTGGGATGGTCAACTTAGCAAAGTTTGATATAAATATTCTAATGAAGTTTATCTACCCAAGGAAGGATTGGACCCCTTTCTTCGTTCTTGGAATTGGGACTTTGCTAATGACCTCTACTCTTTCTGGATCAATCATCACTCCTTCTTGTGACACTATGTGACTAAGCAACTTTTCCTTCTACACTCCAAAATAGCATTTCTTTGGATTAATTGAGATGCCATATTCTCTACATCTCATCAGCATTTTCTCCAAGTGTAGCAAGTGGTCACTTCTCTTCCTAGAAAACACTGTTACATCATCCTGGTACATAGTAATAAAATCATTGATGTAACCAATAAAGGCAACATCCATTTCTCTTTGAAAGGTAGCTCTATCATACATCAAACCAAAGGGCATCCTGACATAAATATAGGTCCCCCAAGGAGTAGTGAAGGTTGTCTTGATTCTTTCTGATTCCTTCGCCACAACTTGGTTATAAAAAGAGAAACCATCCAAGGTGGAGAGTAACTCAGAACCAGTCATTGACTGTAGCATGTGTTCCATGTTTGGTAAATTATAGTTCTCTTTCACTGAAGCTTTGTTCAAATTCCCAAAGTCCGCACATAACCTGATGTCACCATTTTTATTTCTGACTGGTACTAGGTTTGCCACCCAAGAGGAATATCTCGTGGGTGGATAATCCCTCCATCTCTTAGTTTCTTCAGTTCCTCTTACATTTTAAGAGATAGAAGTGGATTGATTGGCCTTTTCTTCTTCCTGAATGGTCTTACATTGGGCTCCAAGGGAATCTCATGTTGAAACAATTCTTCTCTGTTTGCTTTGAGCTTAAAATAGGTCCTGTTGTATATATCTTTTCCCCAGGTAGATATAGACAAGCAGGAGAATGGAGAAATCAAAGAAGCTCAAATCCCTGACATGCCCAAGGCGCACAGAATGGGTGCACGACATGGAGTGTCGACAGAGGAAATGGTGCGCCCTTGGCGCACAGAATGGGCGCACGACACAGAGTGTCGATAGAGGAAATGGTGCGCCCTTGGCGCATAGAATGGGCACATGACACGGAGTGTCGACAGAGGAAATGGTGTGCCCTTGGCGCATAGAATGGGTGCACGACACGGAGTGTCGACAGAGGAAATGGTGCGCCCTTGGCGCACAGAATGGGCGCACGACACGGAATGTCGAAAGAGGAAATGGTGTGCCCTTGGCAGACAGAATGGGCACACGACACGGAGTGTCGACAGAGGAAATGGTGCGCCCTTGGCGCATAGAATGGGTGCACGACACGGAGTCTCGACAGAGGAAATGGTGTGCCCTTGGCGCACAGAATGGGTGCACGACACGGAGTGTCGACAGAGGAAATGGTGCGCCCTTGGCGCACAGAATGGGCGCACGACACAGAGTGTCGACATAGGAAATGGTGTGCCCTTGGCGCACGGAAGAGGATGATGACACACACATGAATGCGCCTATGGCACACCTTCAGGAGGCGCAACATTTTGAAGCGCTGACAGGAAGCAGACCCTGGCGCAGATATTCAGATGGCCATAACTTTTGACCGGGAGCTCGGATTCATGCAAGGTTGGACTTTTTGGAAAGCCTACGAGGTCCTCTGTCTAACTATGACTGGATATCTTTAATTGTGTGAGAAAAAATTCTTAAAAATGAAAAATACAATTCGCCACTCTTGGGTTCACTGGGGTTCTCACCTACCACCATAATGAGATGAGTTAAATGCAACCTGGAGGTGGTTGGGGTAGTTTTGGAATTCCTCTCTCTTTTCTCTCTCTTTCTTCCTATAAATTGTAGGGAGGGGCTTCTTTCTAAAGGTTGGACATTTCTATTTTTCCCCCCTCCTTTCTTCTCTTTGGCAGGTGAACTTGTGGAGTTCAAACCTCCCATTTGAAACTGTAATGTATCTTTGCCTCTTGGCATTTTGCAGTGTGTTGTATCAATCCTTGGAGCAAATTAATACATGTCTGTGGATAATTCTCAACCCTCTCTGTATTCATTTGCACCCCCTTGATATTTCACTGTGAATCTAGCTATCTGTGTATGATCTTGCATCGCATTTTAATGGTCTGTGTTTATTTGGCAAGACAGGTGTTCTTCATTTCTCGGTGCATCACCTTTGTAGTTTAGGTTTTATTTCATGCATTTTCTTACCCTATCTCCTTGGAAAGTTAGATTAGGTTTTTGGTAAACCCTCTACATTTTATTCATGTGCATCTGAATAGAGGAATAGGAGCCGACCTTCATCCGGAGAGCTTTTTCCGATTTCGTGAGGTCCCACACTTGGGAAAAGCTCCATGTTGTGTAGTCACACTGAGACTTTCAACCCATCGTGTTGCAGAGTCCCAGGGGTGCTGTGATTTTGCATCAATAGTTTTGGCATGCCCGGTGGGACCAAGAGGTCATTCCATAGATTTTGAAGGAACTTTCAAGAAATTCAGACTTAAGAAATTGCAGGTTTTACAGTTTCAGTTTTTTTCACCTCCCAGGCTGGACTTTGAAATCAATTTTCGAGGGCTTAACTTGCTCAAAACAAGTCAAAATTTCACCAGTTGGTAGATTGGGGGATAATCTTCAAAAGGGTGTTCTTATATTTTTAGGATATTTTGAGTTTTAAATTTTCATGGATTTTTTTTTTGAATTTTCGGATTTCGGGATTTTCGGAAAATCTGGCATTTTTGGGTTTTCAAGACTGTCATTCCAAATCAAATTCCCAAACCCTAAAATATCTCAACTGTATAGGTCTTTCAAATTCTATGAGTTTAAATACTGTCGAGGTTTGGTGTGTAACTTGGCAGAAATCCAGCCTTTTAGAGGCTCTGTTCTGCTAACACATCTGGCGACTCCAAAGGGGATAGAATTCAGCGGTTGTAGCAGCAAAGGTTGCCTAGGCATATGAGAAGAATTCAAACCAGGTCCAATACTCGAGAAGAGGGGCTATTTGTCCACTTGCAACTTTCCCCAGGTAGAGGAAGGAGAGGAAGAAGATCACAAAGATCGCCATCTCCACTTAACAGGACATTGTCTACACCTCCACCTGGTAGACCTTTTCTCGCATCAACCAGGGTTCTTAGGCCAATCATAATGGCGCAGCTACCACCGAATCCCTTTGTCAATTTCACGGGCAGTATTCCACTTTCCCTAAATGCTCATAATCAAATTCTAGTTACAGCGCTAAAGAATATCCCCTATTTTACAGGAGAAAATCACACTACTCCTATTGATCACATCCAAGATATTGCTAATGTATGCGCAATCCACGAAATAAATGAAATGGATGTTGCAGTCAAGTTGTTGGCTTCATCTTTCAAAGGTAAGGCCTTACAATGGTTTAGGAGCCTTGCAGCAAGATCTATTACAAATTGGAACCAACTTTGTTCAGCTCTTTGTAGCCAATTTGGGGAGAGGGCGGAAAATTTTTCCTTATTAGAACAGACTGACAACAATCAAAAGGGCTCCTAACGAACAAATGGTAGATTTCAACTTCAGATTCCAACGGACATGGGACAGGATCCCAATAGCTGTTAGACCAACTGTCGAAGGAGCGTTCCTTTATTTCTTGAAGGCTATAAATTCAGACATAGCCATGATGATCCAATCAATGGGAGGAACAACGCTGCCAGGGTCCTATGACACAGCTGATCAGGGCAGAGAACTATCTGGTCCAAGCTGGCAAGCTTGCACCAAGGCTGCCAATGCCTCTCTATCCAGATATGGGAAATCCTACAACTAGTCAAGCACCAGAGTTGAATCCCATTCCAACTCCTAGAAATCAAAGTAATAATGAGGCATCCACGTTCTTCAAATACTTCAAAGGAATTGCAGGAGGTCATGAAACAGCTGCAGAACCTTGGAAACGAGCTAGTGACTATCAAAAGACAACAAGCTCAAAGTGCTAGACCATATCAGCCTCAAGCACAGTACCAAGCTAGGCCCTCGTACCAACAGAATAGACCACCACCGCCTCAGGCTGTAAATCAAAGCCAGAACCAAGGACAACCTCAAGCTGCTAGGCCATTTCGGGCCGTATGATCCAAATACAGCGACATCCTCAAGAGCCTTGGTTCCGACATGCAAAATAACATGGCATAGGAGTACGACCTGGTGTTACCCATGCAATCTCCCTCACAATCAGTCAGCATGTTTCAATGGTGCACTGAATCAGGCTTTGATGGTGCAAACCATTGGTGTTCCTCAAGAACCAAGCCAGGAAAAGAATCAGCAGCAAGGAACGCAACAAGAGGGACCTCCGATAGAAACCACATTGGCAAATTAGCAAATGGAAGACTTCTGCGGAGTTAACCAACAACCTTTTCAAGGCGTGGCTGCCAACACACGGTCAAAGAAGAGAAGCATAGAAGAGGGAAAACCATCTAATCCAGTTGTTTCTCAACCCACTCTCACACAACAGGGGGTCAGCAGACCAAACATAGCTCCAAATGTGCAAAGTCAGCCCAGGGTACCTATTGTAGCAACACATGCACCCGTTCAAGCTCCAGAAAAGTATTGCACCAAGTAAGGGGCAGCAAAAGGACAGTTCATCCCCCTTCAACATCATCAATCAAATGAAGAAGACGACATGTGAACATTTCCACTGTGGGAATCACTGGCGATTCCAGGGCAACGAGATCTTATTGCAGGCTGCAATGAAGCTAATTGGTCTGCCACAAATGTATTAAACCAGGGGCATGAGAAAGTCCTCATGAATGCTGCTCAGCCTGAAGGGAATCATGGAGGAAAACAAGGTAAAGTTTTGAAACCCCCTCCATTCTATATTTCATTAATCATCGGGGATAAATTAGTACACAATTGCATGATTGATTCTGGGGCAAGTAGTTCAGTGATGCCGAAGCAAATAGCGGATCAGCTAGGTTTGAAATATGAGCCAGTGCTGAAAGGAGTAGTACAACTAGATGGAACGGCAGTTGGAACTGTTGGAGTCATCAAGGGGTTAAGCCTAACACTACATTCCTGTCCTAATGTTACAGTTCTGCAAGATGTGTCTGTGATTGACCTTCCACCACTCTTTACGTTGTGTCTATCAAGAGAATTCACTGCAAAAATCGGTGGATATTTATCTGCAGATTGGTCACACATGATTTTGAGGACAAGGTATGGAGCCAAAGCAACAATCAAGTCAGAACCAATTGCCAATTTCCATATTGAGCCTCATGTACCAAATTCTATCAATGCAAATTGCTCGGTTTTTTATCAGGAAGAGTGTTCAAGTGATCTAGAAACAGGTACTAAGGTCGAGGGAATTCCTGATTTAATTTTGGATGAATGGGCAAAAAAGAGTCATGAATTTGACCCATACAAAGAAATTGAAGAATCTGAATTGGGTGTGTATTGTATACATGAAGAAAATTCACCCATTCTCGACATCATTCAGCCTGAACAAAAGGATGAAAACAAAGTTTGGAAATTATTTTTCGATGGTTCAAGAAGCAGACAAGGTGCTGGAGGTGGTGCAATGTTGATTTCACCACAAGACATCAAATATTTTTCAGCTTTTCGTTTCCAGTTTTCCTGTTCGAACAACACGGCTGAATACGAAGCATTGATTCATGGTATTCATTGGGCCAGGAAAAGGGGCATAAAGAACTTGTAGGTGTTTAGAGATAGTGAGTTGATTGTCAACCAAGTTAGGGGGCAACATGCTACAAAGAACGATTTGCTAAAGAGCTACAAGAATAGGGTATGGGACCTCATTGAGGATTTCGAAGCTTTCAACATTATGTCCATACCCAGGAAGAAAAATGAAGCCGTAGATAGGCTCACAGTAGTTGGAGCGATGTTTGATGTGGTTGACAACATCAGAAGAGAAAAAACACAGCCACACATCCATGTGGTTGTAAGGCCAGCAGTTCCAGATAATAACACAAGCTGGCAGGTGTTTGAGAATGATCAACAGATCGTCAATTTCTTGCAAGAAGAAGCTTAATTCTCAGCTAGAAATCAAGATAGGCTAGAGCAGCAATATGGAGATCAGGTGGTGCAGCTACGGACAAACAAGCTTCCCAAGGGTTTAGTAACGTTGGAGTCTATCTTCAACCCTAATGACCAGTTCCGTAAGGAAAAGGCTAACATACAGGTCAAGAGAGAAGATTCAGGGCCAATTATGGTTGGGGAAGGCAAAACACTTCAAATTGGCAAAGTGGCCACTAAGCAGGAGAGATCAGATTTCATATAGCTTTGCCGAGAATTTCCAGATGTCTTCACTTGGAGCTATGAAGACTTAAGAGGATTCGATCCAAATTAGGCACAACATACCATAGAATTAGATCCAGATGCTAAGCCCATCAGGCAGAAGCAAAGACCAGTCAACCCTCACATTGAACCTCTAATGAAGAAAGAGCTAAATAAGCTGATAGAGGCAAGCATTATTTTCCCAATCAATCACTCAAGCTGGGTTGCAAACTTGGTTCCGATCAGGAAGAAGAGTGGAGAAATCAGGTTGTGTGTGGATTTCTGAGACCTAAACAGGGCATCTCTCAAAGACCATTACCCACTTCCTTCAATGGAACAAATATTGCAAGTAGTATCCAGTTTAGAGAGATTCTCTCTCCTAGATGGCTACTCAAGGTACAATCAGGTGATGGTGAAAGAAGATGACCAATTCAAGACGGCTTTCACCACCAAATGGGGGACCTATGCCTACAAGAAAATGCCATTTGGGCTATCAAATGCTGGAGCCACCTTCCAAAGGGCAATGGATATGGCATTCAAGGGGTTGATCAATAAAATAGTTCTGATATATCTTGACGACATCACTGTATTCTCAAAAAATGCAGCGGATCACCTCTGTCATTTGAGGTAAGTATTTCAGAGATGTAGAAGATTTGGGGTATCATTGAATCCCAAAAAATGCATATTCTTGGCTCACGAGGGAAAACTTCTAGGCCATATTGTTTCAAAGGAAGGGTTGACGATTGACCCAGAAAGAGTTGAAGAAATTCGAGCATTGCCATTGCCAAGTCACAAGAAGGCTCTTCAAAGCTTCTTGGGAAGGATCAATTTTGTCTGTAGATTTGTTCCAAATTTTGCTGCTCTTGTGAAGCCAATAATGCTGATGTTAAAGAAGAGTATGGCATTTAAGTGGACATCTGAAGGCAAGGCAAGTTTTGAGGCAATAAAAGAGGCTATATCTCAAGCTCCGACTCTCGTCAATCCAGACTTCTCCAAGGACTTCGTGCTATATGCCTTTGGTGGTGGGGACACGATTTCTGCAATCTTGGTACAACAAAACAAAGAAGGATTAGAACAACCAGTTGCTTTCTTCAGTCAAGGCTTGGAGGAATACGAAACTAGGTACTCTTTCATTGAAAAGCATGTCCTTGCAGTAATCAGGAGCTTAAAGAAATTCAAGCACCTAGTCTCAAACAACAAGATCTAATTATTGGTCTCTCATGCGGGAGTCAGGGACTTCCTTCTAAACAAGGATCTGAATGAGAAACGTGTAGGATGGATAACTCGTGTCATGGAATATGACATCGAGATCAAGGTCACCAAACTAGTACGTGGGAAGGGACTATGTGAGCAGCTAGCCTTGAGTCAACAAGTTGAAGCAGGTGATGAAAAAGAGACTGCCTTGGTACTACAGGATAATCAAGAACAAGAAAATGATGATGTGCCTACTCCTTGTTGGACTCAGAATATGATACACTTCCTACAGACAGGCCTATGCCCTCCAGAAATGAGCAAAGCAAAGAGGAGATACTTCAGATTACAAGCCATTCCATATGTGCTTGTTGATGGTGTTTTGTTTAAGAAAGACATCAATGGAGTTCTATTGAGGTGCATTGGGACAGGTCAAATTGAGAGGGTGTTACGAGATTTTCACGATGGAGATTCTGGAGGACATTTTGCCCCATGAGTAACAGCTCTCAAGATAATGAAGACAGGGTATTATTGGCCGACAGTCTTCAGTGACTGCTATACATGGATAAGAAAGTGCAAGAAATGTGCACTCTTCACAGGCAAAGAAAGACTAGCAGCACTTCCATTGCACCCAATTCTGGTTGACCAACCATTTATGCAATGGGGATTGGACTTCGTCGGGGTCATCAATCCAAACTCAAGCCAAGGCCACAAGTGGATTCTCACGGCAACGGACTATTTCACCAAGTGGACCGAAGCAGCAGCGCTCAAAGAAGCAAATGAGTCTAACATACTAGAATTTTATGAAGGAATAGTGACCAGGTTCGGTGTGTCGGCCACTATCATATTAGACAATGCATTGGCATTCATAGGTTCCAAGATTATAGAATGGGCTGTCAAGAATGGAATCTACTTGAGCACCTCTTCAAATTATTACCCGTAGGGTAATGGATAGGCAGAGTCCACGAACAAAAATTTGCTAAGAATCATCAAGAGGACTCTTGATGAAAATCAAAGAACATGGCATACCAAGCTAAAATCAGCATTATGGGCTGACAGAATAACACCAAAGAGGTCTACAGGTAATTCCCCTTACAAGTTGGTCTATGGAAAAGAGGCAGTATTGCCTATATCATTAGAACTGCCTGCATTGGAGTTCATGAAGCAGTTGGAGTTGGCTGAGTTCGAACCAATGGAGGCCAGGTATGCAGAGTTGATGGAATTGGAAGAAATTAGAGAACATGCAGTTCAAACAATTGAGAAAGATCAGGCCTTAGTGAAAAGATGGTTTGATAAGAAAGCAAGAGCAAGGACCTTCAAGGAAGGGGACCTAGTTCTGAAATGGATGCAGATCGGGCAAAACCAGGAAGGCATTCCAAGTTTGATGCCATTTGGAGTGGCCCCTACATGGTCATGGGATGTAAAAATAGCAATGCCTTCCAATTGTCTACATTGGATGGAGAAGAACTCCCGATTCCGGTCAACGGAATCTATCTTAAACATTTCTACTGAAAAGAGAAAAGTTTACCCTTGTAAATATTAGCCTAGATTTCAATTCCTCTAAGTGCGTATGCACATTATCTTGTTGTAGTTAGGTTTCTGTTTCCCTAAGTGCTTTGGCACAGGTTTTGTTGCTCCTAGGTTGGTTTTCTAGAGTTATTGCTTATGACTCATGCCCAATGGATTGCTAAGGAAGTTGCGGTATCAGGCTAATAGGGGATCATTGATATCAGGTTGGTTTCAGGTAGATTGCTTATGACTCCATGCCCAATGGATTGCTAAAAGGCCACAAGGAGTGTGATGCGCCCTTCTACCTAGCAGGAAAAGGTGATCCCTTGGTTGAGTCGCCAAATTGTTGACAGAGTATATATGCTTACCCCCATAGAAATGGGTACCACATATAGACAAGAAAAGGATGCACCCTTGGAGCAACATGTCAAAGTGTCGATCAGAAAACCCGGATGCGCCCAAAGCACACAGAAATGGTGCATGACACGGAGGGGTCGATAGAGAAAAGGATGCGCCCGCACAAAGAAATGGCGCATGACACAGATCGACAGAGAAAAGGATGTGCCCTTGGCGCATAGTGGTGCACGACATGGGGTCGACAGAGAAAATGCGCCCTTGGCGCACAGAAACACAAAAGAAAGCATAGTTGGAAAAGGATCAGAAGAAATGGCGCACCACACGACAGAGAAAAGGATGCGCCCTTGGAGAAATTTCGGCGTCGACACAAAGTTTCGGGAAAATGGATGCGCCCATGAAGCGCACAGAAATGGCGCAATGCAGTGTCCCGATAGCTTGAAAGTGGCACACAGAAACACAATGAACGGAGTGTCGACAGGGAAATCGGGATGTGCCCTTGGAAGTGGCACACGACATGGAGTCGGACAGAGAAACATAGAAATCGGCGAAAGACATGGGGCGGAAACAAGTCGATGTGCACCTTGGCGAATAGAAATGGCGCACAACATGGACTGTCTACATGCAGAAAAGGATGCACCATTGGCGCACAGAAATGAGTGTTGAAACAAAGGAAAAGGATGTGCCCTTGGTGCACAGAATATGGCGGAAGATGGAGTTTCGGGACAGAGACACAAGCATCACAACACATGAAATGGCACCGGAGTGTCAACAGAGAAAAGGATGCACCCCTGGCGCACAGGAAGGCACAACACGAAGTGTTGACAGAGAAAAGAAGACCCTGACGCGGGGAAATATTCAGATGTCGCAGAGAATAATGCGCCTTTGGCGCACTGGGAGCTCAGATTCATGCACAAGGTTGGACTATTTTGGAAATTTTGAGCTCTACGAGGTCCTCTATCCAACTACGACTCAGATATATTTAATTGGGTGAGAAAAAATTCTTAAAAATGCAAAATACAGTTCGCCACTTTTGGGTTCGCTGGGGTTCTCACCTACCATCATAATGAGATGAGTTAAATGCAACCTGGAGGTGGTTGGGGTAGATTTTGGAATTCCTCTCTCTTTTCTCTCTCATTCTTCCTATAAATTGTAAGGAGGGGCTTCTTTCTAAAGGTTGGACATTTCTGTTTTTCCCCTCCCTTCTTCTCTTTGGCAGGTGAACTTGTGGAGTTAAAACCTCCCATTTGAAACTGTAATGCAACCTTGCCTCTTGGCATTTTGCAGTGTGTTGTATCAATCCTTGGAGCAAATTAATGCATGTCTATGGATGATTCTCAACCCTCTCTGTATTCATTTTTGCATCCCCCTTGATCTTTCACTGTGAATCTGGCTATCTGTGCATGATCTTGCATTGCATTTTAATGGTCTGTGTTTATTTGGCAAGACAGGTGTTCTTCATTCCTCGGTGCATCACCTTTGTAGTTTAGGTTTATTATTTCATGCATTTTCTTACCCTGTCTCCTTGGCAAGTTAGATTAGGTTTTTGAGTAAACCCTCTGCATTTTATACGTGTGCATCTGAACAGAGGAATAGGAACCGGCCTTCATCCGGAGAGCTTTTCCGATTTCGCAAAGGTCCCACACTTGGGAAAAGCTCCATGTTATGCAATCGCACTGAGAGTCTCAACCCATCATGTTGCAGAGTCCCAGGGGTGCTGCAATTTACCATCAACAGGAGCATTGCTTGCTAGTCCTTGGTCACCACTTCATTCAAAAGTTGGATGTATGTTGAACCTTCATCCTCCTTGCTGAGACTTGCTTCCCGATAATTGCCAAATCTTCCTTGGCTTCTCACTCTGTATCAAGATAATGTTCCTGCAATATTCCTTGAAGCTCGTCCATACATCTTTTAACAATGTGATCAACATTATCAAAATTGGACTCAAGAGCAACCATTCTCCCTCTAGGAATGGTATTGGTCTTTAGACTGGATGATGCCCTTCCAAATCAAGGTTTCCTTTTCCCTTTGTTGTACATACCATTGGCTCCAAATCAATTCATTGATCATCAAAAACTCTCCCTTGTTTTGCTAGAAATCTTCTAAGACATGAGTATCATCATCAAAAACCTGCCAGTGTTTAATGTTATGTCAGGGACTCGAGGGTCTTGTCCAATACCTCAACATCATATTCACAATATGGGGACATTGTACAATTTATCAAACCGAGACCCCAACACTGCAAGCTTTGTCTACCAAGTCATTGAATTCTCCTATCATGATGCACAATGTTGAATGATTCAAACATCTCAATAAGATCCCAAATTACATGCTTGTATTGTTTCATTCAATGATTCTTTGTGGCATACAACTTTTTGACTTGTTTTACAATTAGTTTTGAGTCTCCTTTGATAATGATGTCCTTGACACCATATTTCATAATCATATTATTAAACCCAACAACAGTGCCTCATACTCAAAAATGATTGTTGGTGCACTCAAAGTTGAGTTTGAAGGAGAAAACAAATCTTTCCTGACCAAGAGAAAGTAGAACTACACCAGCACCATTCTTTTCTAATTTGGATTATCAAGATCCATCAGAAACAATAGAGTCCATGGAGAGCCTGTTTATTCAAGGCTCATTCCTCATTCCTCAATCTTTTGCTCTATATTCCATCAGCAAATCCCACAAAGTTTTTGCATCAATCCTCTTGTACAATACCTCATAGGATGCATTATTGGGATCCTCAATAAGATGCAACATTTTCTTTTCCCCATACAACCTGACAAGGCTTCCCTCAATTGGAATCTTGGCATAAGAAATGTCCATTTGGACACTCCCACCAACACTTGTAACCCTTTTTCTAGACAGTAACATGCCCCACTTGGTTGGGAAGTCAACAATGACAACATCAAGACTTTAAAAAATTTACCTGGGTAAGCTACAAGTTGGACCATACAAACCCTTCACACATTCCTACTACAATCACTTCTCTAGATGTCCATTAGTAATACACTTCCCATTTGCTGTTATTACACTTTGATGTTTAGCTCATTCATGACTTCGTAAAGGCATGACATTGCATGATCTTCAGCCCCTGAGTCAAACATCTCAGTTATGGAGCAGTCTATCCTTAATAATCAAAGTCAGTGAAGAATGGATCCACATTTATTTGAGATTCTGAAACCAAGCTATGTTCCCAAATAAACCTTAAAGCAGGTGGTTCATCTAGCTCTTGAAAAGTGATGCTGGTGGTGCTTCTAGTTCTTCAATGATTGGAGGAGTCTCCAAAATATTTACATTTAGTTAACTACCTAGATAGGGTAGTCTTCTCTTCCTTTAACCCCAAGTATTCAAATGCTCTCTTTTTGTGCTCAGGAATTCTTAGACAACTCAACAATAGGAACTAATAGGCTTTGATTTGACTTAACACTTGGGAAATACTTCATATGGGACATTTTTTGAAAGGTAGTATTAGAAGGAAAGCTAACACACTCATTAGATATTACAGGATTCTTGACAATTTGGGCATGGGGAGTAAGTAACAATTCTTGTTTGGAAATGTAGGGATTTTAGTAGATGCATATTTCCTAGGAGACTCTTTAGGAATGTTTGAAGGTAAGGGAGCTTTAGGATTAGATTTTTGCCCCTTTCACAGCCTTACTTCATGTGTTAGGATTCCTTCTCTTAACCATACCATGACGGAATTCATCAGTAACTGGGGTCTATCTTCTTCAGATAGAATTCCTCCATCATACTTCTTTATCATTAAAGCCCTTAAATATTCAAATTCATTATTGGGCACCTCAAAATATTGTACAGATATCTACTTCTAAAGTATGAGAAGGGAGAAAAATATGTACCCTATGAATCCAGTCCCAAAAAGTGGCAATAGTTCGAACACTTATCACCTCAGTTGAGGTTGCCCCTGTATTGTAAGCTGGTGGATCATCCCATCATGAAAACATCATTATCATTATCATTAGCTTCTTCCTCTTGTTGTTGATCTTCTTCACAACCAAGCATGAGGCATGAAAATTTTCTTCACACCAATCAATGACATCTGTCTCTTCCACCACAGGATAACTCTGGCAAAAGGATCAGGAACCATTCTATTCATCATAGGACTTGCCTTACCTATTTCCAAATCCAACAGGTCCCTTGCCTCTATCATCAAATGCTTTTGGTGATTTGTGAACCGAATCTTGGCCTTGTTGCTTGTGTAAACCTGTGAGCTCTGCCCAATTCCTTTCTCATACTCGGGCTAGTTTGTAGGATATCTCCTTGACAGCCCCTGCCAAAGTCTTCACAACTTCCTCCAAATCAACAACCTTGCTTGTTTGAGGTTTCTTTGGGTTAACCAGCTTTACACCTGGTCCATTTTTGGAGGCTTTAAAATTGCCTTGATGTTGTTCTCTATCTGCAAAGCCATGGTGAAGGCCTGCCTCAAATTTTTGGGGTTCTTGTCTCTTAAGTAATATGCATCCTTTTTATCAAATGCACAAGGTATATTTGATCAAACATGAATCATCACAAGGTGGGCAATTATTCTAACATGAAATCTTCTCAAGGTCTTATTAAATCTTATGTTGAAATCATGTACTGACTCATTAGGGTTCTTCTTTATGTTTTCAAATTCTAGATTCAAGAGAAACCTAGGGTCATTCTATCACCATACTATGCAATATGAATGCATTTATCATCTCAGTACAAGAATCAATAGAAGTTATCTAGAAATGTTTTATACCAGTCCCTAGCATCCTATTCCAAGGTATGGATAAATAACTTGATATATACATCTTTATGTTCAATCTCAAATTATTCCATCATATTGATAAAAAATATTTAGATGCTGATCTCCAGTAATAGCATTATTTCCTTAGAACTTTGGCATTTTGTTCCTTACATCTTGAGGAACTGCATTTGGGTAACTAGCCATTCCCACAAAATTTATAAGTCCAAAGGTGTTTACAACAAATGGAGGCCTGGGGGTTGGAGCCATATTGATTTCAGGAGGTGATCCTTGAGGGATGAAAAAATGAGGGGGCAGAGGGTCCTTGGAACCTAGGAAGTATAATTTTCAAAATGGATACCCCCCAAAGGCCTTGTTTCTTAGAAATATTCTATCAACCTCAGAAAAGACAGGTTCAGAGTGTGAAGCAAACCTTTCAAAATCAAATGAAGGCCCCTCTCCAGCTAGAGAGTTCAATTCCACAAAGAGGCTACCTGATTCAGAATCACTTGAATGGCATTCTTCAATGATAGGCTGATCACTTTCATTAATGGAGATCCCTCTTCTTGTTTGTTGATCCCCAATAACTCTCCAAGATTTTCTTCCTTCTGATTTTTCTTTTCCTACCTCTGGAAACAATGTCCTAGCATAGGATCCCTAGCAAAGAAAGGCCTTCTTCCTTCCTATTTGCAAATATTACATAACAAATATTACTTTGATAGAGGTTTAAGACACTTATTCCTTATTAAAAATCATATCAATCAGGGAGTTGCCACTAAGGATTTCCACCTTAGTTGTGCAAATGCACTCAAATATGCTCTATCTAAGCACTTATAAACTGGAAATGAAAGACTCTAATCTTCCTTTACCAATATTTATCAGTGAGTACCAATGTAAAATGTGTAGAGATTGGAAAAGTCACATGCAACACTTGGAACTTGAAATTTCATACCAAGGACCGAAACACAAGATAATATCTCCTTGAAATAGATTTATGGCACTTTAGAGGATATAAGGAATGAAGTATTTCCAAGGCCTAAAAATGACTCTTGCAAGTCATAATATTCCCCAGCTAACAACGCCACTAGTGTTGGTATCCAAATTTGT
This sequence comes from Taxus chinensis, assembly GCA_019776745.2. Classification (NCBI taxonomy): domain Eukaryota; kingdom Viridiplantae; phylum Streptophyta; class Pinopsida; order Cupressales; family Taxaceae; genus Taxus; species Taxus chinensis. The sequence continues at coordinate 858,834,229 of CM034147.1, forward strand.
TCTCCTTTTCAAAGCCAAGCAAAATCACAGATTCAATAGGGGGCTTAGAAGCAGATAGATAACAATATATGTTGTTTTGTAGCTGGGGAGAAATCTAACTATCCCTTTGTTACTTGGAAGCCTTGTGGAGAGATGGATAGCACCTTCAAGAGGATTTGATCTATCCTCACTATTTTAGGTTGTGCCTTTCAACCAAGGTAAGAGAACCTATTTTGTAACCTTTGTTATTGAAGAAAAATGATAAATCCTTCTTTTGCATAAATTTTATAGAGAAAACCTTGAGAAAATATGATCAACACACCAGATCTGACTCTCATGAGTTGTCACTTCCAGATCATGGAGATATTTCACAACAAGGCAAAGGTTACTAAAGACATTTGAGACCCTGCTTGCTTCTTGCATGTTTTGGTGATGAGGATTGTGCATTTGTCATACACACATGACAAACAGGGGTAGTATATGGGTAAGATTAGTTGTTTTTGAATGAATTTTTGGTGGGAGGTGGGGCAGGGTGAAACTAGATTCACCAGATCCTTGAAGAACCTTACAAAATGGAAAGTCAGACCAACAAAATGCCATTGAATAGCTAAAATGTTTCTTCAACTAGAATATGTGCTTCAATGGAGGCCAAGATTAGCACTCTTTCACACAATATTTGAGATTCTATCATGAAGGCTCGAATTAGAAAACCCAACAAAGCATCAAGGTCTCAGCCAAATCATGCCTAAGGTACACCCAAAGGCTTACAGACAATCTCTCTCAACAAGATGAGAGAAAAGTGATTTTAAATCATTTATTCCAACCCAAATGAAAGCTCTTATGAGAAATGGAATTGCAGATGCCACTAAACTATCATAAGGATTGAGGCTTGTGTGATTGAATCAGATTTCAACACAAGATTGCAACAGAAACAAGAAAAACTATTTGCATACATTTAAAAGTAAAATCAACACATTTTGCTCAAGACAAACATAAAATAACTCTAATTTGATTAAATCTATTAGCAAGGGAAAGTTTCTAGAATAGTCTCAGAGCTTATCAATGGTTGTACACTTGCAACCACCTTGACATGATCATATTTTAATACCAAAGAGATATACAAGCTTCTTGAATGGTTTCTCAAAAGGGATGGGCTCTATCAAGATTTTGATTAGAAAAATCAGTCCAGACCCCTCACACTCCAACAACTCCAAACCATTTGCATGAAAAATTTGTGCCATTTATAACCTTTACAACAGAGTCTCTTCCTCCTAAAAGACAAAGACATTTAATTCACTAGTGCTCGCCATGATTCTTTCATGATTCACAGAATTAGATTTGCAAAAGTCTCTAGGTGCTCGAGGGGGTAGATTTCATCAAATGCCTCCCGCATTCAACTCCTTGCTCTGGTAGATCACTCTTCCTTCAATTTTTCAACCACTTCCACCCCTAATCTGTCAAATCCTGCCCCTTACATGCTCGAGGAGAGGAAAAATGGAAAATCTGATCGGGCACGAAAGTCAAACCATTTTAATGGTGAAAGACGTCCTCCAGATCTTCCCACCAAACTTCAGATATCAACATTAACTTTCTTCTCTGTTTGGTGTGTAGAAAATACCAAAAAATCATGGAGACTCACACTTCCAGATGTGTTTCAGAAAAATGGGGGGAAAATCAGATTTAGATTCACAGTTTCCCGTTGATCTTTACTTTGAATTTGGGTCATCCATGTGGCATATTTCAAACTTTAGAAAAGACTCAAGGGCTTCCTTTGACTTTTTACAAATTTTTAAAAAATGGAAAAAATTTCACATTTTGCTCCGCAGCTCCGCCCTCAGGAAATGATCCTGACACGTGTCCAGATATGAATCAAGGGGAACCGTAGCCAAATTCTACCATTTTACTCTCTTTTGGAAAAAAGGAAATTTTCCAAATTTTCCCGCAGCTCTGCCTTCAGGAAATGAGCCTGATACATGTCCAAATATGATTCGAGGGGAACCATGCTTCCTTTTTACTTTTGACTCTTTTTTCTCAAAAGGATTTTTTTTCAAATTTCCCCCGAGAGCCCACACCTCCGCCGTTGACTGGGGAAAAACATTGACTATTTCCCTCATTGGGCTTCTGGGCCATTTTGAAATTTTAATCCTTAAGGAGGGAAAAAAATTGAATTTGCCTCCGATGGCCTGCCTCCCCACCTTTTTGACTTTTCAAACTGCCATGTGTCACCATGGCACACCTTGAGGCGGCCCCAAAAATTTGATACCTTGAACGAGCACAGGCTCGCCACATGTCCTATGTTCTGACAAGGTTTTTCCTAAGATGCTTGAAGCTCAGCAGAAGGCGCCATGTGTCATACTCTGAGGTAGTCTCCTTTTGGCCATTGAAAAAGTCTAAGTAAAATGTAAAGTGAGCGGAGGCCTCCACATGTCAGCCTGGCACTTCTTTAGAATGAAACTCAAGGGCCGGTCCATAAACATGCACGGTTCCTCCACGTGTCTCCATGGTGTAACTTCAAGATGGTGCCCAAAGTGAGAGACCCTGAATGAGCGCGAGCTCGCCATGTGTCCTGTTCTGCCAAACTTGCTCAAACTACATGAAAATTTGTCTAAGTCTGGGCCAAGTAGCAGAAGCCTCCATGTGTCCTCCCAGCGCTGCTACCAAGGCAAAACCAAAAAGTAGATCTTCAAATGAGTTTCGTACTTCCACGTGGACACATTTTGAGTTAAGGCTTTCCATGAATTTTTCTAAGTACCCAATTGAGCCATGTCCAACCAAAAGGTGCCATGTCTCCCTGTAGATACAAGGATGCAAATTTGACTAGGAGAAACACCCGTCAAATTGTAAAATACAGAAAAATGACCATTTGAGCCTGGGAATGAAATTTTCTTCAAGGATAGAAAAGCTTAGAAATGTTACAAGGCTCAAATATGTTCTTCAGGGACACATCCATTCATTTTCTTCAAGTACTTAGGGCAGAAATGACAAGGAAAACAAATCCTGACTGTGGAGAACAGAAAACATGGGGAAACCGAGTTTTTGAAGGAACACAAGGATGGGAGACTCCAAAATATAGAATCTTAAGTGATTTACAACACAAGAACCAATTAAAAATGGCCACAAAGACAAATTCAACCAAGCACAACACGGGGAAGGATAAAATGATAGATGCTATAAATCAATACGTTTTTAGAGGCAAATTGGGGCGATCCTATTTTTAGCACCAACAGGACCCACATTGGGACACACGTCAAGCCCATTTTTCAAAGGCAGAGGGGCAGAGCAAATTGAGAAATTTTGCATTTTTTCCCAAAATGGTGTAAAAGGTAACCCCCAAGAACCCATCTTGACTTGGATCTCCCACATGGACGGTCCAAATTCAAAAGGGAGATCAATGACAGTTATCCATCTGTATATGATTTTCCACCATTTTTGCTCCAAAGCTCCTGGGGATGCAAATTTTTATGGTTTTTTATCATTTCTTAGTGTCTCCTACACGCCAAATGAAGATGAACATTAATTTGATATCCTAGTTTCGTGGGGAATATCTGAATACGTCTTTTTATCATTAAGATGTAATCTAACTGTCGGATTCAATCTGATTTTCTAAATCTTTCTTTTTTTCACACGAAAGAAACCAGTTGATATCTTAGTTTGGTGTGAAAGATTTGAAAATGTCTTTTACCATTAATGTGTGATCTGACTGTCGGATTCGATCTAATTTTCTAATCCTTCCTTCCTTGGTATGTAAGAAACTAGATTCGAAAAATTAGAGGAGGAATTAGTTGGCGCATGAAGTGAAGAGTGATTTACCAGGTGAAGAATTGAATGCTGAAAATATTTAAAGATATTTTCCCTCTGACCACCTAATAACTTTTTTGTAAATCTGATTTTGGGAATCATGATCAAAATCGTAATAGGCAATGGTGCTTTGAATGTTTTGGTTTTTGGGGGGAAAACTCTGTTGTAGATGAAATGTTATAAATTGCATGAATTTGTCATGCAAATGGTTGGAGAATTAGAGGTTGGGAGATAATTCCTAAGAGAAAAGTTTGATAGAGCCCATCTTTCTGAGAAATCATCAGAGGAACCTGTTTATTTAGCTTTTTGTGTTAAATTTGATCATGTCAAAGTGGTTATAAGTGTACAGTCATTGGCAAGCTCTGAGATTGTTCTAGAAACTTCCCCTTGCTGATGCATTTAATCATAGTTTAGTTAATATGTGTTTGATTTTGGGAAAAATTATGTCTGCTTCATTTCTAAATTTATGTACACAGTTTTTCTTGTTCCCATTGCAATCTTACATTGAAATCTTTGTGAATCGCACAAGATCTTATCCTTGTGATAGTTTGGTGGCATTCACAATTTCATTTATTAGAATAGCTTTCATTTGATAGTGAAATAAATAAATTTAAAATCACTTTGCTCTTAGCATGATGATAAGATTGTTTGTTAGCCTTTGAGGGTATCTTAGGCATGATAAAACAAAGGTTGACAATTTTCAATTAAGTTTTTTTCAATCTGAGCCTTCATTTTGGATTCTTGAAGTTTGTGTGAAAACATGTTGATCTGGGCCTCCACCGAAAGCTCACCTTCTGGTTAAAGGAACATTTTAGTTGTTCTAAAGCATTCTTTTGATCAAGCCTTCCTTTTCTGTAAAATTTATCAAAGATCTAGTGAATCAAAGTCCACTCTACCTCACCTCCCACCAAAATTCATTTAAAAACAACCAATCCTACCCATTACTACCCCTATTTTTCCTATGTGTGTACAAATGCATAATTTCTATTATTAAAACAGTTGCACAAGCAATAAGGTTTTCACTGTCTTTAGTAGCCTGAACCTTGCTTAGCAAATATCTCCATTATCTAGTGGTGACAACTCATGAGAGTTATAATTTTTTGTATTGATCATATTTTCTTCAAGGTCTTCTTAATAACTTTGCAAAGAAGTACTTATCTCCATCTCTTCCACAAACAACAGGCTACAAAAGTGTCCTCTCACCCTAGTTGAAAGGCACAACCATAAAGTAGTGAGGATAGATCAAATCCTCTTAAGGGTGCTACCCATTTCTCCATATCTGATTGATAAAGAGCAAGCTGCATTTCTTCCCCGGCTACAAAACGACACACAATATTTTCTGCCTGTCTCTAAGCTTCCTGTCAAAATTTTGATGTTCCTTAGCTTCTTAGGGAGAAATCAATTTGGGTACAAACATAGGGTTAGCAACATAACACATAACTATATTACTAACACAATGGTGATTCACACATATTAATCATAGCTTCTTACACATGGTATATGTATATATATAGGTTATAACAAAATCATTACTTTCACGGGTTACAATACATCACATTACCACATACTACACCCAAAGTGCAATCACTATACAATAGGGATCATACGTTCACCATATTCCGCTAAATCACAACATGAAACTTCACATCCTACACGAATTATACAATGATGAACAAATTCAGTAACATTAAAACATAAAATCAATAGCTATATAACATGGTGACACACAATTCATCACAACACGGAGGTAACATCACGATACAATTCAATTCGCTATACACCAATTATGTCATGCAACACATCAAAACACCTACATACCATAGAATAACAAGGAACTCCAACACTCCATAATCCACAATAACGTTATTTTAAAACATAAGGTGGTACATTACACACGAATTCCTAATTGAATCCACAAAAATGAGAGTGAATAATCTTGCCACAGTCACATCAATAGGATAACAAATATGAACTAAGTGAAACACACATTATGTGCGTTCATAATATCACAATTACAACTTTGGTCACATAACAACTTATATCACATTACTCTTCCAATCTCCACTACCACCATGCAGAATCATCACAAATCTAATCCATCCCAAAGGTTCGAGAGCATGAACCTCCTCTTTGATACAAAATGTAACGCCTACATTTTACACACAGTTACAACAATAAAAAATACTAGAATATTTTTTTTGGACTTACATTGCAGTACACATGACTCTACAGGAGATCACTTTGGAGTACTCGCAACACATTCTATGTTTTCAAAACATTAACCCATGTAGATAACATGAAAAAACGTGATGCACATCAATAAAACCTTTTTTTACAAGGCACACATAATGATTCAACTTCAGTATACACTTACAGATAAGGTCTTCACACAACACAATTTTTTAGGATTACACATTTATTAAAATCATCTCTCTTTAGTTTTAGAGTTAGGAAGGATCATAATTTGAGAATCATACACAGTCCTTTCTCCTTTTGCTAGATTTCCTTCATATTTCTTAAAATTAAACTTATAGTGTATCTCATTGAATAAGGGTCATCTATATTATATTAATTACTTGTTTAATTCACATGTTTGTTAATAGGGTAATTAGTTGTACATAATCCTATTTACATACACACACAGCTACTAGGTCTTATTCACTCCTAACGACATGCATCTTGATCTTATATCATACCTCCGTTACACAACAGAACAAGTGTAAGTCCAAAGGATGTGAAGTTCACATTTTTTGGTTTAAGGATTTAGGGTCGAGTTTCTTTCATTCATTTATAAATTGATAATTGAGTTAGTTCACAATAAGTATTATATAAAATTAGGTTCTTTATCCATAATGAGAGGGTTTATTCACATTACAATGAAGATCATGTTTCACTTAACCCATGGAATAACATCTCATGATCACACTTCCCAAGGACAAGCATCAATTATAGTTTTTATTAGAGTTATGTTATGGATAGTTAGTTAAGGAATCGAAGGAACTTAACATTGTCCACTTCCCTTTCCTAGTCTCCATGCTTCACATCGTAGTCATTTCCTACTTCACTTTTCCACTCAACACGTTATTCACCAAACTCTCTATAAAATCACAAGGTATGCATCTTCTATCTACTTTATGCTATCGAGTATTATGTTGGTACCCAAATTTAATCTCCTTCAAAGGCTGAGTAGCATCATGGACCTAGCAGGCATGCTCAGAGGAAGATAGATGATCATGTATGTCATTTTGTAGCCAGGGAAGCAATCTATCTGACTTTTTGGCACTCAGGATTTGAACAGAAGTGGGTAGCACTTAAGAGCATTTGATCTATCCTCACTATTTTAGGTTGTGCCTTTCAACCAAGGTAAGAGGACCCTTTTGTAGCCTATTGTTTATGGAGGAGATGGAGATATCCTTCCTAATGAAGTTGTTAAGGAGACCTTGAAGAAAATATGATCAATGCAACAAAATCTAACTCTCACGAGTTTGTCACTCTAGATAGTGGAGATATTCTCTAGGCAAGGTTCAGGCTACTAAAGACATTTGGAATCCTGATTGTTTTTGCATGTTTTGGTAGTAAAATTTATGCATTTTGTATACACACATGACAAACAGGGGTAGTATGGGTAAAATTATCTATTTTTTAATAAATTTTGGTGGGAGGTGAGGAAGAATGAACTTGATTTGCCAAATCTCTGAGAAATTTTACAAAATGGAAAGTATAGACAACAGAATACTTCAGAATAGCTAAAACGTTCCTTTAACCAAAATATGTGCTTTAATGGAGGCCGCCTAGCACTTTTTCACACAATCTATGAGATTCTAACATGAAGGTTCAAGTTAGAAGACCCAATAAAACATCAAAACCTAAGATCAATCATGCCTGAGGTACACCCAGAGGCTTACAAACAATATCTTTCAACAAATGAAAGAAAAGTGATTTTAAATCATTTATTTCACCCCCAGATGAAAGCTCTTCTGAGAAATGAGATTGCAGATGCCACTAAACTATCACAAGGATTGAGATCGATGTGGTTAAGACAAATTTTGATACAAGATTGCAACAAGAACAAAAAAAAACTATTTGCAGACATTTAGAAATGAAACAAACACATTTTTCTCAAGATCCACATGGAATAACTTGAGTTTGATTAAATTTATCAGCAGGGGAAATTTTATAGAAACAATCTCAAACCATGTCAATGGTTGTACACTTGGAACCACCTTGACACTATCAAACTTAATACAAAAGAGATATACAGGCTTCTCAGATGGCTTCTCAAAAGATAGGCTTTGTTCAAATTTTCCTCTTGGGAATTTTCTTCGACCTCTAACACTCCAACCAACCCTTTACGCAAGAAAAATTTGTGCCATTTATAACATTTACAATAGAGCCCCTTCTTCCCCAAAAGACAAAAATGCATTTAATGTACCAGTGCTCGCCATGATCTCGATCGTGATTCCCAATATCAAATTTGTAAAAGTTGTTAGGTGCTCATGGGGCAGATCTCTTCAAAAATCTCAGCATTCAACTCCTTCATCTAGTAGAACACTCCTCCTTCAACTCGCCAACCACTTCTACCCCTAATCTGTCAAATCTAGTTCCTTATGTGCTCGGGAGAAGAAAAATAGAAAATCAGATCGAGACCAATAGATAAGACCATTTTAATGGTGAAAGATGTCTCCAGATCTCTCCCACCAAACATAGATATCAAAATTAACTCCCCTCTCTATTTGGCGTGTAGAGAAATACAAAGAAATCATGAAGACTCACACTTCTAAGTGTGTTTCAGTAAAAATGGGGGGAAAATCAGATTCAGACTCACAGTTTCTGTTGATCTTTACTTTGAATTTAGGTCGTCCACGTGGAAGATTCAACTTTAAAATAGGCTTGAGGGCTTCCTTTGACTTTTTACAACCTTTTGGAAAAATGAAAAAAAAATTCCATTTTACTCCGCACCTCTGCCCTTGGGAAATGAGCCTGACACGTGTCCTAAGGTGGGTCCCAATGCTGAATCGTGGCCAAATTCTGCCATTTTACCTCCTTTTTGGAAAAGGGAAAATTTCCAAGTTTTCCCCACAGCTCTACCCTTGAAAAACGGGCCTGACAAGTGTCCCAATGTGGGTTCCAGTGGGACCACGCCTCCTTTTTCATTTTAAACTCTTTTCTCCCAAAAGGAAATTTTTCCAAATTTCCACCGACATTTCGCACCTCCACCATTGACTGGAGCAAGCTTTGACTTTTCCCTTATCAAGGGTTGCGGACCATTTTGAGATTTTAATCCTTTTGATGACAAGAGGTAAAAAATCCAATTTACCTCTGATGGTTTGCTTCCCCTACCTCTTTGACTTTTCAAACTACCACGTTGTCACAATGGCACATCTTGAGATGATCCCCAAAAGTTGATACCTTGAACAAGCGCGGGCTCACCATGTGTCACTATGGCGCAACTTCAAAAACCTTAAGGCTTCTAGAATGATTTGGTGGGGGTGCACTTCCATTTTAGAATTTTACTCCATTTTTCCAAAGGGGAAAAACATCCAACTTACCTCTGAAGGCCCGACATCTCTGCCATTAGCTTTTCCACGTGTCCTCCTGTCCGGGTCAAAGTGAGACTTTTTTCCCTGCCTCTTAAATTTGCTCCAATCAGAGCCTGCATAGGGCTACGGGGTGGGTTCAAACTTTTTGCCAAAGTAGCAAAAAGAACAAGTTCAAAAACAGATCCTGTCGCGCCCCATCCAATTAGAAGAAGCCACGTAAGCACCAAAAGAACCAATCATATTTTGAGCGGGGGTACGGGACCAAATTTTCCTTTTTGCCAAAAAGGTAGAAAGTGATAAGTTAAAGCAATTTTCCCACCGTCCCCTAACCAACCAAAAGAAGCCACGTGACTGCCAAACACTAAGGACTAAATTTGATAGGAAAAAGACATCCGTTAGGACCATTAAAAAAATAGAAAATCACCATTCATGCCCAGAACCTGATTTTTCGCTAAGGATGAAAATTATTTTGAAACAAAAACAAGTGAATCATGATTCTGAGCATCTTTTCGACCATGGATTTGGACTTTCAAAGGTATACAAATATAAATAAATCATTTCTTGAGCCTCCATGGTCAAGGAAAAATAGGAAAAAATGGCAGAGCCCCGCCAGACTTTGAAGAAATTGGGGCAAAAAAAGGGCAGACTCGGAGACTTTTTCAAGGAGGGACATGACAATGGATTTTGTAAATAACTCGAAGCATCTCAAATGGAAATAAAAGCTTTCACAAAACCCACATCGAGAGACAAAAAATTTCACAGATTAGAGGAAATTAATGGCAAATGGGGCGAGACAGATTTGAGCACCAACAGTACTCACTCAAATTCCATATAGTGGGTGTGAATATATAAGTAAGTTTAATGTTCTGGGTACACTTTTATTATAGAAGCCAGCCAAGTGACTTTCCAACTTCTTACAAAATGTGGACCTTTTGTTTTCCTATAAATAGTTAGATATGTGAATAATCTACAAAAAGGTTATTTGGTAGTTCAGAACCAATAATTCAAAATAAATAAATTGAGTGTTTTATTGCAATGCCACAAAAATTCTACAATATTTCGTGGGAATATTGTGGTAGACTTTGTGTAAAGGTTGGTAGTCACAAAAATCTATTCACTTGGGAGAAACATCCTACATCAACAAGTATAATCTTACAACAATAGTTAAAAGCTACACATATGCTTTACACCTATTGTCCACTTCCCTTTCCTAGTCTCCAGGCTTCACATCGTAGTCATTTCATACTTCACTTTTCCACTCAACTTGCTAATCACCAAACTCTCTACAGGATCACAAGGTATGCATCTTCTATCCATGTTTATGCTATCGAGTATTCACTCAAAAACATATAGTGGGTGTAAATGTAGTCACAAAATCTATGCACTTGAAATCATTTCTAGGTCTTAAAAGCATAATGCTAGCATTTACATGATTCATAAGCAAGAAAACTAGTAATTGACTAACTCCCTTTAACCTTTTAACTTTGTCTTATGCACTTTTATTGGATTTATATACATCTTGCATCTTTTGGCCAAAAATTGACTATTTTCATCTTTTTATGGCCTCAGACACTAATGCCCAGTTAGGACACTAGTGCCAAGTGCTCCTATCCTCTTGGGTGTAAATTATCAACTTGAACTGCAACATGGATGAGGAAGTGCAATCTACTCCTCACTTCAGCTGATATAATGGGAAATCCTTTGAGTTAATGGGTGACTTGAGTTGAGGATTTCCTCTAGAGTGGTGTGCTTCCCTAGGATAGATCACCTAAACTAATTCTCTAGTGGGGGTTAAAGGAGAGAAAAAAATAAAAACTTCTAATAAAATCATGTTAATATGGGTGATATACCAACTTTTTGGGGACCTATGATTGTACAAAACACATTTAGTTGACTGCTAAAGAATGGATTCACATTCACTTCAATTGTTATTTGATGGATCTTGCACTCACATAAGGCATTAATATACACTTAAATGTTCTGAAAAACTAACAAACAACTTAATTTAGGTGTTTGGCAGGTTATGAACATGCAAAGAAACAAGATTATTCACTAAATCATACAAAAAATCCACTGTAACACACTTCTAAAAGTTACAATTAGAGGAACCCAAATTGTTGTCTTTATATTGCTTCCATAAGGTGCACAAAAATATAGAATTCGAAACATAGTACAAGTATACATAATGAATAAGCTCCCCTTCTTGGTGTTAAAGCAAGGTACATATAGTAAAGTAAAACACCATGTTATTCTACCCTGAAAAATAACATTTTCTAAATTGTACTAGTTGGTCTAATTAGATACAAATCACAATATCCTTTTTACAATTAAATAAAATCTTCAATAATAACAAGGTTATGCAAAATCCCAAAAATAAAAGGTGCATGGCTTCTAAAGGCTAAAAATGGCTTGCATGGTTTATCCTTCACCTTGGTCAAACTATTGTTGATTATAGTTAATCCTAGAGTTTTTGTGAATGTTAAGGTATGGTGTATGGACCTTAGCATAGATTAAGGTAAAAGTGGAAATTTTGTCTTATCTGCAAAATCTATTTTTCACATACATGCATGGCTGGTAATCATATGGTTTACTTTTTAGACATTGGCTAACTATATGTTTGGTTGACCTTGGAATAACATGCATAATATCACCCAGTTTCCCCACATGTAATAATCATAATGTTTACAAAATATTTGCAATGTATCCCATGACATGACAAGGAAAGGTTAATATAACCATAGTCATATTGAATTAACCTTGGTCAAGGAAACTATATTAGGGCTCAAACCCTAAAATATGTCTCATTTGGCATTTCATGGTGAAACTTCATTTTGTGAGGGGGAAGTTCTGCTGAAATTTTCCTTCACCATGACTCACCATTTTTCTTACTTTGAAGCTCTGGTTCAATTTGGAGAATTCTAGGTTTCCATTCATATGGCTCACTCACCATCTTCTCCATTTTCCATTGTTATGCCCTGTTCAAGATTATATCTAGGTTTCTTTACATTATGGGTTTCCTTCCCATGAGCTCTAAATTATGGACAAGAAGGGTGCTCTTGTGGGTTTGGTTCTAGCCATATGGAACTCTGTTCAACCGCCCTTTTCTTATGCTGATTTCAAACTTATGTGTTTTATTTGGGGTCATTTCCTGTGTTCAACCACCTATGGTTTACTTGCTTGGAGCTCGGTGAGTTTTGACATAATGTGTGCATTTCATAACTTGGTAGGATTTTTTCTCTAGTTTAATTAGAAAAGGTTGAAATGCAATGCAATGTGAGGCTCAAATCCTTGATTCAACCTCCAACCGATTCAATTTACTGTTGTCCCATCTAATTGCAACCACACCTTTAGAGATGACTTCATATTGAAGACCCAGCTGATCAGCTATTTTCATTTTGCATGAATGGGTTATTGAGCTCCCGAATTAATCCTTACAATTATGTACTAACTTATCTCTTATGATTAATGAGATGTAGAATGGTCAGGGGGCATTAAAAAATTCTTGGACACTCTCGGTGGCTTACCCATGATTTCCTTTTTGCCGAGCTGTATAGGTGAGAACTCCATATTTCTATGTTGATTTGCCTGATATTGCAGACCTGACCATGTTTTGCTCCAGCATGTGCAATAGGTCATCCTCCTTATCATTGTAATAGTTCTATGCATTTTTAGACAGTAATAGAAGATTGTTTTGTGACTATAATCTTCTAATGTTTTGGCCTTCTTACTTCTTGCCTCTTCTATTGCATTATGTAATTTTGTGTTATTTCAAGTCCCCTAAAATTCCATATTTAGTTGTGTTCCATGGGAGTGATCTGGTGAATGCATGTTTCATTGTGTTATTTGTGCCTAGCTTGGCTTTTCATTCATTCCTATCATTCCCCGCTCAAAACAAATATTGTTCACTCCTCTTTTCTAGTGCTATCACATTTTAGTGTAGTTTACTTCATGTTATTCGTGTTTCCTTGGTACCTTGGAATTCTTAGCTTAGTTTCCCCTTTCAACACTAGGAGTAGCAGTAGCAGTAGAAAAAGGTAGAGGAACTGGCCATCTCCAGAGATCCATCCCAAGCGTGCAAGGTCCCACAACTTGGGGATGGTTCCATTTTCGTCTAAGACACTTCAGAACTTTTGAGTTCTGAGACGTGGGTGCTTATTTTAGCAACCAAAAATTTCTTCAATAGAATAGAAAAGCGGTTTTACATCATTCATACATACCAAAAAACAATTCCCTTTTGTAGAATATCATCACTCTCTCCCCTTACGTTTCACATTCTCATGATTGTTTTCTTTCCATTGACTGATCATTTTCTCTTTATGTATTTTTTATCCAAAATTCACCCCTCAAGGTGATTTTGATAACATGCATCAAATTCTTTAGTCCCAAGAGAGTAGATTGATTCAAGGCCCAAAATCTTTTTGTTGGGGGCCCCATCGGCTTCTCTCTAACTCTCCCCATCCAAGAAAAAATCCCGAGTTAGAAAAATGGAAAAAAATGAAAAAGATAAGGTTGCATGACTATTTTAAGTATTTCAGGTCTGAAGGGTGCGGATCATAACAGCGCGGGTCATACCTAGGTTCGTCGTACCAAGTTTGGGACAAAAAGGGGAAGAAAATTGGCTAAGTCAGACATTTTTGTCCCAGGCAGTCCGCGGGACAATTGGGACTTCGGGATGCGTGGAACGCAAAAAGGTGAAACAGCCGCAGGAAATGAAAAGAGTCAATTTTTTTTTTGCATGGTTTGGGACAGCCGGGACAAAAGTATGCGCGGGGTGTGAATTGGCTGATTTGCCGCAAGATGGCCTATTGCGGCCAGTGCAGAGATTTTCATCCAGGACAAAAGTACGCACGGGACACGCGGGACACGAAAAAGGTGAAAAGGCTTCAAAAGGAGACAAGGAATCCCAAATCATCCGATGTGGGAGAATTATTCCGTGAAATCCAGGACACGCGGACTCCGATTTTGCCGAAATAGTTGCAGCAAAAGAAGAAAAGTGAGCGTTTGACCCATGAACTTCAAACGGCCATAACTTTTGACTCCGAGCTCCGATTTTCACAAAATTGGACTTTCTGGAATGAGAACTACGTCCTCTAAGCCAAAGAAACATATTTTGATCTATTTAGTTAATTCTCATTCCCGTCAAATGACATAAAATGCCTGTCAGACCCAAAATAGCTGCCCGCCACTCAGAAGGAGATAACTTTTGCATTTCTCAACGAAATCACACAAAATTGGTACCTTTGGAATCATGGATCTAATCCCAATTCTCAACAATCAATAAATTCTAGATTTTATGAGAAATCTGTGGGATTTTTTATAAAACGTGGTTGGGTTCATAATAGTGTTTTATTTGGTAGTTGGGAGTGCATTTAAGAGGCATGGTCACCATTCTTTCTCTGTTCCAGCACCTGGGAAAGTATGTGGAGCCTTTTTCAAGTAATATACAATCATTTTAATCCATTTAATGCCTCTTACAATTAACAAGTGGGATTTTCATTTTCCCTCTCTCTCTCTTCTCATTTTTCTATAAATTGGAGTGTTGGGCTCATTATAAAGGGGGGAGTTTTCAGATAGCAAAGCTCTGTCAAAATTTCTTTGTGAAGCCAATGTGCTGCAAGCCCTTGTAGTGGACTCCTTACATGGTGATCCAGACCCTTATCTTGTAATAGATTGAACTGTGCATATGATGAAGCAATAAAATATCAGATCGTGGATGTATCTTCCCCTGCTGTGTTTTCTTGCATTCTTCTTGCCCCTTTAATCTTTCTACAAGAATATTGTGTCTATTATTATGTTCTTGCAGGGATCCATTATCATTGTGTATGCTTGGAATATTGTTGTGAATGTATTTTGCTAGATTATGGAGAACTGTCATCACCTCTTCTAGTGTGCACTTTGCTTCTGTATTTCACGCATTTGGAGACTACTCTCACACCCCTCCTTTTCTGGTGTATCACCACTTTAGTGTATGCTTTCATTTCATGCATTCTCTCTCCCTGGTCCCTTGGAAGTTTAGATTAGAATAGTTAGTTTCCCCCTGCATTAGAGTAGATTGTGGCAGGTAGTTTAGGAGCAAGAACCAGCTTTCTCTGGAGGTCTATCTCAAGTAACAAGTCCCACAACTTGGAGATAGTACCCATGTTATCCAATCACACTGTGATTCCAAGTACATGCGCTTGTATAAACCATAGAAGGGTGTTGTGATTTGGTGATAACAGGCTCTATATGTGGATAATACATTAGGATTGTAAGGTTGGAATGACCTATTAACAGGAGGTTTGGCTTGATTTTGATTTATAGTTTGGATGGATGGCCTATTAGGATGATATGGAGGTCTATTGGGTTGATTCTGAAGCTAATATGATTTGAAATTTTGAGCTTGTTGCCTCTTAAGTGTCACCTACTCGTTACCCAAGTTTTGCAGTTGCTTCATGAATTCTTGGAGCTCATTTGAGGAGCTAGAGGATGAGGTGGAAATTTCAATTGAACTTTGATTCCTTGGAGTAGGAATGGGAGCTAATGTGGGTGCTTGACTAGTGCTTGGAGCTCCTAGTTTTGGATATAGAGGCATATGGTTCCTAGGTGCAAGTTTACCAACCTGAATTAAACAATTTTCAGCTCTAATAGCAATGTTATAAAATGCGTGTAAAGTTATACCTCCCATTGATTGAATCATCATGGCAATATTATAATTTAAAGCTTTAAGGAAGTATAGAAAAGAACCTTCATCTGTTAGTCTCAGGGCCACTAGAATCCTATCCCACGTTTGCTGGAATATGAAGTTGAAGTTGGTTAACTGCTCATTAAGAGCCCTCTTGATTGTTGTCAACTACTCCAACATGGACAAAGTATCCCCCTTTTCTCCAAACTGATTGTGAAGGGCTATGCACAAATGGTCCCAATTCTGGACAGACCCCGTTGTTAGAATTTTGAACCATTGCAAGGCTTTATCTTAGAAGGAGGATGTCAACAACTTGACCGTAACGTCCATTTGAGAAATCTCATGAATTGCATAGACATTTGCAATATCTTGGATGTGATCAATCAGAGTCATATGTTTCTCTCTAGTAAAATATGGAATGTTCTTTAGTGCCACAACTGGAACTAGATTTTGTGCATTGAGAGCCAGTGGGTTGCTACCAGTGAAGTTGATATCGGGGTTGGGCTATGCCATCCTGATTGGTTGGAGGACTCTCGTCGATTGAACAAAAGGCCCTACCAGGTGGAGGCATTGACAATGCCCTGTTTGGTGGAGATGGAGAAGTTTGAGATCTTCTTCCTCTCCTTTCTCTTTCTGTGGATAGAAAAAAAAAAGTCCCTCTTCCCTAGCTCTTGATCACGTTTTGGATTCTTCTCATGAATCTGCCTGTAATGCCCCGTTCGGCAGTTACCCTGGTTCTTGGCGTAGTGACCTTTCCCTTGTTGGGCGTTGAACGACTGTGTGTAATTCTGTTGTCTTAGACCATGTCTCAGCGATGTTTTAGCATCTTCCCTCTCCTCCTTGCTTTCTCAAGTCATTAGCGACACCTCTGTTTGTGGATGGTGTAATGTCCTGTGCGTTATCCCATTTATAGGAGGATCTTGCTGTCGCATTGTTAAGCTCAATCATTTGTCATTTTTAATGTGGGTAGAAATTATATATAATTATAATATATAATGGTAATGATGTTTTATTTAATTTAATTTGTCGATCGGCCCTTATTCTATAAGTATTATTATTTTACCTTAATTTCGATCATCATCGATATTTTATATTAAGTATCTCTATAGCATTTCTTCTAGTTGTTTCATCTAATCGTGTTGTAGGAC